>JAJJMB010007350.1:42500-50000 GCA_023531105.1 Papaver atlanticum
GGTTATAGTCGACGTCGATTCAGCCTTTCTTTTTGACGTCTCTAATTCAAAACCGAACATGAAACTTTGGTTTCATTCGGCTCCTTTATGGAAAATGGATAGATTCCCAAATCTAAGTTGTAAAAAAAAATTTCGACCCATAACACCTATGTTAGCTTTTTTGTCTGAATACATTCAAAACAACTCGCTTTATAGATGATCCCTCTAGAAGGGGGTAATTATAACAAATACTTCTAGTTATTTCGTTCTCTATTTCTACTGTGCGAATCCTGAGGAAAAGAGTTGTGTTTCCACCGAGCTGAAACAATATGTTGATGGCCCTAGTAAAACAAAGTCATCATTTAATAGCTATTTCGCTTCAATTTCCCTTCTACAAAGCAAAAATGGAAGATCTAGTTACGATTGAAATACACTTTTTTCTTTATCCATGGACCCTTTATTCATACTCATTCAATTGGAAGTTTTGATCCAACTAAAAAAAATTATGCTTCGCAATTCCATAATCCAATTTTCCATTTTGAATTGACCCTTGGATACAAATCACGAGAATGTATATTCTTCCTCAAATCTTTCATTGAGAGGTAAAGGATAAAATCCTTTTAAGAAAGAAAGTTTTTGATCGGAATACAAATTAACCGAAAGACCCCTTAACTATTTAAGGGATTAATAGAACGAATCACACTTTTACCACTAAACTATACCCGCTACAATTGATTATTGTATATGAATGGAATCTTTGTCGAACAAGGGAATCCTACATAATAAAGATAGGATCAGAATATAATTATTAAATTGGAGCGTTGACGCTTTTTGTCGGTAGAACTTGATGAGGTAGGAAAAGAAGTTTTATAAAAAAAAAAGATTATATCTTTTTTTTTGCTAGGGAGTTCTTTAAAGAGCCACTTAAGTCACAAAAAATTGTGTCAGAATCCGTAGCTCCGTTTTTTCAACCCTCCAATACTTTACAAGCAAATACAAAATTTTATCAAAAAAGAGAGAAAGTTTTACTCTTTCATTTTTTGAAGATACCCTTTCCCTATTTATTTTATTCATATTCCGCTGGTAAATTTTAGGAATTCGAGACAATCAACTGGATCTAGTATAAAAACCCGGAGTCTTTTTTATGGACTCAACTCAAGTCTTCAAATAAAGACTGCCCTTGAAGAAATAACGAAATTATAGTTATAATATTAAGAAGGTCCCTCTTTTTCCAAATTGAGAAAAAATGCAAAGACACTTCTATCCTATACCATAAGATTGGAAATAGTCTTCTGTGTTCCTGTCGTTGTTGTTTCAATAACAAGTCTTTTTGTTTTCAAATCAGAGAAATGAGTTGATCTATCATTCATTGCGTTGGAATAAAGTAAGAAATGGCCCGGCTAGGTACTGACCAGGCCGGGGAATAAAAGGAGCTTTCGGCTAAAAAAGGGGGGAGATTCCGTTTTTCTTTCTATGGAAGATATACCCATTATCGAAATTAAATTCGAGTTGGATTGCTAATCCAATTTGTATCTATCTTATCTATCTATAGAATAAAGTGAAAGAAGAAATAAAGACTTTTTGGCTTCAAGCGTAACATAGTAATTTTTTCAATTTGGAGAGATGGCTGAGTGGACTAAAGCGGCGGATTGCTAATCCGTTGTACGATTTATTTGTACCGAGGGTTCGAATCCCTCTCTTTCCGTTTCCTCCGATGACTTGCTTTTTTTTGCATTCAAAAAAAGATCGAGACCCTTTCATTTTATCTTATTTTCTCATAGTTAAATGTCTGCAATAAAAAAAAAAGAAAATGCATAAACCAACAAGCAAGAAAAAGATTTTTTCCTCTTCCTCTTTTTTATTCCTCACGTCCAGGATTACGTCCTGGATCATTAGATAGGAATCCGAAGATAAAAAGAGAAACAAAGAATATCACTACTGTGTAAACGAAGAGTTTGAGAGTAAGCATTACACAATCTCCAAGATCATTTTTGTAAAAAAGGGGAATAGACTATCCTTTTTTATACCACATATCCTCTTTTTACACCAAGAAACGAAGTAGTTTCTCAAAAAGAAAGTAATTTTAAGAAATTATTTTGTAATAAGATTCTTTCGTTACGGAAAGGCTTTTTTATGACCCAATTCTATATTGTGGGGGACCCTAAATTTAATAGGGCCCTTGAAGTAGAAGGTCAAGTTGGGGAGGTGATCCAGATTTCTCGCAATTATCCAAGAATAAAAATGTTTGGATCGAGGATTCAGAATGTAAGACTTAGCTGATCTTTTTAATTGTTATAATATTTTTTTATCGAAAAAATCATACATGTTGGTAGAACAGTAGGAAAAAAATCTCATCGAAAACTTACAGCAGCTTGCCAAACAAGGGCTAAGAGAAGAAAGAGCACAGGTATTACTGGCATAACATCTACAATTGGATTAAAAATAGCATAAGCCTCGGGCAATTTGGCGAAGAAAAAACTACTCGAATGAAGGGCAGAATTAAGACAGATACAGATCAAACTAAAGATATTAAGCATAACAAACATTTCCTTCTTGGAGATAATTGTATTTTGATTGAGTTATTGATATTAAGGAAAAAAAACGAAGAAAGTAAGGTAGATCAAAATTCTTTTTTTTTTTTACTTGCTCAATCACAAATCCTTCACTTCTCAACCGAGAACAGAAGGAGTCATACTTTCATACAATATCTTAATTTAATTCTATGTAATGATCAATAAATTAAGTTAAATTCTACAACTATATGCATGAAATCCTAGCAACAATCTACTCTATTCCATAGAGATTTGGGTGGGAATTGACGAATAAACAATACGGATATTAGTGTTTATTAGTGTCAAATATAAATATAAATGGGGCGTGGCCAAGCGGTAAGGCAACGGGTTTTGGTCCCGCGACTCGGAGGTTCGAATCCTTCCGTCCCAGAGCAGTTCAAAGTGTAATGTTGAATAAAATCGAATCCTTTTTTCTTAGCTTAGTTCTACTGATTCTTTTCTGAATCATATCTTTCCCTTTTTTCTCGCAAAACAACCCAGGGCAAATGACATGCCGATAGAGCAAAATCTATTTCCTATCCTACCTGACTAGGAAATAGCTCAATAGTTGAATTCAAAAATTAGATGGGCTCTTCCGGGTCTGCCTATTCCGTCGATATTCCTAGTTGCTTAGAAATACTTTATGGTCTTTGAATAAAAAAAATAACGCATTCAAAGTGAAAATGCGAAAAATACTCTACCTTACTTCCCCTATATCTAAAGTAAATAGGGGAGTCCAGTTATTAGTTATTAATTCTCTGGGGATCTTGGAAGTCTAAACTAAACAAGAAGGGGCTCTTGGGACTAATTAAATTTTCATTCCATCACCGAGATAATGATTCATTCAAAATCTATGGGTGATTGAGTCGGAAATGAGATATCTATTAAACTTTTTTAACTACTGGCTATGATCTGATTGCGAAATCTTTTAATTGATTTCACGATCAAATAATAAAGATTCTATTGATATTTAAATATAAAATTTTAAAAACGAAACGCTTTTAATGATGTTTTATCGATCTTTGGTTCTCGAAGAGATGTGAGATTTGTTAATTTTAATTCTATAGACTCATTTCTGGCCTTTCCAGTTCATTGGACCCATTTCTTTGGTTAATACTTAATATTCATTTTGTTCCGATATTAGAAATTTAATTAAAGACCCTCCCTTTTTTTTAGTTAGGCGTTTTTAGCTTAGTTGGTCGAGAAAGGTTGAATCTTTAATAATTGATCGTCTTGAACAATCTGTTCTGTTGAAGATGCAGATTAAAGAAAAGCGTTTTTTTCTTCATTTTCTGTATAAATTCTTTTGCTCATAGAATAAAAGATGGGGTTAATTAAATTGAATCCTTTGCGAAGACTTCTCCAGAAAAAAGGACCTTTCCATATAGAAAAAGAAAGTATGAAAGTATAGATTACTATGTGCCGATTGAACCAATGACTATTCATGATTCCATATTGAATCAATTCCATACCGGCTCCAAACTAGAGGAAAGTTATGGTAAAACTTCGTTTAAAACGATGTGGTAGAAAGCAACGTGCGACTTGAAGGACATGATCGGTTGTGGATTCTTACATCCACCATTTTATAAAGGAATGAAGGTGCTCTTGGCTCGACATAGTTTGTTCTGTTTCACTAGAACAATCCCTTTTTGTTGGGTTGTAAATAGTACATGATGGAGCTCGAGTAGAAAGTATTGATTCATTTCTCAGGTGCAAGGGTCTAGGGTTAGTGTCAATCAATAAGTCGGAACAACTTCGTAAGTATATCTTCAATATAGAAATCGAAAGGATCCAATTCGAGCAAACGTTTCAAAAAAAGGAAATTCTTTTCTTGGAATTGTCAAAAAACTATTTTGATCAAAACAAAAGTGTATCGCATGGGAATCAATCCTTCATTTGATTCTTCGATAGAAAGAAATCACAAAAGGTATGTTGCTGCCGTTTTGAAAGATTAAAGATCACCGAAGTAATGTCTAAACCCAATGATTCAAAGCAACGATAAAGGATCCCGGAACAAGAAAACACCATTTTCTGTTGTCTCAACAATAGGTTCGGTCAGGGCGAGTAATAAAAAATGGACTCTAAACAAGACAAAGCAAGGGGGTTAGAGACAGCTCAATAAATAAAATGCCTAAGCTTAAGGATTTTCCTTTGAGCTCTTTGATAATTATACAACTTGAGTTATGAGTACGAATGGTTTTTTCTTTTCTGCGGGAAGGAAGAAAAAAAGGAATGCAAAAAAAGTATAATGGATTTGCTGATTTTCTCAATCTATTTGGAACTATATACATAAATTCAAATCATTCTTTCTCGAGCCGTACGAGGAGAAAACCTCCTATACGTGTCTAGGGGGGGCGTTGTTCATCTACATCTATCCCAATGAGCCATCTATCGAATCGTTGCAATTGATGTTCGATCCCGAAGAGAAGGAAGAGATCTTCGGAAAGTGGGTTTTTACGATCCGATAAAGAATCAAACTTATTCAAACGTTCCCGCTATTCTCTATTTCCTTGAAAAAGGCGCTCAACCCACAGGAACCGTTCATGATATTTCAAAGAAGGCAGAGGTGTTTAAGGAACTTCCCGTTAATCAAACGAACTTTAAATAATGAACAAAGAAAAATAAAGTGGGGGTTCCATAATGTGAACTTCCCGGAATTTCTTCTTTTTTCACTCTTTTTATTGTTCTATTTATACGAATTTACTATTAGATTGCTTTCATATAATCCAAAATTATCGATTCTCGAAAAAATGAAATATTTTTGCTTGATATGGTTTTTGTTAGGATGACACCAAGAAAAGGGGGTTAAGCTTGCTTATTGTCCCTTTAGTTATATTTTAGTTTTTTCTTTTTTTCTTTATGTTTTCAACGTTCATATTGACAATAGTGTATTGAACAAATATAATTGGATCGTGGATAAATGGATCTATTTATCCACGTCCCATAAGTTTTGTTTTTTACTTCATAAAAAAGTGTTCGTTAGATTTGCTGTAACACAAAAGGACCCTTTTTTATGAAAAAAAAGACAAATAAAGGAGAATCTATCTTTATTTTTCTGGGAATTTCTTCTATTTTCATATGATTTGTTCATTTTTAGATTTAGAATCGGTCCTAAAAAGCGTTTGTAGATTTGTTGTGAGTTTAATCCTTTGATGTGTCCGTTCAATCTAATCTATTTCTTTTTTTATTTCGATCGTATCTATACACCATAATTATATTATTTGGGTTGCTAACTCAACGGTAGAGTACTCGGCTTTTAAGTGCGGCTAGATTCTTTTACACATTTGGATGAAGCAACGGATTCGTCCATACCATTGGTAAAGTTTGTAAGACCACGACTGATCCTGAAAGGGAATGAATGGAAAAAATAGCATGTCGTATCAATGCAAAACTCTGAGAATTTTTCGTCCTTACCAAAGCGGTACAAAATATTGTTTGAATTCTTGGAGCGTGACAAAAGAAATTCACGGATGGGTCGAGTGAATAAATGGATAGAGCCATACGGCTCCAATTATAGGGAAATAAAAAGCAACGGGCTTTTGTTCTTAATTTGAATGATTACCCGATCTAATTATACGTTAAAAATATATTAGTGCCTAACGCGGTAAAAGGTTCTCCTATAAGTGGATTATCTATTTTTTTATGAATCCTAACTATTCACTATATCTTCATTATAGTATGGAGGGGAGACGAATGTGTAGAAGAAGGGGTATATTGATAAAGATAAATTTTTTCCAAAATCAAAAGAGCGATCGGGTTGCAAAAATAAAGGATTTCTAACCATTATCAATTGGATTAAAAAAGGTAGGATCCGTTGATTAGCCTATCTGTCTCCGAGGTGTCTAGTTTTTTATTATTATATACCTTGTTTTGACTGTATCGTACTATGTATCATTTGTGAACCCAAGAAATCCTTTGACTTTGTTTCAAATCTAATTTTAAATGAAGGAATTAGAAGCATATTCAAAAATAGATAGATCTCGTCAACAAGACTTCCTATATCCACTTCTCTTTCAGGAGTATATTTATGCACTTGCTCATGATCATGGTTTAAATGGATCAATTCTTTATGAATCCGTTAAAAATGTAGGTTATGATAATAAATCCAGTTCACTGCTTGTGAAACGTTTAATTACTCAAATGTATCAACAGAAACATTTTAATTTGATGATTTCGACAAATGTTGCTAAACAAAAAAAACTTGTTGCGCACAACCCAAATGTTTATTATCAAATGATATCCGAGGGGCTTTCAGTCATAGTAGAAATTCCATTTTCACTACGATTAGTATCTTTTCTAGAAGGAAAGGATATAAAAAAATCTCATAATTTACGATCCATTCATTCAATATTTCGTTTTTTAGAGGATAAATTATCACATTTAACTCATGTGTCAGATATACTAATACCCTACCCTGTCCATCTGGAAATCTTGGTTCAAATCCTACGCTCTTGGATACAAGATGTTCCCTCTTTGCATTTATTGCGATTCTTTCTCCATGAGTATCGTAATTGCTATAGTCTTATTACTCAAAATAAAGCAATTTCCCTTTTTTCAAAGGAGAATCAACGCTTTTTCTTCTTCCTATATAATTCTCATGTATATGAATGCGAATCCATATTAGTTTTTCTCCGTAAACAATCTTTTCGTTTACGATCAACATCTTTTAGAATCCTTCTTGAGCGAATAAATTTCTATGGAAAAATGGAGCATCCTGTAGTAGTTTTTAGTAATGATTTTCAGACCTTCCTATGGTTGTTCAAGGATCCTTTTATGCATTATGTCAGATATAAAGGAAAATCAATTCTGGCTTCAAAGGGAAGTACTCTTTTGATGAATAAATTGAAATGTAATCTT
Source organism: Papaver atlanticum (assembly GCA_023531105.1). NCBI lineage: Eukaryota > Viridiplantae > Streptophyta > Magnoliopsida > Ranunculales > Papaveraceae > Papaver > Papaver atlanticum. Next base: position 49,889 of record JAJJMB010007350.1, read on the forward strand.
GTAAATTTATGGCAATGTAATTTTTCCTTGTGGTCTCAACCAGATAGAATTAAGATAAATAAATTATCCAATCATTCCCTCGAGCTTTTGAGCTATCTTGCAAGTGTACGAC
>JAJJMB010007353.1:0-15000 GCA_023531105.1 Papaver atlanticum
ACAATTAAAATTCTGCAAAGCAGTGATTGAGTGAATTATAAAATACAGATTAGAGAAAAATAAAATAGTTACCAATTATTCATGCATAAATAGCTTCCTCCGTGCCTTGGTTACGCGAGAATTAGCTCATCATCATGGAAACATGCTCAAAATTCATCTTTATTAATGCTCAAAAATGGTTCACAGATGATGAAATGGGAGAAAAATGATTAAAAACTGGGTTTGTAACACTTATATTTGTTACAAACTCAATTGTTACAGGGAACGATAAATAGATAACTGTCACTAGCACTGTTGAACAACGACTGTCTTTGAGTGTCTTATGTTCTTCGTATGTTCTTCACCAGCAGCAAGAATATTATTCCTGCAACTCTGATTTTTCGTCTCTCTAATGTTCTAAACTGCTCCCAATTCTCCACCCGCTTTCTATTAACCCCCTAACACCTTTATATAGCCCCAGAAACCAAAATATCTCTGCCATAACTCGAGAATAATCTTCTTTTACTCGGGTTTATTTCTTTCCTTTTTTATTACTGATTTATATTTTTAAGCATCTGCAGCTGGATTACCTTCCTTATAAATCTTCTTCACTTTCCAGAATGTCGATTAAGTCTTCCAAGCACATGCAGTACACGTTTAAATTCTTCACAACTCGTGTAATATCCGTGAAACTTATGGTCACTGTTTTCTCTTCCACATGATTATTCATACAAATTTAATCGATCAAATCACCCATAATAACTTCTTTAGGACATATCACATCTTCCCATGAAGATTCAGCGATTGAGTCTACCTCTAACCCATCCAAAATCCGATCGAAAAATCTGCCAGAGAAACATGCTGCTGAAAAATATTTCCCGCCAAAATGAAATTTGAATTTGAGAAGATGACCTCCCCCTTATCCAGTTCCGGTGTCCCTTTAGTACATTCCCGAAATGGGGTGTAAAACACCACTTTTCGAACCAATTTCTCCGCAAGAGCTTATTTCTCTATAAATACCTACAAAGACATAAAATAACAAAATAAATACAAAATCGAGCACTAACAATATATACAATTGAGACATATTAGACACATAAATGCGCCTATCATGGGTGAGATCAGCTAAGGGAATCAAGTGCGCAGAGTCCTGTTGGGATTCAGAGGCGTAAGGAACGCGACTGTACATTGATCAGTATGAGATTGGTAAGGGCTCAACTACATTCCAGTCCGAAGTTAACTTGGAGTAGGCTAGTGTCTGTAGCGGCTTAATACAGTGTGGTGTTCAAATCTGGACTAGGTCCCGGGGGTTTTCTGCATTTGCGGTTTCCTCGTTAACAAAATTTCTGGTGTCTGTGTTATTTATTTTCCGCATTATATTTTCTATATAATTGAAATATCACAGCTTGTGTGTAGTTCAATCAATTAGATAATCCAACCTTTGGTTGTTGATATAAATTGATTGACACTTGAATATTGGTCTTTGTTACCGTTCAAGTTGTTTCACATATAATCAGGCTCACGGATTTCTATCTGTTTGATTTGCTGATTACATTGTGAAACAGAGATATAACTCTTAGATATATTTACATTGATTGAGTCTGACTGTCTAGTGGATTCTCTTGGAATTATATTGGAGTTTGTCCATATAGATTGCCTAAACGAAATATTGGGTGTGGTTGTTGTACCCCCGCTTTTTCAGGATTAGGTAAGCGTTTTGGGATGAGGCAGTTATATATACGTGCTTCCTCATTAATAGGTTTCCATCAGCTGCGTTAGAAGTTAAAACTCCAATGAAGAAGTGGTATGGTAAGCTAGCTTATGACTATGACTCAATTCATATATTTGGTTACCCTGCTTGGTATCATGTTAATGAAAACAAGCTTGATAGTTGTGTTATTAAAGGGATCTTTATGGGTATGAAGAAAATAGTAAAAAGGGTTCAAAATATGGAATCCGGTAGAGAAGAAGATAGTCATGAGTAGAGACGTTATTTTAGATGAAGCGTCTACTGTGAAGTCTTGGGAGTCTCGACGGGTGGAGAATACTACCAGTATCAGTGAGCCTTCGCAGGATATGGAGATTGATGCAGCTCCACCACTTCCAGCTAAGTCTGTATCTGTTATGTCAATTTCCAAAGGCATGGCATCTGCAAGTGAGGTAACTACTGAAGTTCCAAATGATAGTGACGTTGTTAATAAAGAGGAACAAGAAGCGGTTGAAGATACAGAAGCTACAGTCACTGAGACTATGGCAACCAGAAAACCGGGAGGAAAAACCATAAAACCTGGTTGGATAAATGATCTTATAGCTTATGCATTATCAGGTTTTGAAGAAGGCATTCCTAATAACTATTTTGAAGTTGTACACAGTGTAGAGCATCAAGAATTGGAAGATGTTATGCATGATGAGATAGAGTCTCTTCACAAGAATGGCACATGGGTTCATACAAAGCTTCCGTACGGTGATAATTTCGTTAGATGTATATAGGTATATGCTAAGAAATAAGGATCTCAGATGAATAAAGTACGCTACAAGGCAAGGTTAGTTGCAAAATTTTACGCTCAAAGAGAATGGATTGACTACAATGAGGTATTCTCTCCAGTTGTGAAGAACTCATCAATCCCAATTTTGTTGGCCTTGGTAGCACAATATGATTTATACCTAGTTCAGCTAGATGTCAAGACGACGTTCTTATATGTTGATCTAGAAGAGAAGATCTATATGATTCAGCCGAGCCGGTTCAAGGTTGCTGGAAAAGAAGATTGTGTATGTAAGTTGAAAAGATCGTTGTATAGGCTGAAAAAATCTCCATGACATTGGTACAAGCGATTTGATCAGTTTATAATTGGCCAGACATACACAAAAAGTTACTATGACCATTGTGTATACTTCAAGCAGTTACGTGATGGATCTTTCATATATTTACTCTTGTATGTCGATGATATGCTGATAACATCGAATAACAAGAAAGAGATTATGAATTTGAAGAACAAATCGTTGACTGAGTTTGAGATGAAAGAACTGGGAGAAGCTAAAAATATTCTTGGCATGGAGACTCAACGTGACAGAGGGAAGGATAAAGTTTGTTTATCTCAGAAGGAATATTTGAAGAAATTGTTACAAAAATTTGGTGTCTGCGAAGGAACTAACATGGGGTTATTCCTTGGAGGAGTTGAGTGTAGTTCAGTTTTTACCCGTTAGTCGTGGGGGAGTTCGAAGGAGTCTCTCGAAAACTCCGTTAGTCGTGGGAGAGTTTAGAAGAGTCTCCCAAACTCCCTAGAAAACCCCGTTAGTCGTGGGGGAGTTTGAAAGAAACTTTTGAACTCCCTGTTAGTGGTAAAACCCTATAATGCTAGGGAGTTGGTTGTTTTGGGGAATTCTGGGGAGTTTAAAGTGTATTTTTGCCTCACAACAAATCTCTCAAAATAGTAGAGATTTTGAAAGAGTCTCCCAAACTTCCTAAACTCAAAAAACCAAACTTTCTCAAACTCACGACACTTTTTACACTCCCTCAAAATCCTCAAGATTCACAATACATTAAACTCTCCCCAACTCACCCTTGGACTAACCCCTGATAAATCTGTAAGTACTCCCCTTGGTCCTCACTTTAAGTTGAATTATGATATGTCTCCTACTACTGAAGAAGGGCGTGAGTATATGGCCCAAGTAATATATGTTAGTGTTGTTGGTTGCTTGATGCATGCGATCGTATGTACAGGGCCATACATTTCACATGCATTAAGTATGATCAGTCGTTATATGCACAATTCCAGTAAGGGACACTTGCCAACTGTGAAATGGATTTTAAGGTATTTTTATGGTACAGTTGATGCTAGTTGGAGTTTGTGAAAGAAGATGCTAACAATTAGTTGTGTGTTGGTTATGTGGATTCTGACTATGCCGGTAATTTGGACAAGGGTCGTTCGACTAGAGGGTATGTATTTACCTTCGCTGGAGTACCAATTAGTTAGAGATATATTTTTGCAATCTATTGTTGCTCTCTCAACTACTGAAGCGTAGTATATGTCAGTGACAGAGGCATTTAAAGAGCTATATGGTTACAAGTTTGCTAGATGACTTGGGTATTGTGCAGGAACATCTGTCTGTACTTTGTGATAGTCTTAGTGCAATTTACTTGGTTAAGAATCAAGTGCATCATGCCTGAACCATACATATAGTTTCACTTTGTTAGAGAAATTCTAAAAGAATAATACATTCTTCTTGTGAAGATTGATACCAAAGACAATCCAATTGATATGTTAATAAAAGTAGTATATGGGGTCAAGTTTCATCATTGCTCGAAATTGATCCACATTCTTTCGGATTGGTGAGACCATTTGGGTAGAGGTTCTTCGAAACCTGGTGAAGGCCTTCTAGCAAGGCCATTAATTAAGTGAACCACGGCCGGTTTGATTCCTTGCAGAGGATACATAGTCTACCATTGGTGCAATCAAAGTTGGAAGACGAAGGTGATTTTGTTATTGATCGTCTCATGCGTGAATGTTGATCCGAGGTGGAGAATTGTTGACTAGGTCAGTGAAAGAGTTTTGAGTTTTAAAAACTCAAACGTAGTCGGTCAATTTGAGTTGGGATGATCAACTTGGTCGGCGGAGAGTTTGTGATAAACTCTAATATGTTTACTTATTCCTAAAGTCTAGCTTAGTCTTGGATTCTTTGTAGACAAATTAGGAAAGCCTATTCATGTAGGCTAAGTAATGTATCTATATAAATATCCAATTGAGGAACCTAGAAAATTGCACCAAATGCTTCTTCTCTCTTGGGTTTATATGTTTTCTCCTATACGATAATATATAAAATCTCTTATTTTTCCGAGGATTCAAGCTCGTTAAATTCTTGTCTAGTTTGCTTGTATTCATTGCAATATTTAGACTACTATTGTGTAGTTGTGCAATTCGCTTCCTCGGGTTTTAGCGCAACACAAAGTTGTTCCGCCGGATTTCAATCTAAAATCCTATTTTTATCAAAAAAAAAAAAAAAAGGAAAAAGAAATGCAAAGATACTCTAGTTTTAGGTTTTGAAACAATGGGTTTTTCATTAATAGTTTGGGGATTGAGTATCTCAGGGTCTAGCAACATCACATCATCACTAAGATGATAATCAAATCGCCCCATCGATGAAAACGAAAGAAAAAGATAAAAACACTAGAATTGCGTTAGAGTCCCTTTTTTTCTTCGCTCACAAGATTGATCATTGTTTAAAAAATAGAAAATCAAGCTGCATACGAAGGCAACTACTTTTCTATGTCAAAAATTATGTTCATAACTAGGCCACCATTATGTCATGACCAATGCAACACTGATTTCTGCGTAAAAAATTGTAGGTGTGCCTAGCCTCTCAGAACAAATACCCTATCTATATTCTAATTGCAAGACTTTGGTAATAGGCCGAGTTAAAAATAAAAGCGACACAAACTCTAGTTGAAAATACGATAAAACGTTAGCATGTTAATTCTTATAAATATAAAGCCAGCTGAACATGGAAATAATATGGAAGTCATATTGTTGCATAGGTAGTACTAGAAGTAATATGGTACAGCGTAAGAAATTTTTTGACAAAATAGTATGAAATTATACTACATAAGGTTTAGGAGTAGAGAATCAGTAACTGCCGGTTGCGAATCATATTAACTCCACTCAGTTATGTACCAACCCGATTTTGGTTCATGATGATACTGCATTTGAAATCGATAAAACCTAGCTCCATAATATCGGTTCTGATCCATTAAAAATGAAGACAACCACAATATATGCAAGTGCAACCCTTATACAAAAAGAAATGATCAAATAAAAAAAGGTAGTTAAATAATTTTCTTTTAAAAAATAAGGGTTTCTAGAAAGTGAATGTTCATTTTTGAGTTAGATGAGAGGTATATAAACAATGGTTCCCTTAGATCTAGGTCTACCCTATATCAAGAAAAGTCCCCAAAATTTCTCAGCTTCTTAAATTCTTAACAAAGCCCCGCCGATTTTCTCGTGTTATCGTACCAAATGGCAGCAATTGGGATCGATTTAGGAACAACATATTCATGCGTGGCAGTTTGGAAGCATGATCGCGTTGAGATTATTGCTAATGATGAAGGAAATCGCACTACTCCTTCTTATGTTGCTTTTACTGACGCTCAACGTTTGATTGGTGATGCTGCTAAGTATCGAGCTGCCAGGGATCCTGTCAACACCGTTTTTGGTAAAACCCTCTATCTTCTTGTTCCATTTATTAGTTGTTGTATGGTTGTTCTGAATGTGTTGTTCCATCTACTGTTTGTTGTATGAGTGTTCTGAATGTGTTCATTACTTGTTCCATCAATTGTTTGTTGTATAAAATGAGTGTTTGAATTTGTGTTTTGTTCTGAATGTGTCTTCATTTCGTAGATGCAAAACGTTTGATTGGTAGGGAATTCAGTGATCAGATTGTTCAGAATGATATGAAACTATGGCCATTCAAAGTCATTGCTGGACAAAACAACAAGCCCATGTTTCAGGTGGAATACAAGGGGGAGGAGAAGAACTTTTCACCTGAAGAAATCTCTTCCATGATTCTCTCCAAGATGAAACAAATTGCCGAAAGATATCTTCGTACATGTGTTAAGGATGCTGTCATTACTGTCCCTGCTTACTTCAATGACTCACAGCGTCAAGCTACTAAAGATGCTGGAACCCTTGCTGGCCTAAATGTAATCCGTATCATTAATGAACCAACCGCAGCTGCTATTGCTTACGGTCTTGACAAGAAGAAGGATGCTGCTGGTAATAAAAATGTTCTTATATTTGATCTCGGTGGGGGTACTTTGGATGTTTCGATACTCACCATTGGCAATGGTATCATTGAAGTCATGGCTATAGATGGAGATACACATCTTGGAGGAGAGGATTTTGATAGCCAGATGGTAGACTACTTTGTGGAAAGGTTCAAGAGGAAGCACAAGAAGGACATTAGTGGAAACCCAAAGGCTCTTAGGAGGCTGCGAACATCATGTGAGAGGGCAAAGAGGGCACTGTCATCCATGCCTGCAACAACCATTACTTTGGACGCTTTGCATGATGGAGTTGATTTGGATATGGAGATTCTAAGGGGTCAGTTTGAAATTTTGAACAAGGATTTGTTCAAGAAATGTATGGAGTCTGTTAGAAAATGTTTGGAGGAATCCAAGATGGAAAAGAGCAGCATTCATGACATCGTGCTCGTTGGTGGGTCCACTAGAATTCCAAAGGTTCAGTCTCTATTGCAGGAGTTCTTTGATGGGAAGGAACTAACCAACAGCATCCGCCCTGACGAGGCTGTGGCTGAGGGTGCTGCAGTGCAAGCTGTGGTTATTACAATGTCCTAGGCAATGTGATACCAGTTGGAAAGCTTTGTCTTTTTTTATCCAACGCAAGATATGTATATCCTCTGCATTCAGTTACTCTGTTAGTAGTGTTTGCATAGTGATTAGTCTCTTATAATTTGATTTTTCATCTTAGCACCAGTGCAAGACTCATAGTAGATTAGCAAACGAATGGATTATATAATTTGATTTTTCATCTTTTGGTTAATGGCACAATCCTAGGTAAGTGCGACTGTTTCTCCAATGTGAAGACTTGGAAACGAACGGGAAAAAAATTGCTCACAGTTTGGCAATATATGGTGTCAACAAACTGCGGTTTGACCAACAGTTTTCATTTGGATTTTGGGACCCCAATTCTTTAGCAGCCGTATCTTCAAACAAATCAAATGCGTCTCTATAGACCATATTTCATATCTAATTGACATCACGAAAAACCTTTTATTTGTAGGATTCATAAGATCTAGAGACTTGCAGCAAGCAGCATATTTATATCCAATTAACATCAGTAGCTCGGCCATGTTGGGATACATACCCCTGAATCTGATGAACCTTGAACGGACGTCATGTCTTCTATTTCACGCACTTAAAACCGCCTCAGATAATGAGATTGAATTTTATGGCGACGTTTGCTCCAACGCTTCAAACGTAAAAAGCCTATGAATTTCATGTATGGCATTGTGGGTGACGTATCTACGGTCATCTGGCTAAGCCTCCATACATTTTCCATTTACTATGTATCTACATGCACACTGGATCAAAATTGATTTAAGATACATAAATCACTGTAAATGATTCCATGCATTAATCTATAGCCGATGAACTCAATAACAGCTGCTCTAGGCGTTGAACGGATAAGAAGATCAACGAAACCATGCTCAACCCACGTAAATGAAGTAAACACACTCGCCTGCTACGAGCAAGTATTTGTATGCTTAACTCAAACTTTTGGCTGCTAAAAACTGGGGTTCAAAAATGCAAAAGAGAACTGTGGTTATACCACAGTTTGCTGACATCATAAATTGCCAAATGTTTGGCGTTGGTGCTGCTAGATCAAAAAAAAATCTGAAACGAACACTGATACGTACATCCAGGAATAAATTGCAATGACAAGCTAAAAAACATCCTTGAAGACTACAGATGATAGTAGTTTTGCATGTTTAGCAAAAATTGCAGCTCATAGTAAAGTAGAAATGCCTTCTTAATACTAACTTTTTCCATGGTCACTTTTCTGTACCAGTGACTTTATTTTTCCATAAATATAGTTTTTCCTTAAAATACATTTTCAAGCTTATCTATATGATCCTGTAGAATGTAGAGAATCAGAAGCAAAAAATTCTGCAGATCAACATGCATTTTGAAGAAAAAAAAAACAAGATTTAGATGAAGCAAGGTAGAATATCAAGAAATCAAACTTCATACTGTTTCTCTTCTCTACAAAGTTAAAAACTCTTCAGGCAAAAACTAATAACTATCATAAGCATTCAGCATTAGCAGTGGGTTCTAGAACTTAATAGTACATCATTCACAGCTAACTGTTATTAGAAACATCAAGTCTCAACCCATGTCAAAGATCCGACTATCAAAAATTTGCTTGGGAGATCCCCCGCTGCTGGAGCAAGGTATGTTATTTTCTTCCTGCAGAGACAGTTAAAATTAGATCCAAGCATATTGAAGGGAGTAAGCCAACCAAGTCTCGGGTAAGATCATACCTTTGAACGTCAACGTCTGTGACGTAGATGAACCCTGCAACGTTACTGAATTCAATAGAGTAAATTGTTATCAGAGTGACACAGAGCAGGATTTGTTAACGACAAACTAAGGTGTGCCTTCCCTCGTGAACCATGTCCAAATTAGCAAGCCTATCGCTTTTAAAAACAGTGAAATTGGAAATGAAAAACTTCGAAGAAAGCAAAGACAATAATCTGCTTGGCCAGGTAGTCTTAGAAAAATGAGTACTTGGATATACTCCAATATGCAGCCAAAACCTAAATATAAGTTGAGTCATTTATAATTTATCCAGATGAGCTTTCTAATAGGTTATCTCCAATATACATACAAACCAGATGTGCACTTTAGCCAGTGAAAACTTGCTATACACAAAACATATGAGGATAAAAACATATAATCCTCAAACCACTTGAACTAGAACATTGAACATGTTGCAAGATGCAGTGAGCACAATTTACCTTGAGATAACTTCATCTGCTTCTTTAGCATATGAAATGGCAAGAACCAAATGTAGCAGGTCATGATTGATGTTGACGGGAACTAGTCTTGTAGGATCTGCTGTAGGCTCTGCACCAATGGGGAGAGCTGACCGCGGTGCCTGAGGTCCACCACCAATTCGATATACGGATAGATCACTAAAACTTGCAATATTGGAATGCGGGGCAAGTTCATTTCCAATGCCATAGAAGTATTCCTGGGAGAATCCCAAATCATTGTTAAATGTTAACAATGCTACTACCATGTACAAAAACTAGAATGAACTCAGGAATCAGTACAAAAGGTTAATGACCACAAGGTTCTTTCTCTATCCAACACATCTGGAATAAAACACCCACCATGTTGTAAAGGTATTAATTACCAGTATAATCTCCCAACAATCAACTGTAAATTTAAGAAGTAGGAACTATACCCTTATCTTGTAGCTCCTGGATTTCTGCCGAAGCTTCGGATTTCGAGACACAACACCACCTGACTTCTGAAGTTTCACAACATCCACATTCGGCTTGTTCTTTAACACGTCCTTAAGCATGCTGCAAAGTTTTTCCTACGAGTTCACATATATGCAGATGCATTAGCATTAGGAGGTTTAATCAAAGCCATGGTAGTTATTAAGTCTACAGTTACCCACAGGTTTAGCGACTAATATAGAATTACTATACAGCAATATCGGCTCCAAAAATAAAATAATAACTGTTCTAGTAATATGAAAAGATTAATGATTAATCAAAGGTAACAGATGGGAATTTACCTGACCAATAACTAGAACAACAGTAACACTGAATGCGTCAATTGCTTGAAGAAGCAACTGCAACCAGCACAAGAAGGTAGAAAATATCAAATTCAAAAGATCATCACATACACAGAAAAAGTTTTATTTATATACTTTTTTGGAAAGGCCTAACGGCAGAGAAAGAAGAAACATTATGCTCGAACCATCCAACGTGTAAAAGCCTAGGGTTCTGACTACAAATAGGGAAGTACCTCGTAACCGACACCTTCTATCCATCCCATGGTGTTAATAACCATGCCTGCAGCTCGAGCTTCGGAATTGCCAGTAAATTGCCTCTCGAGTGTCAGAGAAAGCTCCTTCACGAGAACTTTGTATAGTTCTACATTGACACTACAGAAGGAACATCGACATATCATTTAAGTTAAACCTTAAAACTTGAAAGAGAAGGCTGTCTGATATGACAACAAGTTGATGCAGAGCACTAAAAGTAACGCTCAATGTTAAAAGCAAAACAAACCAAAAAACGAAAATAAATAAGAGATTGAAAGTTTGTATCACCTTGGTGTTGTGTGGCCAAAATAGTGAACAAGGGGCATTTCAAGAGGAATTCCTTCAATGGGATCTATGGGCATTTCAACAGGAGTAGCAGCAATGCATCCAGGAATAGTTATAGCTCCCTGACCAATATCCAAGTCAACAAAAGTGGGTTTCCAACCTTGTTTAGCTGCCCAACTAAGCAGCATACGCGACAAAGTACTCTTCCCAGAATCTGTGGGTCCTACAACCATCACCCTGGGGCCCTGAACCCCTAAAAATATCAAAAATTAAGCTTTTCAGAAACAACATGCATGATGGACATCTAAAGAACACAGAAACATAGTTATATTAGTATATGGTACTACACCAGTACCATTATCCACAGTGGTTTATAATGTATACAAGCATGGACACAATCTTTCGGATATTGGGATTCTAATTGAATACTGTAGTAGAATCTTTTGTATACTTCCCATGTCATTTCCACACTCCGTACATACTTATGCAACAAAGACATCTAGTGTTCAAACGATGTTATAATGTACACATTGCATTTTATACCTGTGAAGAATCAGGGTTAGTGGTTGAGGATGCTTTAGCACGCTTTCTTCGTCCCTCCAGTACAGCATGAACATTTATGTAGGTAATCATAGGCGTCTGAGTGAAAAGTTTCAAAAGGCATTACTTTTGGCAGGTGCTCACATGGTAAAAAAATAAAACTTACTCTCCAAAACAAGTAGATGTAATATAAGTGTGTTGTGTTTACCTCATCCGCAGTATAATCAGTTTCAGTAGTTCCATCAATCTCAAGGGTGGCACCATACCACGTAAAAACCTGATAATGCCAGGAAAATGTTATAACTTGAAACATCAACATTTCGTTACTGTATACAAGTAAAGGTAAAGCACGGAGAACATTAATATAATACGAATTCAAGAAATTTTGAGTATGGTTATCAAGGATCGCAGAGCAAAGTAAGTGGTGGGAATTTCCAAGCTGTGATTGTTTGGTACCCACTAGGTACCTTTTTGTAACTAGTATTTCCTAGTGTTCTCAGTTCTCATTATTATTTCTTCCCCGAGATTAGCAGAACTGACCTCAAAGAACAAATTAACAATGCAAACATTTTCCACAATATTGCAGGGTAAAAATGAAAAACTTTTTTTTAGCTTAAACCCTAATCTATTGGAATAAAAATTGAAACTTCAAGTTATTAAATCTCAGATTATTTATGTCAAATGAGTTCCCTTGAACAAAAATCATATGGTGTAGAAAGTTTAAGAGAGAAAAAAAAACAAAGGTTTTAGGATAAACCCTAATATCCAAAACGCCAAATTCTTCAAATTTCCCACAACAAACTAAATTTCTGGAGGAAAAGTTAGAAAGTTGAGAAATTTACAGCGAATTTGAGCCTGGGATGAAATGTGAGCCAAATTTCTGGAGGTAATTCAGTTCCAAAAACTTCAGCAGTTCCAGAAACAAGTCTCAGACGAAGAGGTGTTTCTCCTACTTCAATCCTGAACTCACACTCCTTCTCTAACTTCACTTGCCTTTTTGGTATTGAACCTCCTACTCCTCCTCCTCCTTGATTTCCAGCACCGCCTACACCTACTGCATAAGCCATCTATCCTCTCTGTACTCTGTCACTCTCGTTCTCTCTCTATATTCTGTCTCTGTTCTAGTTCAAGTTGAGGGGTAGTAATACCCGAAAGTGGTAATGATATAAATGTCCATTGTTTTGACGGGTTTCAAAAATAACCTTATCACAATAAATATACCCCTCTCAATCCAAAGCCCATCAGGGGTCCAATAAGGATTATGTAACATTATAAAATTACCCTCATATATATTTATTAACCTAAATCAAAAATCAATAATAACGGAAAGAAAAACAAAAAGAGAGAGAAATCAACTGCGGAGCTCGAGATCGTGAAAAAAAATCGAATTTTTTTTTCCTGAAAATCCAGTGTTTGTTTCAGTGATTTCTTAATCTTCTACTTCATGTGTATTCATCAATTGAAGCAATAGAATCTGCAAATCTGAGATCTGTCGTTTATTCATCAACAACGGAATCAACAGAATTTACGAGAGTTTGATTTTGTTTCAACAAATTGGTAATGTTGATTCCTAATTGAAGATTCGTAGATATGTATGTTTGATTTGCATGTTCGAATTTTGAATCTTAACCTGACGAGATTTGATTTTTGATTTTCATGTTTGATTCAACAGATTTTGAGTTTGATTTTTGGTTCCAGACATCGTTAATTTGTGTTGATTCTACTAGATTGATTCGTTGATTTGAACTCGAGATCGTGATTCATCTCTTAAACAGGTACTTTTTAATTTTAATTTTCTGATTTTTTCTGGTTTTTAATGTGGTTTGCTTACAGCAGCTCATGAATCAAATTTATGTTTGAAATGAAACTACTTATCTAGCCCGGAAAGTTGGTTAAATGACGGGTGGGTTAGATTTGCCACAGATCACCGACTAGTTGATGGAGAGGCTTTGAGGAATATTACAAATAATAAAATCTATCGAGTTTAAGGCGATTATGCACACTTCTAGTAGCTTATGCTTGGAATACTCCTTTATTCAATTCAACTCTTTTTTTGTTTCTTTCTTTTTTTAACTGGTAATTACGTGGCAATTGGTGAGAATTATTGCAAATCTTATTTGTTATATATATGGGGTATGCATCAATTCTCGTATTTCTTTGGGCTTTTTACAAATCTAGGCCTGTTTTTTTTTTTATGGTTTACAAAACTAAGCCTCTTTTTTTTATTTCCTACAAAACTAGACCTTATTTGACCAAAATCGATGGATGGAAAGTTAGCACCGTTAAGTGGAGGTAAAAAAGACTACTTTGTCCTTTGAATCTGTAATTGTAACCCAACTTGACGGGTTGACTTTGTACACGTCACCACACACTGCATACGTGGCACTCTTATTTTCTTCTCTATAAATGAAAAGCACCAACATTTTCTTATCTTTCTGAGCAGCAACACCTGCTTTCTTGGCTGCAAAAACAACCTCAACTGCAACTTCATTCTGCTTCTTAACTCAGCTGCAAATACTCGGGCCATAACCACCACAGTACAACACCATCCTTCAAGCCTTTACTGCAACAATTAGGTACATCCTCTGAAGCTCAACTCTGCTCAAAACATTTCAACAACATCACCCATTTCAGTTACACGGCACAACACTAATCTTCAACATCACAACCTCAAAACCAGCTCAAACGACCTGCTTCAACCTCAAACACCATTGTATCACCCATCTCTGCTTCTTGAATTCACACAACCCATCTTTGTTTTCTCAACTGCACAACCAAACAACCACCTAACCTGCAATGCCATGACAGCACCAGAACCCATCTGCTCAACAACATTAAACACCCTACCAAGTCACCATCAGAGCCATGACCTGCAATTTCATCTTAAACTCAAATACACCTTCCATTGGTAGCTGTCATAATCACCAGCTCATTCTTGCTTCTCAAGTCCACCACTGAACCATAACTTCTTTTATCTCTGTTCATACCAACAACACCATCAAACTTATCAGCACATAATACCGGAATCAGCTGCACTTCCTATTCCACCTGCAGCACAAGCTACAACATCATTACTTCTACCTCATACCAATACCACCGGTTTATCTCTTTCTTTTATCCATTCCAGCTGCAAAGCAATCAAAACCCAATTGTCTTGCTGAACTAAGAACTATCATCTCAACTCCATTGCCTGCTTCCATCTCACCCAGAACAACACCACAAATATCTTTTCAGCTTAAACAACCCACCAACCATTTGAATTCGACTAAAACCCTAGCTTCAATCTCAGACCCATTCTCGATTTCAAGCCAAACCTTATGCAAATTAAACTCTTGTTTCTGTCTTCTACAAGCTCATCCATCGTTTTTGGTCGAATAAGGCCTAGTTTTGTAAAAAAGAAAAAAAAAGGCTTAGTTTTGTAAACCGTAAAAAAAAACAGGCCTAAATTTGTAAAAAGCCCTTAAAATTTTTAGTTACATGGTAATTGGTGAGAATTATTGCAAAACTTATTTGTTATATATATGGGTATGCCATAAGTGTTATGAACTTCCTTCAAAAAAAAAAAAAAACTGTTATGAACTTCACGCATACTCCTTTTTTTTTAAACCTATTATAGGGGCTT
>JAJJMB010007353.1:20000-27546 GCA_023531105.1 Papaver atlanticum
ATCAGTCAAAAAATTTCAAAGATAAACATGTATAATATATTACCATCTCATTAGATAAACATCTCCATTTATAAGGAATTATGTCTTGCCACGTGAGCAGATATGTGCGAATTTTGTGTATGTAAAACTCATGTACGAGATTATAGATAGCCAACTTTAGTTGGATTTTTGTTATTGGGAAAGCTAAAATGGATTGGGGAAAGCTGACTTTTGGTCAAATATGACTGACCTAAGATTAATTTGGGTGCAAACATAAAATCTTCTAATACATGCATAAACCTTTCATCAAATACGTAATGGTCGAAAATTATTCTCTTTTCACAAATAGTTAACGACTTGACCATGAAATCACTGATTATGATTAATTAGGATGGAATTGTTTGTTTGTATTTTTTGCTTTTGTCGTCGTCCTTATATCATTTACCAAGTAACAAAAATCTTATTAGCTCGATCACCTTAACATTAACAGCAAGAATCCTTGGTTTATATCGATATATATAGATTATTGTAGACTTAAATGGAAACCGTAAGAATTCGGTTTCTTATAATTCATCAATATGTCCATCATATATATACTTATCTAAGATGATTATTATTTTCGAATTTAGTCGTTTCTTTTTTACTTTTCTAGTAAATTAAAAGGGATACCCTTATAATTACTAGCATTTTTCAAACTATAGAGAGTTAATTTTGTTCCTTAGGCTGAACACTCGTTCTGTATCGATCAGATTAAGATTAGGAGGAATATTTTCGTTTCATTAAATTAAAACAATAGTATTACGAGTTGCGACACTTAAAGACATGTTCAAGTAAAGTTTCTTTCGATTGTTGTTTCAACATTCAAGTTTTAATTATCAGATCAACATTTGGATTTGATGGGAGGAAGAATCAAACTGTCCAAAAGGTTCCAAGGCTTGACCATTATCATTTGAGCTTTCTCTAGTCGTTTGCTAGAAGAAAAAAAAAATGTGTGAGAAAGTTTTAACCTATTGATATAATTGATTTGGAATAAAAATGAATAAATAATGTAATGAAAAATTAAATCACACACACACAAAAAGGATCATGTTGAATGAGAAGAAAAGATATTACAGACTAGGAGTTAGCTTTCCCCCTATACTTATTGGCCATTGGTTGTCTATTCACCCCTATTGACTCTAAGTCAAATTTTCATAACTATGAGTCAGCTTTCCCCCTATACTTATCGGCTTTCCCAATAACAAAAATCTTTAGTTGGATGTAAGAATCATGAATTTTGGATAAGCAATAAAACATAACTAAGTATTAGTCAAAACCCAGCTGTAGATGGTTACGGTTAACTACAAGAAGCTGAAACAAACCGTAAGTAAATTACGGTTGGCAACTTGCTGTGGTTTAAACCTATCGTAATTTTGATTTGAGCAATATAAAATAACACAAGATCTTTTTTACAGTTATTTAAAAAAAATCGAACCGTAAAAAAATCCAACTGTATTACAATTACGGTTGTTATATCGTAAATCAAAACCAACCGTAACTAATTTTAAAAACCTGAAAGTGTTGTTATTCAGAAATATTTACGGTTAGGTTTTTGAGAGTCGAACCTAACCGTAAATATATTTACAGTTAGAAACCTAACCGTAACTGCACATTTATTTATTATTTTACGGTTAGGAGTTCTTAGTTTCCTAACCGTAACAGCTTCAGAGAACAAGTTATGGTTGGCAAATTGGACGTACCTAACCGTAACTGGTTTGACAACCTAATTTTTCTACTGATTTCAATAAATCAAACCATTTTAAACACTAGACCATGAGAAAAATAGATGGGTTTTTGTCGAATGAAACATCAAAAAAAGAGAGGGTATGGTTTAGAAATTCAAAATTGCGCACCAGTTTCTTCTTGGTTTTCTTAATTGGGTTGTCGACGATCACCAACACTATTGACTAGAAGGGATGAATGAAAAACTGATTTCATCTAAATTTTTTTTTTTTTAGTGATTAGGTTGAAATAGATGGAAGGGCAATTTAGACTTCTTAAATGTCTTTAGGACACCCCCTAACCAACTAAATAGATATTATGGTCATGAGTGAAGCCCCTCTATTGGAATGTGAAGCCCCTATAATAGGTTTCTTTTTTTTACTCAGTTATGTTATCTTCTGTCCGATGTGCTCCATAATTGACTATTGATTATATTGGATTGCAGGGTTTGTTATTCCTCTTTTGTGCTTTATGCACAAGACGTTTCAAAGGTTCGTGTTGGAAAGCTCTCGCTATAAACACTCAGACATATCAGGGATTTCCTAGGTGTCAAGTTTGTTATTACGCTTGACCATCAGCAGAAACTGTCATACTAAAGTGCGTGGGCTATGGTATGAAGAATCTCTCAAGAAATTTCTCGTAATATCTTGGTCTATTAAAGACCAAGTATAACCCGTTCATTATCCCCATTTTCGTTAGCTATGTGTCTAAACGTGAAACATATTTACTGAGTTATCAGATTTGGACATCTGAATTTTGTTGGGCAATATAAAGTTTCAAAATAGAATTCGTAAGTCTTGATATCTCCCGTGAGTAAATTTTGTCGTTAACTGTGCTAATCAGTGCTGTTGGGTTATGATTTCACAACCAGTTTGAAGTGTTTCTACAAATTTGTTACATTTAATTTGCCGATTAGTTTATCCCTTTTGTTACATTTAATTTGCTCATGTACCTATGAAGTCTGATTTTAATTCAATTACGGTATTTCGTGTATCAATGCATATTAAGCCAGAGGTTAAAACGGCAGTGTCAGACTGGTAGCTAGCCTTTGATTATCCAATCCGCAGAGTAAGGCGGTCCCCATGAATACCAGGATACCCATAGTAATCTGGCCGAGGCAAACAAAACAATGTTGTTCCTCGAGGGTATGAACCCTAAAAGTGGTAATTTCGTATCACTGACATAAAAAGGACTTAAGATTTGGTCTTTACACTCTGCACATATTTCTGCTTATCTCATGTACTCAGTCACTCACGCAGTCCAACAACTCTACTACCGTCATCTCATTATGACTTTCCTAGTAAATTCACTCACATTCTGAATTTTTCAACTTCAGTCAGTCCCGTGTTGTTAAATTTGTTTCCTTTTATCTCGTACCAAACTCTGTTTACGTAAACACTCCCTCCCTCCCTCCCTCCCTCCCTCCCAACAAATAAATACACAACAACAGAGAAACAAACCCAGAATCAGAAAATTAACCCCGTTTCTTGATGATGGAATTCAAGAATCACCCGTTCTTGTTCATCATCATCAACTTCTTCTTCTTCATCTTCTTTATTTTCTCTTCAATTTCTTCTTATCAAATTCAATCATTCCCATTACCACCCAAGATTAATGGTGGGAAATGGGTTCTTTTAAAACAGAGTATTGGGATATCAGCAATGCATATGCAAGTACTGAATAATAATAAAGTTGTGATCTTTGATAGAACTGATTTCGGTGCTTCTAATCTATCATTACCCTTTGGTGTATGTAGATTTGATTCAAATGATGTTGCTTTAACAACTGATTGTACAGCTCATTCTTTGATTTATGATATTTCTTATAACTCAATATCACCATTAATGGTTCAGACTGATACTTGGTGTTCTTCTGGTTCTGTTATTTCAAATGGAACCCTAATTCAAACTGGTGGTTATAATGATGGTGATCGTGTTATTCGTATTATATCTCCTTGTCAACAGCAGCAGCAGAATCAGAATTGTGATTGGATTGAAGTACCTGAGTATCTCTCTGTTAGAAGATGGTATTCTAGTAATCAAATTCTTCCTGATGATAGAATTATAATTGTTGGTGGAAGAAGAGCTTTCAGTTATGAATTCTTTCCAAGAAAACAACAACAATCCGGTACCGGTAATTCTTATTATTTAGGGTTCTTGGAAGAAACCAGAGATCATTATGATGAGAACAATCTTTACCCATTTCTTCATCTGTTACCAGATGGGAATCTGTTCATCTTTGCAAACAGACGTTCAATCTTGTTCGATTATACGGGTAACCGGGTTTTGAAAGAATATCCGATGATACCCGGTGATGATAAAAGGAATTATCCAAGTACTGGTTCGTCAGTTCTGTTACCGATACGGTTATCAGGTTCGAATTCATCATCTTCGGGAAACCACTTGCCGGAAGCAGAGATTATGGTTTGTGGCGGTGCACCACCAGGCGCATATTCTCAAGCTCAGCATGGAAACTACGTCGGAGCATCAAAAACATGTGGGCGAATTAAGGTGACTGATCCGAAACCCGAATGGGTAATTGAAGAAATGCCCATGACACGTGTCATGTCCGATATCCTAATCCTTCCTACTGGTGATTTGATTATCATTAACGGAGCTCACAATGGTACAGCCGGTTGGGAATCAGCAGTTAATCCGGTTTTTCATCCGGTTCTTTATCTGGTAAATGAACCAGATCCGACCCAGCGATTCAAGGTACTAAACCCATCACCCATACCCAGATTATATCATTCCTCTGCCGTTTTATTACCGGATGGCCGTATTTTAGTCGGAGGCAGTAATCCGCACAGATTATACAATTTTACCGACGTGACTTACCCGACGGAGTTGAGTCTAGAAGCTTATTCACCACCTTACCTTTCGGATCAGTACTCAAATCTCCGCCCTAGGATCATATCAGTAGGACCCACCGGCTCATCATTAATATATCAAGGGATGTTTACCGTTACGTTGTACTTACCGTTTTATCCCGAAAAGGACTTATCGGTTACGTTATTATCACCGTCTTTTACTACACATTCTTTCGCCATGAATCAGAGAATGTTGGTGTTGAAAGTGGTGAGTCTTCTTCAGCTGTCTACAACCGTTTATCAGTTAGGTGTGATTGGTCCACCGACGCCTAAGATCGCTCCACGTGGGTATTATATGTTGTTTGTTGCTCATGATTTGATCCCTAGTGAAGGTGTTTGGTTGAAAATGGAGGGTTAAAAAAATTTGTTATCATTTTTTTGTGTGTCCCATTTCTTATGGTGTAATGTAAATTAATGTAGGGTGCCTTAATCTAGTGATTTGATGTATTTTTTTTATTCTTTGAAATGAAACAAGTTACTGTTTGGGGTTCATGAATGTAGTACTTGATTTGGTTTTGTTTTGTTCTGACAATTACTGGATTTGGTGATTTTTGTTTTTGATGTATGCATTTGTGTCAGTTAGTAAAGAAGGGGGGTCCTTAAATTTAAGGGCCGTCCCCCAGTTGTACATTATTACGAGGAGCCATAATGAGGCTGGCTGGGGATTTAACTACTACGGCTTACCTGTTTTTCTGGCCGTCCCCCAGTTGTACATTATTACGAGGAGCCATAATGAGGCTGGCTGGGGATTTAACTACTACGGCTTACCTGTTTTTCTGGCTTGAAATATTAACTCTTAAGATCAATAGCCTTGTTCATATCTAACTTGAATTCTCCAGCTTGGTAAAGCATGGCCTTGGATGGTATAGAAGGCATTTAATCCTGGCATATGGGGTTTCAAGATCTGGCATATCTTGCATCCATTAAAAACAACGACAAAAAAACATTAAGTTCCGATTATTATTTTTCTGAAATAATTTCATGACCTTTTTGAAAACTTGTTCTCTGTTTGGCCGTTGGCGTAGTATTTGTGAAAAGAGACTGGGGGAAAAATCCATACTAACTCAGTAACTCTGGATGTCCTTGCCTGTTTGCTCGTTTAAGTATGCTGGGTTGTAAAGTGCCATAAATTGGACTGTCGAAAGAGAAAATAGCCAAAACTTCCCTGACAACAAAAGTAGTGGACGCAACAAATAGGCTATTCAACCATTAAGAATTGTTTCGCAACATACAACACTGCTGTGGTACATCTATACTTTCATCACGAGGGGACTTCTCACATGGTTCAAGGACAATAATAGGACCCCTTTTATAAGGTCAGTACAATTTTTGTTATCTAAAGCCTTATCTCACATGGATCAGTAAATCTTTACTTTTGATGGTTTTTTGATGTAAAAGTTGTAATAATAGGATCAAATATGTAAAGGCAACCGGTCGTAAAAGCTATTAAAGGAAGCTAAATTTAGCTTTCAATGGAGAAATTGTAAAACTCAAACGGACTTATAGTCTTTCATGTATCCGGAATTTGCTTTTTTATTTTTACAAGTGAAAAAAACAAAAGTTTGGGTATAAAAATCAGAATGACTTCCAGAGTCAAAAAAATCAATTTTTTGTGAAGCAAAAATATTTTGTTACAGATTTCTAAAACGGATCTCCAAGCATGCTATTAGTATTTACATGCCAAGTACAGAATGCTTAATAAGCTCATCTGCGAAGAGATGGACATTATAATTGCATTTCTCACGATAATATTAATTGCGTTTGTGACTATATTAATTGCGTCGGAATTTCTGAATTATATCAATGTTGGGCCACTAATGCGCCCAATAACAGTGTCCAAATGCTGATGCACATAAACACAGCGTTCCGCTATATTTAACAAAAGCTGAATTTTGATCACATCCGATATCATTTTTTAGTTTTTATATGTTTTTCACTTTTTACCTCCCTAGTTGCAGGTGGAAAAATCGTTGAATATGACAATTTTAGTCGTGGTTGCTCTTAGAGAAAATATGATGAAACTTCATTTGTTCTTTGTCTCATTCATATGAACTTGCTTCTTTCTTTTTTTAATAAGAAAACGATCATTCTACCAGAGAGGTAGATACTAAAGGTGTTACATAATAGATCTGCAGAGCTGTCTCCAGCATCATGCATTGATCTTGGGTTGAAATCATGTTCAAATCCCATTTATAGACCTTAGATAATGTAATAGTTTTGTTAAGTGCGGACATTTCCAATTAAAATTGTCTAAATGACTAGTGCAGGAATGAAAACTAGCCAAGTTGGCCGCAATAGTGTTATGATTTTTAGAGATTTTGATCAGCTTTCCCAGGACAAAAGACATGGCTACAAAATTGTCATCCTTCATTTGATGGTACCCTAGGTTGAATCTTCCTTGGACCTCAAATTTATATTCCTCCATATATCCTTCAGAGTTGCCTCATCTTTAGCTTAGAAGTCTATATTAGCTCTCTGCAACTCTTTTGCCCATCTCACATCTAGTTCAACTTCTCTTCTAGCTCTGTTGTCTTCTGAACATCAATCTTTGATTCTTTTTGCTCCTACACAAAGTCATATATGATACATGGCAATGAAAGTATAGTTAGTATAAGAGTTAAGATCAGCTTGCCCTTCCATGATGGTGTAGCTCACGGAACTTAAGCTGATGGTAATACCAATTTCAACATATGGTCATTTGTGATTCTGTCCATGATTTCCTGATCACAACTCTTGTAAAATAAGTTGTTCAGGATGTGGTTTTGGTTATGCATTACTCTACTATGGGAGCATAGGTGTTGCTTGATTTTTGTAACAATAACTTTAGCCAGAGTTCATATGAACTTGCGAAACCCATTGTTCCCAACTCGAATTCTTAAAAAAGTAGCTCTGCAGGAACACAAAGTTCAATACCCCCAAGATATTTTAAATGGAGGG
>JAJJMB010007355.1:0-15503 GCA_023531105.1 Papaver atlanticum
TGTTCTTACAATCTTGATAACAACTTTAAATTGAGTTCTTCTTATTTTTAGTTTTATTTCAGTCTGAAATCGAAAATCTTCACAAGTCTCAACGAACCTTTTTCTACAACTATAAACCTACAGGGTTTCGTGAAAAACCTAAGGTTAAAGGAGAATCGACTCTATTCGCAACTAGTATCACATAGGAGGTGTGGGGATTAGGTTTCCTAGTTGCTAGAGTTCTCCTTTATATAGTCTTCAAATCAGGGTTTGCAATCAATGTTACCTTGGTAACAAAGTATTCAATATTCACAGTTAGATGAAAACCTGATTAGACTCAAGATAATATCTTTCAACCGTTAGATCGAACTTAGCTTGTTACACACAAATGAAAAGTGACTTCTTTTAGATATGAGTAACCGTACCTAGACATGTACACCTTGTTGGCTCAACAATAGTTAACCGAAGTTATCCATATGAACACTTTCATATCAACCATATTCATCTTAACCGTAACTAGTTCAAATGATCAAAAGAAACTAGTTCTAGAGTTGTTCAATTGTTTAAATTATCATAGAAGTATACAAGACACAATTGAAGCAAAATCGATTTTGATTCACTCAAATCAATTCATGAACATTATAGCCACGGTTTGCAAAAGATTGTATTTCTTATTATATAAATGTATTAGTTCATGAAAAAAACGATTTTAGAACATAACCTACTCAAGTATGCCAACGGGTACACATACCTAAGTGGCTGGACCAAATTTGGGTTCACCAGTATGTGAACGGGTACGCATACCTTTAAAAACTCTGTTGAATTTTCGGAACTTGAAACTCAAGCAAGTACGCATACTAAGTTCCCGGACTTCCATAACTAACCAGTACGCATACGGGTATGCATACCATGGTTCTCCGACTTGGATAACACATATGCAAGTACGTATACTGTGTTATATCCAATCATGGTTATTTGTTCTAAACTCCCATTTCAATCATTGAAACATTCTCGGAAGACGACAATAGTTGTGTAACACAAACTATTAGCTTCAAGGCAATTTTCAAGTGATCGAATGATCAATACGACACATTCCGAGTCTACATCAAATGACTGTCTCAGACAAATCATGTAAGATGTTACAAGGCGATTTTCACATTATCATCTTTTGACTTTCGTCAAGAATATAAGATGAACTTGGTTAAATCGAAAGCTTACCAACACATATTTCGAGAAATATGTAAGCGAGTTAGACTCAGCTCGAAATATCAAATGTGTATAATCGAAGTCTATATAGCTATACGAATTTTGTCTCAAATAGGAGATAGAGTAGATAGACTTTTTAGTGATAGATGAGTTCAAGTCCCCATATACCTTTTGTTGATTAAGTTCCAAAAAATCCCCTTAGTAGTTATTCGTCTTCAATCGATGAACATTGTGAAGTCTAATGCTCAACTACACTTTCTATCATAATCCGAGACTTAGCTATAAGTAGACTAGAACGTTGTGAAGTCTAATTTTCGGAATTTTCTCCTTTATATAGTCTTCAAATCAGGGTTTGCAATCAATGTTACCTTGGTAACAAAGCATTCAATATTCACCGTTAGATGAAAACCTGATTAGAATCAAGCTAATATCTTTCAACCGTTAGATCGAACTTAGCTTGTTACACACAAATGAAAAGTGACTTCATTTAGATATGAGTAACCGTACCTAAACGTGTGCACCTTGTTGGCTCAACAATAGTTAACCTAAGTTAGCCATATGAACACTTTCATATCAACCATATTCATCTTAACCATAACTAGTTCAAATGACTCGAATGAAACTAGTTATAGAGTTGTTCAATTGTTTATATTCTCATAGACGTATACAAGACACAACGGAAGCAAAATCGATTTTGATTGACTCGAATCAATTCATGAACATTATAGCCACGGTTTGCAAAAGATTGCATTCCTTATTATATAAATGTATTTGTTCATGAACAAACCGTTTTTAGAACATAACATACTCAAGTATGCGAACGGGTATGCATACCTAAGTGCTCAGACCAAGTTTGGGTTCGCCAGTATGCGAATGGGTACGCATATCTTCCAAAACTCAGTTGAATTTCTGAAACTCGAAACTCATGCTAGTACGCATACCGGTATGCATACTAAGTTCCCGGACTCCATAAATCAACTAGTACGCATACGGGTATGCATACTATGGTTCCCGGACTTGGAATGTCTTTCACAAATCAGCATACAAGTACGCATACTGTGCTATATCCAATCATGGTTATTTGTTCTAAACTCCTATTTCAATCATTGAAACATTCTTAGAAGACGACAATAGCTGTCTCACACAAACTATTAGCTTCGAAGCAATTTTCAAGTGATCGAATAATCTATACGAAACATTCCGAGTCTACATCAAATGACTGTCTTACACAAATCATATTAGATGTTACAAGGTGATTTTCACATGATCATCTTTTGACTTTCGTCAAGACTATAAGATGAACTTGGTTAAAGCGAAAGCTTACCAACACATATTTCTAGAAATATGTAAGCGAGTTAAACTCAGCTCGAAATATCTAATGTGTATAATAGAAGTCTATATAGCTATACGACTTTTGTCTCAAATAGG
Organism: Papaver atlanticum; assembly: GCA_023531105.1. Taxonomy (NCBI): domain Eukaryota; kingdom Viridiplantae; phylum Streptophyta; class Magnoliopsida; order Ranunculales; family Papaveraceae; genus Papaver; species Papaver atlanticum. The sequence goes on from JAJJMB010007355.1 coordinate 2,614, forward strand.
AGATAGAGTAGATAGACTTTTGAGTGATAGATGAGTTCAAGTCCCCAAGTTACCAGGACCGGTTACCTCAGTTAACAGGATCGGTTTCATCAATTACTAGGACTGGTTACCATATACTCATGGTATTGCTTGTGATCGGTCATACCAGTTACCTGGATTGGTTACACCAATTACCAGGACCGGTTACACCAATTACAAGGATCGATTACACAACACTCTGTGATCGGTCACACCAATTACAAATATCGATCATACCATATCATGGTTATTACTTAGGATCGGTTACGCTAATTAATAAAAACTAGTCATACCAAATCATAAGTCAGGCATTGTGATTAGTTATACCAAGATACATAAAAAAGTTATGATCGGTTTTACATCTCACACATATTGGTAATCCAAAGATTTGCAATGAATAGCCGTACCAATAAACCTAGCGATTTCCCTTTAGATTCATAAAACAAGTTCATGAATGTACTTCCTTTAAAAAAATGTAAAACATTGTTTCCTAGGATGAAATCTTCACCATAACCCATTCACATAATCATAACAATATATACAAGATTATGTCGATGTCATATCTAAGAAGTTCAAAGATAAGCATTATACTTCGTAGTTTAATTCCCTAATACTATGATCATACAAATATGACCATGTCACATCACTAGAGTATCATAAAATATGTACAGCTTCGCAGTTATGTTTTCAATATAGCACGACTTGAAAGATACGTTAGGAATGAAAGCAGTTCAAGTCAATATTACTAACCTCAAGAGGAACGATGATGTTGTCGTTGTAGTTCGCTTCTTCTTCACTTTCTTTAGGTCTTCGGAGTAATACTTGTATGTATCAACATTCCTAGACTTTATAGTCTAACCTAAACGAAGTTGACTCTAGTATACAATCAAACGGCTTTAGATGAGTTTTGAGTCACTAAAATATGACAAGCAAACTTGACATACCAACGCTTGGTGAGTTCAACCGAGCTATGCTCTAACATAGATGTTCTCATCCTACTGATTTTATATAATGTAGTAAAAAAAAATCTTTAAAGCATGCCCATTTACCCACTTATCCTGCCATAAAAGAATCATATTTCCATTGTTAACCTGTAAAATTGTATTGTCTTGCACATTAGCTTTACTCTTCAGAATTCCAACCAAAAAGCTTTTCCCCACAGGTTTCTTAGTGTCACTGGGATAAAAAGATTCAATGTTTCCTCCAAATTTTTGGTTCACAACCTTCCTCCACAATGCCTTCTTTTCAGTCCCATATCTCCAAATCCATTTGGCATGCAGTGCCTGATTCATTTTCCTCAACTTATTTATACCCACACTACCACCTTCTTTAGGAAAACTCACATATTTCCATCCAACCATACTTTTCTTAGTCTTCAAACTAGTAGAACCCCACAAAAAATGCCTCATAATCCTTTCCAATTGCTTCACCACTGAGATTGGCATTTGAAAAAGAGACAAGTAATATATTGGAATGCTGGATAACATAATCTTAATTAGCATCAGTCTTCCCCCTTTTGATAAGTATTTTCTCTTGATTTAGACTCTTGACTCTTGGCATGTTTTGCAAGAGCATCTGTCACATTGTTACAAAACCTTTCAATAAAGACTTGCAACAGCATCTATCATATTATTACAAAACTTTTCAACAAAGACACACTTAAGATCTTCCCACTTCCTATTATCAAAATTTGAAGCCACACACACATTATTACTTACTTGCAATCCCCTTCCACAATGGTATTAATGTATTCTCTTCTCTCGATCCATTTAGCAACTTCCAGCATACCATGAGCTTCTGCGTACTCAAGATCCCTAGTTTTATGTTGATTCAACATCCCCTCCAGGAATTTTCTCTCATTATCTCTAACAATTAGACCAATTAAAACCAACAACTTTATTGTTATAATCAAAGGCAACATCAAGATTTAGTTTATTCTAGTTTTGTACGTGGAGGTAGTTTCCGCTGATTAACATACTTTGCTTTCTCATTTTCCCATCATGAAGTGTTAGACTCCTTTGTCAATATATAATACTTGATGTAAAAGTTTTTAATCCAAGCTATCAGGGTATTTAGGTTACTGATTTTGTTTTCAAAAAATACTAGAACCTTGTTTCTACAACTACCATATTATCACGGTAACAAGTAACACAATTTTATTTTATTTTTTGTTTTTGAAGGATTTAATGCTCTGATCATCCCTTCACGTCTTTATCCATTCTTGAAGAAAGTTAACTTATTCTCAAGTGCCTAAGGTAATAGAGAAAACCACATGTCCTTTGCTTAAAATTTATTAGAGTATTTCTCGGTTGAACCTAATGGCATTGGTATGTCAAATCAGTTGTCAAATCTAGATTCCAAAATGCATTCTTAATTTAGTCTACTAAGGCCGGTTTCGGACTAGATTAAGTTTAGGTCATGGAATAAAAAATAAAAGATGCCCTTTAAGACTGAAGATTGAAGACTACATGAAGACATCTATGGAGAACTTCACCAAAGGTTTGTAGCAAATACTTAATTCTATGGTTTATTATACCTCTCTACCTTTCTGAAAATAGTTCCCACTCTTTGGAATAATATCTATGACGGTAAATATACTTTTGTATAAACACCTGAAGAGTTTTGATCCTAAGAATTTGTGAGAATAACCATTGATCTTATAAATCTCTTTATTTTATAATGACTGAAAATACGAATCCAACAAGCAAAGAATCACTCAATTCCACTGTATAACGAAGAAGTTATAAGTCAAATACTAGAGCTAAAAACATATGGCTAAAAGTTGAGTCCATGAATATAAATAATACACGAACTTCCATCGAAAATTCGCGAACTAAAAAGGTGGCTTGAGTTTTAAGCAACATAGCCTTGGTCATTCACTATAGAAAGAGGTTTCATGTATTTACACAAACAATCCCTTGAAAAATTGTGTGAGTGTTGCATAAGGTTATTTTCTAAATCTTTGTTCTCCACGAACAAGAGTGAGATTTTGAAGACTTTACTTGGGGATCGTAAAGCACATTAATTATCTATCTTCTTATTTATTAGTTAAGGAACCTGTATCTAAGGTCCTTCTCTTCTGCAATAAGGTCAATCAAATATTATTTATCATAAGCCCTAGATTTGATAGATCAAGATATCTTTAGATTATTTCTAGGTGATCTTGTGGGGAAATAATCAATTAGTTTATCGAATGTTAAACCCTAATTATGGTGAACATTTTATAAAGAGAACTAACATTCATCTTGAAGATTTATACGAGTATCTTTTACAGAATAAGCGTTGTGCCATAAAATTTACAAGAGAAATTCCTAAAGAGAGTCGATGTTCTGCTAGGAGTTTTAAAGGAACATGAATACAACTAAATCAAGATATTACATATAGTATGAAATATGGTAGTAAGTAATGGTGTAATATTTTTTTATCTTTATAACTAAAATATCACAGGTTGTACGTCGTTAAACCTAGATAGTCTTATTATCTCAACTATAAAGAACCTACACGACTTGTTCTTGTTAAATTCGTATCTTGAAATATAGATTAAAAGACTTGTTCTTGTTGGAATTCGATTCTAGTACAGTTCGATACATACTAGCTAGGTTTAGCTTGTTGAACAATCTTGTATATAGTTTCATAACCGAACATGAATATATATATTATACATGAATTGTCCATATAAGTTCACGAACGTAAAGTTGGTGATGTACTTTGTACCCACTCCTTTTCAGTGTGATAATTTGTCTCTACTTCATATCTACAAAAAGGGTAGATATAATATGTATTATACATATGTCTTCCAATTCTGCTTCACGTGTGCAATATATCTTTCAGGCATATCCATATGAACACATTAACTTTATATGGAAGCTTTAAATGCCATATTTTCAACCATAATTTTTGTTCTTCACAACTTATTCCATGTTGCATTGTATTTTGTCAGAGCCTTGTAAGTTGATTGAACTGGGGATCTTCCTTCTTTTTTTTTTGTCAGACTCCAATAAATTTTGTCTTGTCCTTGATGAGGAACTCTGATTCTTGATTGCTTTCCACCTCTTGATGGTTAAAATGATTTCACAATTTATTTATGCGCTAATGTCGAGATTGTATGAAAACTATTTTTAGATATTTGATGATATCTTAAAAAACAGTCTCATCCATGGTATTAAAAAAATAATAATTAACAGAATGAATTCTTTTTGGCCAAGTTTGAAATGGATGAATCAAGATCTTAAAGATGATATGACTAGTTGGAAATGGAAAGAATATCTTACTAATACTCCCTCTGTGCCAAATTAGATGACCTTGTTAGTTTTAAATTTTGTCCCAAAATAGATGACCTATATTATCAAATAATAGGATATTTTTAGAATTACCCTTTTAATTGATAATTATTAGTATAAGAAATATGTATAGTTTGATAGCCATGTTTATATTCGTTACGCATGTGTTTTAAAATGCTTTGCAATGGTATTAAGTTTACGAATATCCGTTGTATAGTTTGAGATAGAATTCATTTCTAAATTTTACTAGTAATTATCCATAAGGGTATAATTGTAAAAAATACTTAAAAATTCTCCTCTCACATCCTTTTATTAAAAATTGTGCAAACTACAACTAGGTCATCTAATTTGGGACGGAGGGAGTATGTGCAAGGTCTACCATGAAAAAGTAATTCATATATGGAAAAATATAAGCAAAAGGTGATTCAAATAACTCATGACTGTGGTTTGAAAATAAAATGGGAAATGTTGAACTTAGTTTATAACACGTACATACTAATTAGATTCTTTTATACAAACTGCAATGAGGTAAAATCTTGAATATTTTAGAATTTCTTATTTTATCTCCTTGAAAATGGGTTCCCATTATTTTGTTGCGATTGAGCCTCAATGGGTAACTTTGCACAAGATGGATATAGCTTCATTTGTTAAAATAAGTTGGGTGGATTTTCAATAGATGAATGTTGTAATACCCACATTTTCTCATGACGCATACTCTAAGATGTGTCATTGAACGAAATGAACCTCCATCGATGCATTATTTATTTCAACGATGCATCAACTCAAAATGGTGATGCACACTTAGTAAAAGTGATGCATCTTGTCCCGAAGTTCATCATTATGCCCATTTAAGATTATTCCATAAGCGCGACGATAAAGTACATAAAATAACCATGAAGACCCGAAAAGTCTTACTGGGAACAAAGTTATTGCCAAGTTGAAAACACATGAAAGACATAAGAAAAGGTCAATAAAGTTAATTAATTAAAGCAAGTTTTATCCTCACTAAGAAACATGTGGGACGACCCGAAAAACCTGTCTTGGTCTTTCTAATTAACTCGACCCTAGCTACAATCAAAAGAAAAAATATGAGAAGGTAGATTGGTTATGCAACAATCAGAATGGTTAGGGACACAACTAAATGTTGAGAAACGAAGAAAGGGTTGGTAAAGTGAATTTTTATTTTCTTGGCATAACCAAAGATGATCCGATTGGCTCAATCATTCCATCAATTTTTTTTGATGAACTGTAATTACAAGAAAAATAAGTACAACATGTTGTTGCTGAACATTTCTTTCCACACTTAGGATAAAGAAACATTTACGGTGGCGTGGGATTTCATGGACTATGAGAACGATGTGACTGGATGTTGCAAACATTAAAGTCGATTTACCATGTCGAGCACATTCCAAGGGTTATAGTAACGAATAACGATGAAGCTTTAATGAACGCTATGAAAATAGTTTTCATGTAAGTTTAAATTTTCAAAAGATTAGATCGACTCAACAAACAATCCTGTTTCAAAAGAGTAAGCAAACAGTTAAGGGATAAGAACCCTTTGTGCGAGTTACAATTGTTTTCGATTTAGCATCCCTTGTTAATGTAATTGCCATCTGGTACGGTTAGCCCTTGTAGTTGCTAATGTAATTGTCAGCTAGTTGAGGTCTTAGTTCCAAATTTCGGATGCGTCCAGTAATGTTCTTACAGTTTCATATAAGTAGATCATACAATAGTTTTTTTTTTCTTTTAAGAATAACCACTATTTTAACAGTTGAAACTTGGGTCATGCTAATGGCATCCATAACTGTGACGGGAAAACAATGACCAAATGTTTATTTTGAGATAGATTCCGAAAATCTTATGCATTTCATAAGTTCTCCCACCGAATCGACATAGTATTTATCAATAAAAATTTCTGAAATAGAACAGGGAATGCGCCAAATACCACATCAATCTATCCAGCTTAACCATAGGGGAAGAAACCAGGATGCAACCTAAGGAAATTTATAAAAATTATCAAATGAAAAACTTTGTTAAGCCTCGTGGATGGGCAAAGTGGATTTTCCACTATGGCAACATGCACTTGGAGATGGATGATGAATCACACGGGAAAGGTTAAAATGTGTGGACGTGGAATGACTCTGGCAGTTCAAAGTGAGCCGCTAGAGTTTTTCTCCAGCCGCTGGCGGTCTATCCCAAGCCGCCAACGAGTAGTTTTACAATGGTAACCCCAACGAATGTTATTTCCCTCAATATATATTACTCATTTTCATCACCTGAAATCACAACAATCTTTTATCTTATCACTTTCTTATACATTTTCTCTCAATTTCACAACATTTAATTTTTCAAATATGAATCTTGATTTTGGTTCTTATGAGGAAGATATGCAAATGGTTGAAACCTTTTATGAAGAAGATCAAGAAACGTAAGTACTTTTAAGGGATGAAGAGGCAACTGAGTCTAGAAGGCGGCGAAACTTTACGTTGCAAATACATTCAAGGATGATACCAAATTCATTAGGGACACAAGCAATTTTCACTAAAAGATAGACGTCAGTAAATATTTTTACCACAACAAAATGATGCATGATTATTTTAATCATGGATGTGTGTATTCCGATGCAGATTTTCAGCGTCGATTCCGCGTTAGCCGCAACATGACTCAAAGGATTGTTGTTGAGAGCTTTGTCAGGTACATCCTTTATTTTTAATTATCAGTATGATGTGCGTCAGCTACAAAGCTTTATTCCTGAATGAAAGATAATTGCATCCCTTCAAATATTATGTTATGGGATATTAGAAGATTCCACGGATGAGTACATCTGTATGGGAAAAACAACCACATCTAGGTATCTCAAAATGTTGATAGAATCACTGCTGAAAACACAATTTTTATAGGAGTGCTAGGTAGTCTTTATTGCATGCATTATTTGGAGAGGAAAGCATGTCCAGTTGAATGGGTAAGTCAATATAAGGGTCATTATCCAAAGCCTACTGTAAAATTTGAAGTTTCTGCTAGTTATGATTGTTAAATTTGGCATGATTTTTCGGGCTCCCACGCTCACAAAATGACATAAATGTTTTACATAAATCACCATTTTTTGAAGATCTTAAACATGGGATTGCGCCACACACCAACAAAAGTCATGAATACTGAAAAAGCGGGGGTCTAACAACCACACCCAATATTTCGTTAGGCAATCTGTATGGAATAATTCCAAGAGAATCAACTAGACAGTCAGACTCAATCAAGGAAATATATCCAAGAGTTATATCTTTGTTTCTCAAGAGTCTAACTAGTAGGATCAACCTATACATTCATAAAACTTAAAGCACTCGATTGGGTTACAACTTGAGTGATCTACTACTTGGTGGTCCGGTTTAATAGAATCTGGTAGTCGAGAACTTCCGTGTCCAGTGACTTAAGGGTTTTAGGGGATAACACTGATCTAACTGCTATTCTACGGTTGGTGATAATCTGTACTAATGATGAATGGATCAATATAATAACTTGATGACGGTTTAGTAACAAAGAAGGATTCCTCGATCATCTCACTCTCTATTGCTTACAACTTAAACTTTTAATTGCTTTGTTTATTTTACTTTGAAATTAAAAACAAAACCCCCCTTGTGACCTTTTTGAACAACTAAAACTCACTGCTCTTCGTGGGAACGATCCTTGCTTCCATTATATTACCAGTTAATTGTGTGGAAATAAGTGATTTAATTTGATTGCACCTACGACACTCACCAAAATTTTGGCGTCGCTGCCGGGGAGCAGTCGGTAGCTTTAGTTGTTTCTTTTAGTTTTATTTTGTTTTTAGATTTTATTTTTAGTTTTTAACTTTGTATTCTAGATTTTTGTTTTAGGTACTTAATCTCTGGCATCGAAGGATTGGAATTACACAAGGAGTGGAATTCAAATTCGCAAGGGAACGGTACTACAAGCACGTCCAAAGTTGAAAGAAGAACCTTCTACATCAACAATGGTGAACGAAGGTGCAAATCCTCCACCATCTCCACCTGTGGAGAGGAAGTTAGGAGAGTTGACATCTCCATGCTTAGATTCGCAACCACTGTGTATTACAATCACTAACCCAGTGGAGCTGAAGTCGAATCTACTTCATCATCTACCGAAGTTCAAGGGACATCCTGGTGAAGATCCGAACCGTCATCTTCAAGTATTTCAACACAAGATGACAAGTCTAAGGCAAGGAACCGAAGACAGAGATATGGCTATGCTACAAGATTTTCCATTCTCATTAATGGACTTAGCAGAAGAATGGTTGTATTATCGTTCTCCAAGGAGTGTTACAACATGGACTGAGATGAAAAAGTTATTTCTGGAGAAGTACTTTCCTGCTTCTAAGAAGGACGCTGCTTGTAAAGAGATTAGTGGAATTCTACAGATTACTGGAGAATCTCTTTATGAATACTGGGAGAGATACAAGAGGTTGCTGGCAAGTTTCCCTCACCACAATATATCCTCAACACTTATCGTTCAATACTTCTATGAAGGATTACTTCCAGAATAGAGGAATTTGATTGATGCAGCAGCCGATGGTTCACTCACTGAGAAGACAATCTCGCAAGCAACCAGTCTGATTGAGAGTATGGCCTCAAATGCACAACAATTTTATACAAGGCATGACTCAAATGTTATAAGAGTTAACGAGATGGGAGAATCTCCAAATACAGAGCATCGGTTAAACACCATTGAAAAAGAAATTCATTGTATAACTTATGTAGTAGCTCCATCGTACGAAAAGGAAGCCGAGGTTAATACTTTATTCCCTAATCCTAGGCCAAGGTATGATCCATATTCTAATACTTACAATCCAGGGTGGAAAGATTATCCTAATTTCAGTTATGCCAACAAGCAAGCTGCAGCTCCTAATCCATATGTGAGACAAAGTGGTTTTCAACAATTTCAGCCAAAACCTCAACAACAGAACCAAAGCTCTAGTTTAGAAGAGATGATGAAAGCTATGATGTTAAAGCAAGATGAAACGTCCAAAGAGAAAAAGGCGATATTTCAACAAAACCTACTATATCAACAAAAGAATGAAGCTGCTGCCGCGAGCTATAATTAGTGATGGAGGAACACACTTTCATAATAGACCATTTGCACTTTTAATGAAACAATATGGTATTAATATCACCCACAGATTAGTGGTCAGGTAGAGGTTTCCAATAGGGAGATAAAACGTATATTAGAGAAAACGGTTAATCCTAGTAGAAAAGACTGGTCGTCGAGGCTTACTGATGCCTTATGGGCTTATCGTACTGCGTTTAAGACCCTCATTGGAATGTCACCTTATCATCTAGTATTTGGAAAGGCATGTCACTTACCTGTTGAGTTAGATCATAGAGCATATTGGGATGTTAAACAGCTAAACTTTTCACTTGACAAAGAAGGAGCTCACAGAAAACTCCAGCTCGATGAGTTGGACGAGATTCGTAGAGATGCATACGATAGTGCTAAAGAGTATAAGAACAAAATGAAACTTGTGCATGATAAATATATTTTAAGAAAGTCATTTTCTCCAGGTCAAAAAGTTCTTCCGTATGATACTCGTTTGCATCTATTCCCTGGGAAGTTGCGCTCTCGGTGGACCGTCCCTTTTGTGGTCCGCACTGTTTTTCCTCATGGCGCTGTTGAAATTGAAACACTAGATCGTAGTAGTTCTTCTAAGGTTAACGGTCAGAGATTGAATCCCTTTTTAGAACCTTTGCCTACAGGTGATATTGAGGAGGTCACTCTGGAGGACCCTATATACCTTGATTGACCATCGAGGTATTTGGTATTTGTATGTTGTATATTATTTTTTATTTTTGTTTCTCTCCTTGTTCTCCGTGGAAGGATTATTACACCTCACCCGGGTACTATCTTTCCGACTTCTCTCTTTATTAATTCCTCATGTTACTTATATTTTTGGTACTGTTCTTTCATTAGAAACATTGAGGACAATGTTAGATTTAAGTTTAGGGGTAGGGAATAAACTTTTTTTTAGTTGTAATAAATAAACTCCAGAGCCTAGAAATTATGCTTATTAAGGATGACACTAACAAATCTAAGTGGATGGAAGCATCTTGATTGTAGGAGTTGAGGAACCAATCTGAATAGATGGAAACATCTAAAGAGTCTATTCATAAAAGCACAGAGCTCAGGTGTTAGAAATAAGATGATAGTTTCACAGTATCTCGGAATCATCTTATTACTTCTGTTTTTGTTTTTGCAAATTTTTATGTTGATGTCTGCTGGGTTGAAATAGAGTGATTGAGTTACTAAAAAAAAAAAAAAGACCAGACCAGACCAAATGGAATAATTCTCAAAAATAAATAAATAAAAATTAACACTTGGATAGCAATATGTGTGTGTTCTCCCTGTCTCCGTCGCCTAAACAAGCGTGCAACGCAGGATCCACGGGAATTATCATGTAATCTACTGACAAGAAGCATGCGCTTGGATCCAAAAGATCTAATCATGTCGTTAAAATAATAATAATAATAATAATTAAAAAATAAAAAAATAAAAATAAAGGTTTATTATAAAGTCGACCACTGGTTCCCTTGTATATGCCAGCTGAGTTGATGTAGATTTATGATTATCGACCACTGGTTCCCTTGTATATGCCAGTTGTGTTGATATTAATCCAGACCAGTATCTCAATCCATTACGTCATAGGTTCATCTTGGCATTGACGTCCATTCGCAACCATTTATTTCTATTTCCATCTTCTTAATCTTTTCATGTGATTTGTTTGATTCCTGATATTGATGTCCATAGTGCGACTATCTGAGTAGAGCTTTGTCACTTATATATGAATTTTAGTATGCTTGAGTGCAAACTCGTGTACAGCAATTGGAATTTCGCATCAGGGTACTTCCTTCCGTAGTCGATGACAGTATGCCAACCAAGGAGATTCTTTAGTGCTATTCCAAGGTTCTGCGTAGATAGCTAGGGTCTGGAGTAAAGGTTTTGAGGGTACACCTCTGGTAAACCCTCCCGAGAATATAACTCGGCCACTAGGACCACCTAGGGGTTTAAAGGCTTGTTGCACACGATAAGTGCAATCGCGATGCCTGCGACAGTGAGTTAGGATTTTATTTGTAGTTTTGATTTGCTCGGGACTAGCAAATAATAAGTTTGGGGGTATTTGATAGACGCGTTTATGTGTCTAATATATCTAAATTGTATATACTGTTAGTGCTCGATTTTTTACTTATTTGGTTATTTTATGTATTTGTAGGTGTTTATGGAAAAATGAGCTTTTGCGGCGAAATTGGCTCAAAAGGTGGCATTTGAACCTCCGTAGATAACGTACCAGAAGCACCCCAGAAGTATGTTGGAGACACCCCAGAGGCACCCAAGAAATACCCCGGAGGAACCCCGAAAAAGTGTTGAAAACATCCCAGAAAAATTACAAAAGGCACCCAAGGGACGAGTGTTATGCGGATTCCAGCAGTTTTGATAAGGGGTAACCTTTCCCCTTCACGTTCAAATTCTGAATTTGGGCGGGAAAATAAAAACATTCCTGGCAGTTTTGGTGATCGTGATTTGGAGGAGTTTGAGGTCGACTAAACCTGTGATTTTCATAGGATAGACTCCTTTTGGGTCTAGGAATCTAATATGGGTGTTGAAATCGATTAAACTGGGCTAAATCGACGGATTTTTATCACAACAGAAAAATATGGAAAGTCACGTGTGTGACTTGTTTTAGGAAATTTTAGAGAGATTAAAGTGTTATAAGCCTTCCAAAAGATTTGTATCTATCTAAGGAAAAGTTTAGAATCAGAAGGAAAGCTCAGAAACGCGTAGAAATTCTAAAACAAGAAATTGCGAAAACTTTGCCGTAAAGAGAAAGGAAGAGATTTTGGAGAGATTTAATCGGTCTTTTTGATATAAATAGATTGGTTGGGTCATATAGAAGGAGTGTCGAGAGTTTGGGGGGCTGAGAAGGCTTGAGGAGGTGAGAATCATAGATTACAGGAAGCCCGTCTCTGCTGCTGCTGCTGCTAGAACGAAGAACAACGTATCAGAACGAAGAACAACGTCGCGAAAGAAGAAGAAAGTTGCGAAAGACCTATCGCAACGTCCAGAGAAGAACCGTTACCTATTCTTTCAAATCCAATACCTTTTGTAAAAAAAAATACAACAAATATATAGAGTTCACAACAGTTCTATTAGGGTTCTCTGTAACAGTGAGTTTTGTAACTATTATATCTGTTATAAACTCAACTTCTTTATACCTTTTCTTCTTTATGAACACCTTTGGATCAATGAAATTAACTTTTGAGCATATTTCCAACATGAGGAGCTAAACCCCTTTGCTGGGGAGACGGAGGAAGCTACTTTCCAATATTTGTGTGGTAATTTTTATTTAATTAATTATTGCAATTCTTTTTACTATTATTTTCCTTGATGAGAAAATTGATTTATTGATTTTGGTTAAACAATTGTGATTTCTTTTGATAGAAGCATGCTTTCCTAAGGTTTTGATGTTCTATGTTTTTGATAAACAATTGTTATTTCTAAAAAACTAATTATTGCAATATATTAGAATCACTCGAATGTATAAGTTGCATG
>JAJJMB010007362.1:0-50694 GCA_023531105.1 Papaver atlanticum
TCCACTGCTTGATACCCGGCCCACTTTGGTCTATCATCCCTACTGTAATTCAATAAGAAATGACAGCCAAGTTAATTCCAATGGTGCCGTGAGTCGTTTTTTGTGTTTTCGCTGCAGATGGCATTTAAGCTCCTCATTTGGCTGTTTATTTTCGGATGATGGAGTTCGTTCGTACTTTCTACAAAAGCGCTAAAATAGTGTATTTAGTTGAAATATCGAGTCCCAGCTAATATAACTATGGGTATAAAATGTAGTACCCGCGTGTTTATCAAAAGCACCCACCAAATAACAAAAATCCTTCTCTCAAGATAGCAAGCCTCAAAAAATAGATCAATCAAGCACGGTTCAAGCTTCACAAGCTATGGGAGATTCATCAACAAGCTCTATTTTCAAGAAGGATTTTTAATTAGTGAAGAAAATTCAAGAAAAGGTTGAGTTTTTGTGTAAGTTTTAGTGTTTAAATGGATGTGTTATTTATAGAGGAAAAAATGGTTGTTGGAATCCGACCGTTATCGTCTCAGTTAGAGACGGACGTCTCAATCAGGGACGCGCCTCGGCAAGTTGAGACGTACTAAGTGACATGATCGGCTTTATTTGGTACCATAAGCCATCTCCCACTGCCAGAAACTACATTTGCCTATCAAGGTGGAGGCTCAAATTCACTCATTTGAGCATGCCTGCTAGACTTGCTCTTATTTACTAAGATTTCTTCTATAATGATGGGTATTGTCAAACCTGCAAATGCTCGAAGCAATTTTGCTGCGCAACGATGACCCGGAAGCATAGTATTTCAGTGATCTCTTATCACTCACTCGTACTCCAGCCTTATAAGTTTGCACCTATGCAAACAACAACACTACAATGAGTTATGCCACAGAAGACTTACTTAGATTTTCTCGTTTCCTTCAATTGTAGCCCATATATATACTACAAAGAAGGGTTAATGCCATGCTTATGCTTCACAGACTTTGGGGAGTATTTTCGAATCAATAGAACACCAAGACAATCTTTAAGCCAACAAACTTATTTTCATTAACTTAAACGGGAAGATTACAGAAATCCTGTCCAATGGACTTACAAGCCTATTCTCTAACTAAGCTAAAAATACATTCTCTGCTGCATTGTGGTTTCTCAATACTTGAAGACCTACACTTGCAGAAGTTCTCTGACCTATTAATAATGCCAAGAACCAAGCCAATTCGTGTGTAACCAAGTGGCTTATGAACAACCATTTGTCCATATGCAGTTATCATAACCGCAACAACACCTTTGTAATTGCTAGCTTTTGTGCTGGCTTGCATAATGATTCCACACTTGTTCTCCACAGTTAGGGAATGCCAAACTTAGTTACAAAGCCACTTTATAACCGTCTCAACCAACTCCTTTGCTCTGGCATGCATGTGATGCACACACAACATGTAACTAACATCCTGAACCAATATCCATCTTCATACTTTAGATGCATCGCTTGCATTCTTTTTGCCGAGAAATAGACAACAATGTCGCATTTGGCAACGCCACTGTTGCATATCCATTGTCCAATCCTTAGCCAATGCCTAAGTCATACCTTGACTTGCATTTCATCCCTAATTCCTTCCTTGAGCTGGGCTAACTCTGAATCAAGAATATGCAACACTATCGCATAGTATTGCATGTACAAAGTAGCCTTTCTTGTCTCAGCATGATAGCGCTTCACCGTTAGAGCATACAACTCCATTGACCGGGCCACTGACTTCAGTAATGCGTCATCTTAGCCTTCACTGTTGGGACCGGTAACAAGTATCCACCACCACCACAACAACCAAAGTATCAATGTTACTAATTATATTGTTGCTATATTTTAAAGGTGTGATGTTGTTGGTAAGTGGTGATTCCAACGGTAGTAGTGGAAGTGGCAGTGATCTTTGGGAGTCACTAATACAATATTTGGATACACATCCAGATGTAACTTTTTTGACTTCTAGAGGTCAAAAGCAAGAAGTTAATTTGGGTGTAAAATTTCAGATTGACTTCGAGAAGCAAAAAAGGTCAACTTTCTGTGAAGCAAAATATCTTTACTTCTAACTTTTTCTCCTAGAGAAACAAGAATACTTCTGTTTCTGGTATCCAAACACGCTATAAGAGATTACGCATGCTTCAAACGAAGATATTGTGCTCTGTGGGAGCTGGGGTTTGATTTAGGGTTCACAGGTGAGTTAGTTTACCAACGATTCTATGCAGGGGGATTTCATATTCTCGCTTTTTTACCATACGAGGAGGATCTATCAATTTTTGGTAACAACTGGTGTCATTGTCATATCACAATGAGATATTTAAAGTCTCATCTTCGGACAAAATGAGTCAATCCCGATTCACACTCTGTCTTCCTAGAACCTATCTCCTTTACTCTCTCTCTAGAGTTTGACTTCTCTTCTTCACTTATCCTCTCCTCTCCCCTCCCAGTCACTCACTCACTCTTTCTCCACCGCCGTCTGAAATGGGGAACTGCAACGGGGCACCGGGAAACCACCCTCCAAATCAAAACCCAGGAGGAGTACTCGATCTTAACGTCCGCCCATCTAATCACACACCACCACCACGAAAACCAGCTGCACCATTACCAGATCAACACCACCACCATCCACCACCACAACAGAATCACCGATCACCATTAACAATCAACACAAGACAAGGAGGAGGAGTTGGAGCGGGCACCGGTCGAATCCTCGGCCGTAAAATGTCAGATGTAAGATCTGATTACATATTCGGCCCTGAACTCGGCCGTGGACAATTCGGCATCACATACTTAGTCACACATAAAGAAACACAAGAGAAATATGCTTGTAAATCAATAGCAACAAGGAAATTGATCAATAAAGACGATATCGAAGATGTTCGAAGAGAAGTACAGATAATGCATCATTTGACTGGACATAGGAATGTTGTTGAATTGAAATGTGTTTATGAAGATCGCGTGAGTGTGAATTTGGTGATGGAGTTGTGCGGTGGAGGGGAATTGTTTGATAGGATTATTGCTAAGGGACATTATTCGGAACGTGCTGCGGCTGATTTGTGTAGGCAGATGATTACAGTTGTGAGTTTTTGTCATTCGCTTGGTGTTATGCACAGAGATCTTAAACCTGAGAATTTCTTGTTTTTGAGTGATAGTGAAGATTCTCCACTTAAGACTACTGATTTTGGTTTGTCAGTTTTCTTCAAACCAGGTATGGATTTGATTTTGTGATTTTTTGATCTATGTTGATGTGAATTTTGATTTTGGATTATGGGATGTTTATGGTAGAATTTGGTTATGCCTTTTTATTGTAAAATACTAAAATTGGAGTACACATTAGTCGACTTGTCTTATGTACTTGATTTGTTGAATGTAGCCTATGTAGTAGAATGCCTTTAACTTGTGAAGAACAACGATTAGTTCGATCGAGGACCTGAGGTAGTTATTAGGGAATGAGTTGCTGTCATTTTTCAATTAAGTTCTGTTGTTTGGATTGTTTGACTTGTGCTAGGATTGCCCCACATCATCAGGACGGCCTAGATATGTGGGCGCATAAGCTTACGATTTAGGAATTAGCTTCCAATGGAAGACTGTTTTAGAGGAGATCTTTAACTGTGTAGATTTAACATTTCGGACATTCAGTGTGAATTGTTGTAAAATCACATTAAATTTTTAATTTTTTATTGATTAGAAAGACTAGAAAGCAAAGTGTCGTCCATTGAAGTGTGGGGTTTACTGGCCTTGAGCGCAATGCTGTGTCTGTAGGAGGAGTTGAGTGACTCCTCTGAGCAGAGGTCTTAACTGGAGTCGGAATAGCAAGGTTGTAGTTTCGGTTTCGCTGAGGTCATAGGCCCCAAAGAAAATTAGTACCTGAAGTGAGTAATGAAATGGTGGATGCAAACACAAATTTCAACTCTGGAAAGCTTGTATCCTGGACAGAGCCGTGAACCTCCTCCAAATGGTGTGAATTTTGTCCAATTGGAGTAAACATTAGGCGATGAGTGCATGTGCTTGATTTGTTGTATGCAGACTATGTAGTGTAGAATGTGTCGGAAAAAAAAGAAAGACTATGTAGTGTGGTAGAATGCCTTTAATTAGTGAAGAACAATAATTAGATTGATCATAGACTTGAGTTAGTTATAGAAAATGAGTTGTGGTTTTATTTCGATCAAATTTTGTTGTTTGGGTTGTATTGGATGTGCAAGAATAGCACCATATCGCCTGGGCGGCCTAGATGTATGGGTGCATAACCTTATGATTTGGGAATTAACTTCCGATGCAAAACTGTTTAGAGAAGTTTTTAATGTATGTATGAGATGTAACATTCAGACATTCAGTGTGAATAACAGTAAAGTCACATTACACACTTGATGGTAAGTTGTAATTGATTAGAAGGACTAGAAAGCAAACTGTCGCCCATCATAACGATGGAGTGCAGTGGGGTTTACTGGCCCTGGGCTCATACCTGTGTATTTGAGCGGCTCATCTGATCAGAGGTTTTAACTGGAGTTTGAAGAGCAGGGTTGTAATATAATAGGTTTTCTCGGTATCTTGGGCTTACTTGGTTCATTGGTGCTTGTTTTGTTCTTTAAGACTAGACATATTTCAGCTGCACATAATGATGTCAATTGCTTCTGCCATTGTTTTGTTGGTTAAGATTAAACATATTTCAGCGGCACATAATGATGTCAACTGCTTCTGCGATTGCTTAATTTGTCCTTTTCAATACGTCTTGTTATGTGTTATTAGAAACATGAATCTCGAGTTCCACAAATGTACCTGAACTTGAAGTTTGCTGTCATCTACATTTCTGTAGCCAGCATAAGTATGCAATTGGTGTTACGGAATAAAATATTTCAAAAAAGTCAGTCATTTCGCGATACTAACTTTGATCATCATAACATTTGCTGCAGGGGAAGTATTTAAAGACCTTGTTGGTAGTGCATACTATGTGGCTCCTGAAGTATTGCGACGACATTACGGGGCAGAGGCTGATATTTGGAGTGTTGGTGTGATACTCTACATTCTTCTTAGTGGAGTCCCACCCTTCTGGGGAGGTATGTAGGTCATCCTTGTCTCTATGCCAACACATTGACAACGACCTCAATCAATTTTAATAGCTGGTCATCTTTATCTCTATGCCAACACATTTGACTGACGACCTAGATGATTTTTAATAGCTGTTCATGCCGGACAAGTGGCTCACAGATGAGCTCGTCCGCAGTGTCCAATTTTAAATGTTGGGTCACCCTTTAAACTTGTTTTTCTTCAGACCCAAAATTAATCAATGCTACAATTCGAATCTCGTTGCGTTGTGTGCCTTCAATTGCCGCACAAATGAAACCCCATATCAACCACAACTAGATTTTTCCCCAAAATTTAAATTAGCTAGGATTTTCTGAGACAATACTGGAAAGGGTAGTTGTAATCCTAATTGATGTCTGTGGGCACACATATAATAGGAGGCAGTCTTACTTAGGTGGTCCGGTCTATTATCTACTGTCTATCTATCTGGTGTCTAATGCATTGGAGTCGTCCGTTCTTCTCACTTTACTTTCTCATGCAGAGAATGAACAGGGTATCTTTGATGCTGTTTTACGAGGGCATATTGATTTTGTTTCTGATCCCTGGCCTTCCATTTCCGGCAGTGCCAAGGAACTTGTAAAGAAGATGCTACGTACTGATCCTAGAGAACGAATTTCGGCTGTTGATGTCCTAAGTATGACTTTAGTTTGACCTCATGTGAATCTACAAGGATATATATATATCAATGTGTGTTTATATAAGGATATTTTAGAATAAACCGTGTTAATGCCTTCTGCTAAAACACCTTGCAGATCATCCATGGGTGAGGGTGGACGGTGAGGCTTCAGACAGGCCAATTGATATTGCCGTCCTAAGTAGAATGAAGCAGTTCCGCGCAATGAACAAGCTAAAGAAAGTTGCTCTTAAGGTTAGGCTGATTTCTTTGAATTTTTCTGTTCTAAATACACTCACCCCCCAAGTACCTACCTAATCAGGTTTCCTTTCGACTGATCAGGTAATTGCAGAAAATCTCTCTGAAGAAGAGATCATGGGGTTAAAGGAGATGTTTAAATCCATGGACACTGATAACAGTGGAACTATCACATATGAAGAGCTGAAGGCTGGTCTTCCTAAACTGGGAACCAGGCTTTCTGAATCTGAAGTTCGGCAGTTGATGGAGGCGGTATGTTTTCTTTAAAATTGTCTCCATAGTTGGCTTCTTTAGTTTTCTTTTATGGCCTACAACACCCCCATACTTCGAATCTGAAAATTATTTTAAAGAGACGATTATTAGCTCGTGCCTTAGTCCATGAATCCTGTTCACCTTTGCATCGTACTTCATATTCCCAATGAAAGTAATGAAATTGTGTCTTACGCAGGCTGATGTTGACGGGAATGGAACCATTGACTATATAGAGTTTATAACGGCTACGATGCACATGAATAGAATGGAGAAAGAAGAACACCTGTACACTGCTTTTGAATTTTTTGATGAGGACAAAAGCGGGTAATCTTTCCTTTCCCTTGAAAAGTTTTCATGTCTTAGTCCCACTTTTTACTGTAATTACCACCATTCTCTCTTACAAATGGAGATGTTTTGAACTTTTATGTCCACTGAATTATTAGGTACATCACAATGGAGGAACTGGAACAAGGTCTAGCAAAATTCAATATGGGCGACAAGAAAACAATAAAAGAGATCATTGCAGAAGTCGACACAGATAATGTACGTCTTATTCTATCAAATCTAATTCGATAATCTTTCCAATAGTTCAGGCAGTCCTTTTATCACTTTTAGTGATATCCTTGTCAATTTCCATTTGCAGGATGGAAGAATAAACTACGAAGAATTTGTAGCCATGATGAGGAAAGGAAACCCCGACTTAGTCACCAACAGAAGACGCTAATGAGGCAATCCTGTCTCCTGTTGATTCAACTTTATTAGTTCCCTGTGCTGTCAACTGTCGGTTAAATTTCGGCTTGAGTTTGTCCATTTTGATTGTCACTTGTTCAATGCTGTTTTAGTATATCTATAAACTGCAATCACCATTTATTACTGGTGACATATGTGATTAAACACAATTTTGCTTGTGTAGTCTTGTTACAGTTATGTAAAAAGCTGTGAGGTCATTTAAGCGTTTTAACCACGAATATAAGTTAAAAGAAGAGACGCTGAATTAAATTGTGATTGTTAATCGCAACATCTGTTTGTGTGCATAATTATTTTGTAAGAGTCATTTTTTCCCTTTCGCTGGTGTTTCTCAATTCTCAAGCTATATGACATGGATTCATTCTCCTGGGTGAAAATGAAACTGTAAATTTAGCATAAGTTAGAAGAGGCTAAAAAAAGAACTTATTATTGGGGCGCCACATTCCAATAGAGGGGCTTCACTTGGATTCCTAGTGTCCAAAAAAATGGTTATGGATATCCTAATACAAATACAAAATGTCTAGATTACCCTTTAACTAAAATAAAAGCTTAAAAACCTAATCTTTAATATTCACAGTAAAACCTAATCTTTCACTCACCGCTCCTCTTCCTCTCCTCTTTCTCTTCCTCTCCTTCACAGTAACTTGAATTCACTTCATCGTTTTCCATTAATCGGCGATTCGAAAAGCTTAACATCATGGATTGAAATCTCTACTAAAGATGAGGAAGAAGCAAATTGATTGCAGTGATAATCAACATCTCAATAAACCACCGGACGATCAAATTCAACACCAACAACCGAATCAAGAATTTGAAGAATCACGATTTCAAACTCCTCAACAAGAACCCATGGTTTATGTTAGGTATTAATCGATAACCCATCTTTTTTTTACTCATTTTTGTGCTTAAAATAGGTTAGATTGAATGAAATCGAAGTCAAATTATGGTTTTAGTTGTGTTTCTGAAAGTGTTACGGTCGTAAGTATAGTTTATGAAGATATTAAGGTTAGGTTTGGATGAATCCAAAACGTAAAATTTGATTTGCATGTGGTATTATGGCCAGGTTAGTTGACTGAATTTGCCATCCGTAATTAGTTACGGTTTGGTTCTATATAGGATAAAACATACCGTAATTTTTCCTATATCCTCAAAAAAATGGTTACGGCTAGGTTCGATTTTCTTGGTGAACCGTAAGTGTTTTACGGTCTGTTTTTGTATAGGCGAACCCAGCCATAAATAATCCTGAACCCTCAAAAAAAAATCAGATTGACCTGTGTTTGATTCTATAAGTTCTATTTCTTGTAATTTGCAGGAATCCTGATAGAGTGAAGGCTAAAAAGAAGAGAGGAAATGATTTAACGCCAAAAGATACTCCTACACCTCGCCATGAAATTCATTGTGGGGTAGATTATAGAGGTCTCCACAAGGATGCTAAGAAGAAGAAGGATATGATTGGAGGAAGTAGCTCAAGATGTCCTGAAGCACCTCAAGAGGAAGATAATATTTTCCAATACATGGAAAATGATATACAAATTCAAGGGGAACAATTTGAACTACCGGTGATATCGGAAGGTGCACTTGTGATTAGGGATGCACCACATGAGGAAGAATCTGATGATGAAGAAGAGATTGAAGAAGAAGAAGAATTTGGTGTTCAAAGCAAAGGGAATGAAGTTGTTGTTGCTTCACCTGAAGCTACACCTCAACCTCAAGTGAAGGAAAAGAAGCCGAGGAAGAAACCTTCACCAAAAGGCAAGCATATTCCTAAAGGCAGAGACATGGTGTTGCCTAAGAAGAAGAATGGTAGACTTTGGGGTAAGGCCCCCGATCAATATGCGGCCTTATTTATATCCACATTCATGGGATGTTAAGGTTTGCGAAAGAAAGGTAATAATCTCAAAATTTCACTTATTTTGCATGATTTTGTTCAACTTGATATATTAATTATTTGGTACAATTTAATTTAACAATTTTTTTTGTTTATATATTCTTTGTAGGATCATGAACTTGCGATAAAGAAAATGAAACATCAAAAGGCTACGCATTGGCCGTTAGGTGAAGAATGTAAAGCGTTTCGTGATCTTGTATTGGATACAGGGTTAGGTAATGGAATTCTACACCATCAGCATGAGTTTGATTATATTGTTGCCAGTGCCTTTAGAGAGCGATATTGTCTAGAAACCGATACTTTTCATCTCCCATTCGGCGAGATGACAATAATGCCGGATGATGTGAAGAAAATCTTGAACTTAAACATTGAAGGAAAAGCTGTTTCTGAAGGTTTTGATAACAATATGAGTTAGATAGATCTTTATGCCCTTGTCAAAGACACACTTGGATGGGATCAAGATGAGACGGAGAAACAGTTTCAGTGGGCTGGTGGAGATAAACCAAATGAAGCAAGAGAAGGTCCATCTATGCCTGTCAAAAAGATATTGTTGAAGAATCTGAAAGATATGTTTGGAGGAACACTTGAGGCTGAAGTAGAACGTAAGGAGGTGATAGATGAAACAAGAGCTCGTCGTACAGCCCCGCCTACCTATTATATTCCCTTGGTACCATATTCTTTCCTGATAACTCAGGGAATCGAGTAAATGCCCACTATCTACAATGGTTAAAAGATTTCCAGGAGACCAAAAAGTATTCTTGGGCACCGCTACTCTCGCTTATTTACTTGATAGTTTTCGAAAAGCATCGAAGGCTGGAGCCACTGAAGTTGCTGGGAATGTTGATCTTTTTCAGGTAATTTATATAATTTCAATTTTGTTAAATATATCTTTTTTTGTTTTGTTTTATGTATATATTTTTTTATGTTTATATATAATTTGTTAGGCATGGGTATATGACCACTTTCTGAGCATGAGACCTTCTACATCTTGGGAAGAAGGAGATACTGGTCCTACAGGAAAAAAGTTTGTATTCACTGGTATCCAAGTAAAGCACAAAGAAGAGAAGATAGCTGCTTTAAGGTTGAAAATGGATGCTCTCACAATTGAAATGTGATATTTGATCCTTATATGAATCTAAAGAAAGATCATTTTGGAGAAGAGATTGATGGTCATATTTTTTCAAGTTTGGAATCCTACAACGGGCCTTTGTTTCATCCTCCATGGTACGTAATGGCCAATCCACGTCGAGTTCTCCGCCAATATGGTTATGTGCAACAAAAAGTCACTAAAGAATCCTTCAAAGTGTGTGTTAATGCTTCCCTCACAAGTGCACAAGTAAGGGTTTTACAAAAACAAATCAAAGACCTGCCTGATCCAAACAAGAATGAATCATTTGAGGACTTAGAGAGGGGCTTGAATAAGAGTAGACATTCGTCGAGAGATGTGGGTACTAGTCAACTTCAGCCATCACCTAGTAGTTCTGAATCCACATAAGAGGATGTGCATGCTCGTGGTCTGGGTCGGGGTCGTGGTCATGGTGGTCGTGACGGTCCCATACTCGTGGTGGTTCCAAAAGAGGTCGTGGTCGTACTCGTAAAGAGTAGACATTCTCCTTAAACTCTATCAATATCATAATTGTAGAAGACTATTTAGTTTCCTTTAGTTTGTGTGGTTTGTTATAAGTTGTAGAAGACTATTTAGTTTTATTTGGTTGTTTTTGTGGTTTGTTATGAATTCTATGAAATTTAGGACGAATTAATGTTATATTGTGTGGTTTGTTATGAATTCTAACTTAGAATCAATGAACAAGGTTTATATTGGTTTGTTAGCTGAATTCTAAAGGTAATATGCATGTTAAGGTATATTTACGGTTGGGGTTTGGAACCCTCAAACCCAACCGTAAATAATCATGTGTACTACTTTTCTCCATGTCTAATGCATTTGTATCTTTTATCTTATATTTGAGTAAATGCACGAATTTGGCTCAATATTAGTTAGAATGAATGAAGACCTCTTAAAATTGGATTTATGTTGCTAGTTTTAAAGTGAAACACAAAGTTAGGTTTTGGTGCTCAGGAAGAGTTACGGTTAGGAAATAGGAAGAAAAAACCAAACCGTAGGTGGTTACGGTTGGGTCAGCCGCAGGAGTTATCAACCGTAAGTCTGACAAAATTTAACTTCACCAGAGTTATGGCCAGCTTTTCAGCACACCATACCAACCATAAGCCTGACAATCCTATTTTAGCTTAATTACCAGAGTTACGGCCAGGTTTTCAGCACACCAAACCAACCGTAAGTCTGACAAGCCTATTTTATCCTGATTTTCCATAGTTACGTTTGGATTCGTGAGCTATCAAACCTAGCCGTAATGTGTTTTTTTTTGGTGAGTTTTGTTGTTTTGTGTCCCTATTTGGTTTGAAAATAGAGCCGTTGGAACCCTGTACGTCTTGATTTTCAAAAATAGAGCCGTTACACATCTTGTTTTTATATATAAGTTGAACATATATGCCCACCCATCTTATTTAGACATTACATCTTCAACATCAACCATCTCCACCTAAACTCTTACTCTAATATAGAAAGAAATATACTAGATTATGGATCAACCTAGTTTTATTTTGGATGGAGAGCCGCAACTATGTACTATGTTATCCAAAAAGAGGAGAAAAACGACGTCAAGGTGGTTTGTGAGTACAAGTTATTGGAGAACCATTTATGAAAACTTTTGTTCTAAAACCAGTAACCCTTATAACCGTGATGGAATTAAGTTGTATTGTCGGTACAGAAATATAAGGAATAAGTTAAAGAATTTATGGCATTAGTTTGTATTATTGGTCAAATACGACTTAGAGGTGAAACTGATTATGAAGTTTTAGAGTGTGCTATTTAGGAATGGAGAAGGTGGAAAAGGTCAAATTTCCAATACTAACCTCATTTCAACATCCTGAAGGATTTCTATCTCACTCGTAAACCCGATTATTAGTTCTTTTGTAATGAAATTTCTATGTAATGTCATGTTGTTTAATGGATTGTAATTTCATATATCTATGTACTGGTTTGAATATTTTAATGGATTGTAATATGGGCTTAGTAATGAAACAAGCTTTTAAGATCAACATTGTGATCCCTGCTTCAATTACGGCTGGGTTCATAAAGGGAAAAACCCAACCATAATATGGTTTATCCCCAAATATTGCTGAATTTAGAGTTGCGGCTAGGTTAATAGGGACACGAACCTAGCCGTAAATAGTCTTGTGTTCCAAAATTTTATCAAGAAAAAACCAATTCAAAAAAATACTTCATTCATATTGCGAAACATGTACACTTAGTTGGTTCAACATTAGTTAACCAATAGTTAGCCATATGAGCACTTTCATATCAACCTTATTCTTCTTCACCATAACTAGTTCAAGTGACTCAAATGAACAAGTTAGAGAGTTATTCAATTGCTTAGATCTCATAGAAGTATCCAAGACACAATTGAAGAAAAATCGATTTTGATTCACTCGAATCAATTCATTAACATTATAGCCACGGTTTGCAAAGATTGCATTCCTTATTTTCTAAATATTTTAGTTCGTGAACAAACCGATTTTAGAAAGTAACCTACCTAAGTAGCGAACAGGTACGCGTACTTAAGTAACCAGATGAGTTTGTTTTTCACTTTCAAACTCCAGTAAAAATTCACGGACATGAACTTTCCGCCAGTATGCGTACGGGTACGCATACTTACCCGGATTTCCAACAACCGCCAGTACGCGTACGGGTACGCATACTTTGGTTTCCTGGTTTTGGACTTTTACACAAATGTGAAAACACACTATGTTTATATCCAAAGATGGTTACATGTTCTAAACTCTCATTTCAATCATTGAAACTTTCTTAGAGGATGTTATATAGTTGTTATTCACAAACTATTTTTCATCAAAGCGATTTTGAAGTTATTGAAATATTCAACATGAATCTCGTCACGAGTAAAGATGAACTTTGCCAAAGCGAAAGCTTACCAACACATATTTCGAGAAATAGATAAGCGAGATAAACTCGGCTCTAAATAGCAAATGTGTATAATCGAAGTCTATATAGCGACTTTTGTCTCAAGATAGGAGATAGAATAGATAGACTTTTAAGTGATGGATAAGTTCAAGTCTCCACATACCTTTTTGTCGATGAAGTTCCACAAGTTCCTTGAGTAGTTCTTCGTCTTTTCATGATGAACGCCGTGGAGTCTAGAGCTCAACTACACTTGTTATCCTAGTCCGAGACTTAGCTATAAGTAAACTAGAAATCAAGACTTATAGTTTTGGAAACTAAACTTGACAAACAAGCTTAAGATAGCAACGCTTGCGAGTTCGACCGAGCAGTGCTCTAACAATCTCCCCTTTTGTTAATTTTAGTGACAAAACTATTAATACATATGGAATACAAAATAAATAAACTTTGTGGCTTCTCATCCAAATGCTTGATCTCCTTTGTTCTTCAACATTACTCAAAATCTTCGTCACTTCCAAGTACTCCAATGATTCCAAAGGTATTCAATTCAGCATCATCGTTGTTGAAGATCCGTAGCCATAACAATGAGAAAACAAAAGCTCTCAATCATTGTTATACAATGTCATAGTATTGTTACACAACATCAAAGTTCAATTGTATCACAACTTCGACAACAATACTATGGTGATATGTATCACTCCACCTTAGTCAATACTCCATCTCACATGGAAACCACTCCCCCTTACATAATGATCCGAAAACCAAATGTATTTGTAGTGTGAACCACACATTAATTCTCCCCCTTTTTTTCAATTAAATTGGCAAAGGTACGAAAATTAGTGGGATCCTAATGAAATTTCCATAGAGACACTTCATGACCAAAAGAAAAGCACATATCAACTTTTTTAGATGCAATCATATAGCCGAAACTAAATGCATTCATCAAGGAATTTATAAAGATACAAGATAACCCCTATAATATTCCACAGTCGCACTCCCCATAAAGATTTGGCAATTAAGCACAAGTTCAATGAAGAACTCTCCCCCATAAAATGTCATTCCCGAAAGAATAACAAGAGCGACCTTACTTTCACAAGAAAATAAGGATTTCTTTGGACATTAACAAATCACATAAGAATATGAATTTGTATTCAAAAATCTCAATTAAATTAACCACAAGAGAACCCATGATTAATTTAATCGGAAATGCTCACATAAGAGAACTTACGGAGCCGCACAGTATTTAACATAAAAAAATATGGATCAGGGAAGATCAATACTGCGGAATAAACAAAGATTCATTCTATTCTTCATCACTATTTGCACAATGACATATAATAAACTTTAATCTTTGTAAACAAAAGTTCATCCTTTCTTCCATCAATATTTGCATAATGACATAAAAGGCTTCACTTTTGTTTGCCAAAAGTTCATTCAATCTTTTATCAATACTTGCATACTGACATATGAAAGACTTAAGTTTTGACCACGTATGAGACAATCACAGTTCACGGACGCAAACACACATATCCCATAACAAGTTGCAATATATGAAACCATAAAGATTAATACTGCAAAAACATCTTCCAAATCAACTTTAGAATTTAAACAAATAAATCAAAAAACATTACAAGATGAAAATCGTTGGAAATAGCTATGTGTACTCACAATAATTGCTATTCCAATCCCTAGTTATCCTTCTTAAAAACACAAGAATAAATTCTCATAAGAAGTTTCCTAGACATTAAGATCTTTGAAAAATTCTTTATTGTCCCCGAACTCCTTGTCGTCAACAACCATTGGGACATAAGGTTCATGAAGATAGGAGTTGATATCAACAAACCTTCTTGACTTATGCCGAACCAGGGCCTTCTGAATTTCAAGAGTCCTAAACACAAAAGCCTTTATTTGCTGTACTTCCTTTCTTAATTCCTCAATTCTTCAAGAACACTAGAAAATTTCTGAAGATTTGAAGGGACGGCTCTTGGTTTTCTCACATTCCTCCTTTTTATTTTCAGGATAGGGTAAACATGAGGAATGTCTTTTTCCTTCATGATTGATGGATTGACAATCATATTAATATCTTTCCCAACATAAGTTATAATGCTTGGAGTTTCCATAGAATATGGGTTTGTGAGAGGAAATTCTCATAAAAAGCTCTACAATAAAAACTTATGACAAAAGAGTTTCTTAGAGAAGGAAAAAGGAATGTAGGGTTATGGAACCTTTATACGCTCAAAGGATTCACGTATGCACAACTCTTACCCTAAAAAAGGCATAATTGTATGTTTTAACCCTCTTTTATTGATTAAACAGGGAAGACTTTTCCAATATCAATTAGATATGAAAAGCGACATGAATTCCAGACTTTAAAATGCTCACAAAGCAAAGACAAAAAGAAAATAAAAACAATCAAAAAGAATTTTATTTTCCTAAAGCCTAAGGTGTGCAAAATCTTGTCTCTTTTGATCAGGCACATGAGACAAGAAACACAAACCAACACAATTTAAGTTGTGCCGGGGTGAACAATGATCTGTCCACCATATCCTTTTCGAATGGAATTCATAGAACCTTGTTTCCCATAGAGTTTAGACCATAAATCTCTTTCTAATGATCTAGTCTTTTCTTTGGAAACAAATTTCTTTGAAGAAGAGATGCGTTTACATACCTCCGATGATTCTTGCACAAGTTTTAGCTTGTTTGCTAATCGATTCGCTCTTTGTTGAAGTTTTTTGACATACCTCATTTTGTGTTTGAACTTGAAACACTTTGATAACTCATGTCCTCTGAGAGAAAAATAAGGAAATGTCAACCTGGAAGAAGATTCAGACGCCTGAGATGTGTATGCGGCTAGACACGTAGAGGAACCTGAAATATATGAAAAAGAGTTTCCAATAGAAACAGGTTGATCAATTTTTTCTTCTAGATTGGTTGAGATATCTTATGAACGAATATTAAGATTGATGTATGTATTGATACAGTTATCAAAATCAATATTTTCACACAGAAGTGCAACACTTGACTTTTCGTCTTCATTAGAATCATAATTGTCACACATTTCATCAAGAGTTGCAGCAAGACCTTTGTTCCCAGTGTATTTTTTGCGATTTGAACACTCATTAGCAAAATGGCCAAAACCTTTACACTTAAAGCACTGAGGCATATCCTCGTCATCAGTTTCATCATTATCCCTGTTTTTAGGAGGAACACGGTTATGGGGTTTAACTGATTACCTGGGTTTATCCCTTGAAAACCGTTTACTTCTCTTCAAAAGAAGATACCTAAACTGTCTTGTGATCAAGGAGACTGACTTGTCAAGATCTTCATCTGATGAATCATCCTCAGAAAGATCATCTTCAGAGACGCAAACACTTTTACTTTTATCAAGTAATTTAGTGTTCTTTTGTGCTTTGAAAGCAACATTCTTTCCGGATTTGGATGTATGCTCATGATAAAAGATCTTTAATTTCCCAACCATAATATTTCTTGAAAGAGTTGCGAGATCATTTCCTTCAATGATGGCATACTTCTTAGAATCGTATCTAGATGGCAGAGATCTGAGAATCTTCATCACAATGTCCTTTTCAGGAATAGTCTTACCCAATGCAAAAGATACATTAACAATTTCAGACACTTTGTGATTAAACTCATCAAATGAATCTTCATATGCCATACAAAGGTTTTCCCAATCGGAATTTAGGTTTTGAAGCCTAGCTTCCTTTTCACAAGTATTCCCTTCAAATACGGTTTCTAAGATATCCCAGGCTTCTTTGGGCTTCATGCAAGTAGTCACATGATGCTGAAGATCTTGGGTAATGGCATGTATGATAACATTTAAGCCGTCAGAATTTTGCTTTGCATCAAGGATTTCTTCTGGACTATATCTACCAATATCCTTAGGTATAGATACATCGCCTTCTGTATTAACCGGAGGATCAAAGCCGTTAACAACACGTACCCATGTTTGAAAATCACGAGCTTGAAGAAAAGCACTTATAACGATTTTACACCACAAGTAGTTTGAGCCATCGAAGATTAGTGGTACGTTTATGGAGATAGAATTTCTGTTCATAGAGTCGGATCGCTACAAAAACAGACTTATCAGGTCTTTAATGTGTTTGCCTGCTCTGATAACAATTGAAAAAGCGGGAGTCTAACAACCTCACCCAATATTTCGCTTAGCAATCTGGATGGACTAACTCCAATATACTTAGAAGAGAATCAACTAGACAGTTAGACTCAATCTTATAAAAAGTATATCAAAAAGTTATATCTCAATCTCTCAATTCAATCCGCAATCAAACAAATAATAATTTTTGAGCCCGATTGAATAT
Source organism: Papaver atlanticum (assembly GCA_023531105.1). NCBI lineage: Eukaryota > Viridiplantae > Streptophyta > Magnoliopsida > Ranunculales > Papaveraceae > Papaver > Papaver atlanticum. Next base: position 17,164 of record JAJJMB010007362.1, read on the forward strand.
AAGAGAGATTACTTGAACGGTACCAAAGACTGATTTTCAAGGATCAATCAATTTCAATCAACAACCAAAGGTTGGATTTTACCAATTTATCGATTCAACGCACAACCTGTGATATTTCAATTATATAACAAAATATAATGCGGAAAAGAAATAACACAGATACCAGAAGTTTTGTTAACGAGGAAACAACAAATGCAGAAAAACCCCGGGACTTAGTCTAGATTGAACACCATACTATATTAAGCCGCTACAGACACTAGCCTACTACAAACTAACTTCGGTATGGACTGTAGTTGAACCCCAATCAATCTCACACTGATTCAAGGTACAGTTGCGCTCCTTACGTCTCTGATCCAAACAGGATACTACGCACTTGATTCCCTTAGCCGATCTCACCCACAACTAAGAGTTGCTACGAACCAAAGTCGAAGACTTTAATAAACAAATTTGTCTCACACAGAAAAGTCTACAGGAATAGATAAATCTTTCTCTCACAGAAATACCTACGAGTTTTGTTCCGTGCTTTGAAAAATCAAGGTGAACAGGAACCGATCGATAACCCGAACTTATATTCCCGAAGAACAGCCTAGAATTATCGATCACCTCGCAATAATCTTAATCGACTAGCGAAACAAGTTATTGTGGAATCACAAACGATGAGATGAAGATGTTTGTGACTACTTTTCTATCTTGCCTATCAGAGATATAAATCTCAAGCCAATCTTACGATTGCACTCAAAAACGATAGAAATAGCAAGATCATATCACGTAACTACAGAGAAAATAGTTGGGTCTGGCTTCACAATCCCAATGAAGTCTTTAAGTCGTTAACTTACAGGGTATCGAGAGAAACCTAAGGTTAAATGAGAATCGACTCTAGTTTATACAACTAGTATCACACAAGAGGTGTGGGGATTAGGTTTCCCAGTTGCTAGAGTTCTCTTTTATATAGTCTCCAAATTAGGGTTTGCAATCTAACTTACCTTGGTAACAAAGCATTCAATATTCACCGTTAGATGAAAACCTGATTAGATTCAAGCTAATAACTTTCAACCGTTAGATCGAACTTATCTTGTTATACACAAATGAAATGCACATTCATTTAGGTTTGGGTAACCGTACCTAAACGTGTACACTTAGTTTGTTCAACAATAGTTAACCAATGGTTAGCCATATGATCACTTTCATATCAACCTTATTCATCTTCACCATAACTAGTTCAAGTGACTCAAGTGAACTAGTTAGAGAGTTGTTCAATTGCTTTGAACTCATAGAAGTATACAAGACACAATTGAAGAAAAATCGATTTTGATTCACTCGAATCAATTCATGAACATTATAGCCATGGTTTGCAAAGATTGCATTCCTTATTTTATAAATGTTTTAGTTCATGAACAAACCGATTTTAGAAAGTAACCTACCTAAGTATGCAAACATGTACGTGTACTGAAGTAACCGGATGCATTTGTTTTTCACTTTCTAACTCAGGTAGAAATTCACGGACGTGAACTTTCCGCCATTATGCGTATGGGTACGCATACTTACCGGATTTCCAACAACTACCAGTATGCGTACGGGTACGCATACTTAGGGTTCCCGGTTTTGGACTTTTACACAAATGTGAAAACACACTATGTTTATATCCAAAGATGGTTACATGTTCTAAACTCTCATTTCAATCATTGAAACTTTTTTAGAGAATGTTATATAGTTGTTATTCACAAACTATTTTTCATCAAAGAGATTTTCAAGTTATTAAAATATTCAACATGACTTTCGTCACGAGTAAAGATGAACTTCGCCAAAGAGAAAGCTTACCAACACATGTTTCGAGAAATAGATAAGCGAGATAAACTCGGCTCGAAATAACAAATGTGTATAATCGAAGTCTATATAGCAATACAACTTTTGTCTCAAGATAGGAGATAGAATAGATAGACTTTTGAGTGATATATAAGTTCAAGTATCCACATACCTTTTTGTCGATGAAGTTCCACAAATTCCTTGAATAGTTCTTCTTCTTTGTATGATGAACACCGTGGAATCTAGAGCTCAACTACACTTACTATCCTAGTCCGAGACTTAGCTATAAGTAGACTTGAAATCAAGACTTATAGTTTTGGCAATTAAACTTGACAAACAAGCTTGAGTTAGCAATGCTTGCGAGTTCGACCGAGCAGTGCTCTAACATTTCACTCAATTGGAGGCCGATTAAATGGTTTCCGTTCACTAAACAATCACCACTCTTCTTGTTTTATCCAATTCTTCGTCAAATGGTATTCTTGTTGGTGCAAATGTGAAACTCAATGAATTTGAGATATAATGAACTACGCAATTGAATGCGTTGGCGAGTAGTTGGACGCCTATTTGCATGGACATCCAATACTCTCTTTTCAAACATTTATTGCTGTGTAACCTCCGTTCCCATGCGACAAACCTTTCATTTAACACTGTCTCATACTCTTCTCTTACAAATCTCATCATTGGTATGTAATAATCTCGGTGACCACGTAGTTCCAATAAACATTTTTGTCTTACATAGTCAACTTGTTCACAACCCCAATCTTTCGCGTCTTCAAAGGGTCCAAGTTGATCCACGAAGACGTGGTAACCACAATTCCCATTTCCATGTACCTCATCCGTGGCCTTAATATACTTACGAACAAAGTCGGGGAAAAAAGAAGGTAATTTTCATAGATGATATATAAATTCCGGACATATCGACCCTCCTCGTCTCTAGGGGGTGGTTTGTACGTTGCATTTGGAATACGAACCGTCCCTTTCCTTTCACTTGACGGAAATATTCCAACCATCGGAATTTTCCCCAAATTTCTTGCTAATTGTTTAACACCGTCTCAACCGCCAAGTCTTTTTCTTGTGCTTCCTTGGGAGGGAACTTCGCAACCTTTTCCTTTAACTCCCACATTTTTTGTTCCGCATGCTTTGGAACCTTTTCCTTTAACTCCCCAATCTTTTATTCTGCATTCTTTGAAACCTTTTCCTTTAACTCCCCCATCTTTTGTTCCACATTCTTTGAAACAGTTTCCTTTAACAACTTCAGTTTTTGCTAGTTGTTTGGAATGAAAGACCGGACCTTTTCCTTTATCAACTTTGCTTGTTGAACTTTATTGAGAGGGAGGCTCAAGATCTTTTTCTTGTACATTTCGATGACTTGGTTCTCTTTTTTCCATTTGACCTCTTATTCGTTTGTTTTTACCTTGAACATCCTCCTCCATCTCATCCTCCGCTTCATAGGATTTTTGCAACAACTCAAAACCCGAAGGATCTCTTTTCTTTGATTCTTCCAACAATTCCCTTTCCGTTTTTCTTCCTATACACCTCTTTTGTTTCGTAGAAGGCCTCCCCTTTTTCTTCCTCTTAGGTGGTTCTTTCATATCGTACCTAATTTGTGGGTATACGAAGTTACTCAAATTACTCAACCATATTTGCCTTTCCCCCTGTGTTAATGTATTATATTTCGCGGCTAGCGCTTTTCCAATGTCGGTATCGGCAAACGTTCCTCCAAAATCTTGACCAACTATTGTTTCATGGAATGATAATTGTTGCCAAAAGGGATTAACATCTTGAATCAGAATAACTTTGTCATTATAATTGGATATGACATGCCGACATGGGAGGCTCAAACTTGTCATGTTAGGACAAACACACTCTCTTCCGTCAAAGTTTCCCAACTCAAAGTGTTGCACTTCTTTCATGATCATATCAATTGCACGATGCGACACTTTAAAAGTAATTCCCCGAAGCCAAGGATTGTCTTTCCATTTAATGTGTTTACCAGATCGTCTTTTTTCAAAATGATCCTTAACTCTATCGAGATCATGGAGCTTCTTATTCAACCACTATGAAGCTTCTTATTCAACCGGTTGTGAGACGATTCCATCGTACTTATAGCTTGGTTATCAAAGTGTTTATATTGGTTCATGAATGCGGCTACGAACTTTTCTTTATGCGGATCCAACCAATTGTCCACCAAATATTTCACCATACTTGGATAACTTCTCAAACTAGCTAATAACATACGGGATCGTTCTTCATAATCTTCCACGGTGACAGAATATTCCATGGAATCCCAATCCTCATGGAAACTAACCCAAATTAGTTCCGCCAACTTGTCATCCTTCTTGGAATATTTATTTGGCTTCTTCTTGTTGATCTACCGGTAGTTTATTTATTCTCTCCATTTCACTTTTCTTTGTTGGATGAATGATGGTCTTACATTTAGTTTCAATGTTATTCCATAGGTGTAACGTGCAAAGAAGGTGATGAGCATCCGGGAAAACCCTCGCTATTGCATTCAACAATCACTACAGGAAAAATATACATCTACAACTGGAAAAATACAACCTTTTGTTAAAGGTCGTAGTACATCCCATGTTTTACAACCTTTTTCAAAGGAAGTGTTGTAAAATGGCATCACTACCCACCACTAGAACCAAAGGGTTGCGACAAGAAAACAAACGACAACTCTTTAAGAAAAAGAATTGGCATCAACCATCCTTACACTTCAAAAGTTTGGGGTTTTTGTGTTATTTTTGTATGAAAATGTACAACAACCTTTATAAGAGTTGTTGAAGACAACCAAAATATGAAAATAAAAAATAGTGTTGAGGGGATTCGAACATGAACCTACCATGCGGTAGTCTAACCTATCAACCATCCTTACACTTCACAAGTTTGGGTTTTTTATTCCTTTTATTTTTAATGGAAATGTATAACAACCTTTATAAGAATAGTTGAAGACAACCAAAATATGATAATAACAAATAGTGTTGAGGGGATTCGAACATGAACCTACTATGCGTTAGTCTAACACATCAACCATCCTTACACTTCACAAGTTTGGGATTTTTTTGTTATTTTTTTATGTCAATGTATAACAACCTTTATAAGAGTTGTTAAGTAAAAATATAGGATGTTGGAAAATGAGGTTGCAGGGATTTGATCCATAGCCTCCTGCGTGCAAGTCCACACCATCAACCATGCCTACACTATCACAATTCTATAAGGTTTATGGGGTTTTTTTTATACTAACTTCATGTCAACCTTTGACGACCTTTATAAGAGTTGTAATAACAAAATATGATGTGCTAAATTTTGTTCACTTCTGCAAAAAAATTCCCACTTTTGCTAAATTTTCTCACTTCTGCTAAATTTTATTCACTTATGCAAAAAAATTCTCACTTGTGCTAAATATTTCTCACTTCTGCTAATTTTTTTTGTCATCTCTATTGGCAACCTTTATAAGAGTTGTCGTAGAGGTATAAACACTTCTGCTAAATTTTTCTCATTTCTGCTAAATTTTATTAACTTCTGCTAAAAAAATTTCTCACTTCTGCTAATTTTTTTTGTCATCACTATTCATAACCTTTATAAGAGTTGTCGTAGAGGTATAAGCACTTCCGCTAAATTTTTCTCACTTCTACTAAATTTTATTCACTTCTGCAAAAAAAATCTCACTTCTGCTAAATTTTTCTCACTTCTGCTAAAATTTATTTTGGTCTCTGGTTCTGCTAATTTTTTCTCACTTATGCTAAATTTTTCTCACTTCTGCTAAAAACTATTTTCTCTAACACCCCCCACTAACTTCTGGAAATTTAGGCGTTTCGAGATTGGGTAGAAATATCCAAAAGAGGTTTTTTTTAAGGTTTTAGAGAATATTCCGATGGAATCTTACCTGTAAATGGTTCATCGTTACGAGTTTCTATGATATATCCTCCTAAATTTGGAGTGAGAACCACTTCGAACATCGAGGGTTCATGGTTCGTATGCCCTTGAACCACATTTAAAGCCAGGTTATGCATACGATATGCCAGAATAGGGTTTGTTTAAAATTTAGGGGAATATTCCGAAGGAATCTTACCTGTAAATGGATGGATTCATCGTTCTTACCTAGTTTCCGGCTTATAATGATCCACTCAGGGACAGGTTTCAATCTCGGAGCCAGGTTATGCATACAATATGCCAAAATAGGGTTTGTTTAAAGTTTCGGGGAATATTCGGGAGGAATCTTACCTGAAAATGAATGGATTCATCGTTCTTACCAATTTTTCGACTTATAGTGGTCCATTCATGGCCAGGTTTCGACCCTGGAGCCAGGGTATGCATACAATATGCCAGAATAGGGTTTGTTTAAATTTTTGGGGAATATTCCGAAGGAATCTTACCTGTAAATGGATGGATTCATCGTTCTTACCAAGTTTTCGGCTTATAGTGGTCCATTCACGGCCAGGTTTCGACCTCGAAGCCAGGGTATGCATACAATATGCCATAATAGGGTTTGTTTAAATTTTTGGGGAATATTCCGAAGGAATCTTACCTGTAAATGGATGGATTCATCGTTCTTACCAAGTTTTCGACTTATAATAGTCCACTCCCATCCAGGTTTCGACCTCGGAGCCAGGGTATGCATACAATATGCCAGAATAGGGTTTGTTTAAGGTTTCGGGGGATATTCCGAAGGAATCTTACCTGAAAATGGATGGATTCATCGTTCTTACGAAGTTTCCGACTTATAGTATTCCACTCGCGGCCAGGTTTCGAGCTCGAAGCCAGGTTCAGTATCGAAGTTGATGAAAAGGGGTGTTTTTAAGGTTTTGGGGAATATTCCGATGGAAGCTTACTTATATATGGGTGGGTTCATCATTCTTACGATGTTTCCGACTTATAGTAGTCCACTCGCGGCCAGTTTTCGAGCACAGATCCAGGTTCAGTATCGAAATTAATGAAAAGGGGCGTGTATAAGGTTTCGAGAAACATTCCGATGGAATCTTACCTGTAGATGGGTGGATTCATCGTTCTTACGATGTTTCCGACTTATAGTAGTCCACTCCCGGCCAGGTTTCAATCTCAGATCCAGGTTCAGTATCGATGTTGACGAAAAGGGTTTTGTATAAGGTTTCGGGGAATATTCCTATGGAATCTTACCTATATATGGGTGAATTCATCATTCTTACGAAGTTTCTGAGTTATAGTAGTCCACTCGCGGTCAGATTTTGAGCTCGAAGCCAGGTTCATAGTTTCTATGTCGGTATACCATATTTGAAGTTCGAATTGACTCTGAGCTTCATATTTATCTATTTCGATGATGTATCATGCAAAATTTGAAGTATGAACCCTCCCGGAACTTCTTGGTTCATAGTTTGTATGCCGTTATACCAGATTTGAAGTTTGAATCAACACTGAGCTTCATATTTACCGATTTCGATGATTTATCCTGCTAAATTAGAAGAAATAACCCCCAGAGCTTCATGGTTCATAGTTTGTTTGTCATTATACCGAATTTGAAGTTCGAATCAACACTGAGCTTCATGTTTATCGATTTCGATGATGTATCATGCCAAGTTTGAAGTCAGAACCCTCCCGGAGCTTCTTGGTTCATATTTTGTATGCCGTTATACCACATTTGAAGTTCGAACCGACAGTGAGCTTCATATCTATCTATTTCGATGATGTATCCTTCTAAGCTTGAAGTCAAAACCCACCCAGAGCTTCATGATTCATAGTTTGTTTGTCGTTATACCGAATTTGAAGTTCGAATCGATACTAAGCTTCATATTTATCGATTTCGATGATTTATCATGCTACGTTTGAAGTAAGAACCCTCCCAGAGCTTCTTGGTTCATATTTTGTATGCCGTTATACCATATTTGAAGTTCGAACCGACATTGAGCTTCATTTTTTTCGATTTCGATGATGTATCATGCTAAGTTTGAAGTCAGAACCCACCCAGAACTTCATGATTCATACTTTGTTTGTCGTTATACTGAATTTGAAGTTCAAATCGACATTGAGCTTCATATTTATTGATTTCGATGATGTATCATGCTAAGTTTGAAGTCAGAACCCTCCTGGAGCTTCTTGGTTCATATTTTGTATGCCTTATACCACATTTGAAGTTCGAATCGACACAAAGCTTCATATTTATCGATTTCGATGATGTATCCTGCTAAGTTTGAAGTCAGAACCCACCCAGAGCTTCTTGGTTCCTAGTTTGTATGCCGTTATACCACATTTGAAGTTCAAATCAACACTTGAGTTTCATATTTATCGATTTCGATGATGTACCCTACTAAGTTTGAAGTCAGAACCCATTCGAAGCTTCGTGGTCCATCTTTAGTCTAGTAATCTTATAACCTGAGTCTACCAGTGTGAACAAAATCTACTTCATGACCTGTATGACTATTCGAAATTACTTCATGACTTATGTGACTAGTTGAAATTCAAACCGGAAGCAAAAAGAGAAAGCACAAAAACACAAAGAGAAAGCACAAAGAAAACACAAAGAGTTTCATATTTATCGATTTCAATGGTGTATCATGCTAACCCGAGTCTTCCAGTGTGAACTAAAGCTACTTTATGACCTGTATGACTAGTCGAAATTACTTCACGACCTATGTGACTAGTCGAAATTCAACCCGGAAGCACATAGAGAAAGCACAAAGAAAACACACTTTCCTTGATCCGTATGGCAGTCTTAAATCAAATCTCCACCGTCCAAAGATATCCCTAATCCATATGACCATCCTTTAAATCAAATCTCTACCGTTCAAAGATAGGTATATAGAAAATCAAAAGAAAATTTCTCACACTTTCTTTGCTTTCCTCTCATATCTTCATCTCTAACCTCTCAAAACTTCCGCCCTCAGGAAAAAACCCAATACAAAAAAAAAACCGGCTCCACCTTCATCCATTACTTTGGTTCTTCATTTACCACCCTAAACCCCTTATCTCTAGACGAAAAGTGAGTTGTAGATCAGTTTCTTCCTTGTTTCATCTGATTGTTTAAGGAAGTTAAGATGAAACTGTTTTTGAAATCTCAAGATTACAGAGTCAAAGTTCAATCTTTGGTAATTATCCCTTTTTCAATCTTTGGTAATTATCCCTTTATTGATAAGGTTTATTTATTGATTTTGATGCGTTTATGAGTATATATGTTTTTGAAATCAGTTTGATTTTACGTTTTAGAGAGTAATCGATTTTGATTTTAGTGTTTTTTCTCTATTTGATTTATAGAGAAACCTTTCTCTTTTCAGTTTCAGGGTTTCCTTTTCATCTAGTTTTAGTTTTAGGGTTTGATTCTCAAATCACTTCTTATCTCTTTAATTTTATGTTCAACAATTCAGATCCGGCAGTTTTAAAACAAAAAAAATTGAGGACAGTCTTTCGTCAAACCTAGTATTTGTTCTACATAAGATCTGATTTTCGTTTCCAAATTTCGATTCAAAAAAAGTGTTCCTTATAGATCCGCAACAACCAAGTCTAGCTCTGTAAACCCATTTATTGAATTTTGAAAACATTGAATATTAATTTTCCAACTTGATTTGGTTTTTTTTCTATGGAGCAGAAAATATAGTTAATTTAACTTATATTCTGATTGTGTATTGAACAGCGAAGAACAACCTTTATCCTCACTCGTCAACACAGCCACACGAAGTTAGCTAATGGAGTACAGCTTCGATAGTAATGGCCAATTGGGGTAAAGCGAAGTGAATCCTTATTACCATGAACTCGTTATCAATTGATTTGAGGCCAAGGATTTGCAACAACATTGTCAGCAGCTAGAAGCTCTGAGATGGGTGTTGTTGATTTCTTATCTTACAAAGATACAGGAGAAGATGGGAGCAAACTGAATTTAGTTGGTGGTGCTAGAGTTTATGAGCATCTCTTAGCACTGGATTGCAGACTTGAACTCTTTGAAGACAGACACACACAAATTTGAGTCCCATTATACCGACAATCTTGTTGGTAAGCAATTGTGCATTTGAAAATTCATTAGATCAAAATGATTGAACTATTAAGCTCACTCTTTCCTTTGGCTAAAGGTAGCGAAGAAGCTTACTTTGAGAGGTCGCCAATCAACTTCGTTGATAAATTTTCTTGCCCTGTGATTCTATTCCAAGGATTAGAGGATAAGGTAGACAGTTACATAACTTAGGCTTGTGTTTACTGTTTTTGGCAGTCGTGTTTCACTGTAAACTAATACAAATAACTTGAAATTTATTTGATGCAGGTTGTGACTCTAGATCAAACTCGTAAAATTTATACAGATCTGAAACAAAAAGGGCTTCATGTTGCACTGGTAGAGTATGAAGGAGAGCAACATGGATTAGCAGCAAGTAGTTTGGTTGTTGTTCGAAATAGATGGGCTAAATTGGGATAGTTGGTTGAGCTGGTTGCATTTAAAGGAGGTGATGCTTAGTTGGTTCAGAACAAGAAGGGTGTTGTAGTTGGAAGTTGTTGATTGCACATATTCTTACATTGCTGTAGGTTCCAAAATATGCTGTAACATTTGTCAGGGGAACTTCAAAGAAGTAAGAATATGTTTCTTCATTTCTTTGTTTATCTTTAGTTTAAGTCTATCTTGCTTATGGTGTCTGGTTGGATTGTAGGCCGTTTGGACGCCTTTGGTGGGACAAGATTGTATCTACTATTGTGGGAAGGGCTGAGCTCCATAAACAGGTGAACCAACTTTTCTGTTTCTGCAAATCTTCTTCTGGGTGCAGTGTTTTAAGCTTTGATACTAAGTACTATAACTGGATATTACTTCTGCAATGGCTTTGACAGTGATCAAATGAGGCGAAATATTTGAGATATCTTTGGGTGAGACTGAGCAGACCAGAGCAATATTTGAGCTTGTGACAGAACAACAACATTTGGATATGCCAGAATTGTTGTGGAAGGTATGTCTTCTGTTGTTCCTTGCTGTTTTTCATATGCCAGAATTTTTTAACAGCTGAATTATTGAAGTATGTGTGGCTGAATGTGTTTATTGGTTAGTAAATTATTATTTCCTAGCTATACTACCTTGCAAAAAAATGCGATTTATAGTCATTGTGTCAAAATATACAAATAAATGCTATTTATAGTCATCAACATCCTTATCATTTACATTTGTGTTGATTTTGGAATGCGTTAACATTCTGGTTATGGTAGGGTGCTCAACATTTTGGAACGCGTTAGTTTGTGAGTACCTGCCTTAATTTTGGAAGTTTGAATTCTACTGAATGCTAACTAGATTTATGTATATTGAGATTCTTTTAAATCGTTCACCAACATATGCGATGAGTGTGCATGTATATAATGTGTTGTTGTTCTATAAGATCATTACCTAATTATAACATGTTAACTATTTGCTATAATGTATTGCCTTGTTAAAGTTTGGCATTTGGTTTTCATTTGCAGGGTGAAGGTTTAGGATCTTTGTCGGACTGATGACCTTGCAAGTACTTTTTTGAACTGATGAGCCTACATTGTGTGTGATTACTCCCCATGTGGATGATACTCATGTCTACAGGCCGAATTCAGAGTTCAAGTATGTTAGTGATGCTGTCGAATAGTGTTCACATAGACATGTTAATCTTCATAATCTTTTTGGAGGGTGTTCAGGAAACTTTACTTTTGGTAACAAACATCTATATCACTGCCATTTTTTCAATGTGTGTGTTTAATACCGTTAGGTTTAACTTGAATGAATGTAAATGTGTTACACTAGCAGGTTAATGTGAATTACTTTTGGCAGGTTTCAAACCTATTTTTTTTTCTTCAAAATAGTTTTATGCACACAACTCCAAACAAAAGTTGTAGTTACACATTCATCTACTGAAAACAGAAGTTGTTACTTCAAATATTACAATTGTTAAAGGATGTTGTGTTAGAGATTATGACTACACTAGACATAGGTTGTGAAAGAATGTATCACAATATAAATAAAGTTGTGCAAGATTTTTCAACCACTCTAACAAGTTTAGTAATAGTACTATTCACAACCATTAGGGTAGTGTGTTATAGAATATTACTACACAGATTAAAGGTTGTGAAATCAAGTCTTACAATATAAATAAGGGTTGTATTAGGCTTTAAAATAAAAATAAAAATAAAAGACAATCACAATTGAAGCAAGGGGTAGTCCAAACTTGAACCACAACTACGTTTACGACTCTTAGCTGATTGTCGTAGCAAGTCGTGGACCTTCCACATATCCCTCCACGTATAATAATTTCACTTGTTTTAGTGCCAACACATAACTCTCTTCAAGCTCATCTTCCAAGAAGCAAAACGCGACAGTAAACGGAGAGTTGGTAGAAGTTTTTCCAACAATGTTCAACACTGGCATCTCATACTTATTGGTCTTGTACGTGAAATCCATTAAAAGTACTTGATTGGAGCACCATGCCAACTTTATAAACTCGGGATGAGCCAACATGAAATGCTTTACTTGTTTATCCTCGTCTTCATCATGGAAAACCGAGTAATTATACTTCTCTCCCAAATGCCTTAATTGTTGCATTTGATTCCTATTTTCCCATTGCTCATTTTTCCAATTTTGTTTTGGCGTTGTAGATGGTTGGAAAAGTAGAAACATTCAATGGGTTTAGGCGCTTTATATGACCGAGTATATCAATGGGTTTCATACGGTTTGCGGTCATGGAACTTACAATCATTTTTTCTTCATCATTAAGCCGCGCCACATAAGGATGGGTTAGCAAAGTCTCCGGTATTAGGTGGTTATGACGACCACATACAACTTTCTCCAAAAACCACACATGACTTTCCTTGTTGTATTTAAATTGAAGCTTGAACGGGCATTTAGTCTTCTTAGTGAAAGTAGTGTTCTTCCTCTTCGTCTTTCCTTTATATTCGGTACCCTTTTTCGCATGACTTTTACTTTCTCCACTACACTCGCAAACCATTTGAAAGTGGCGGTCATTTGTTGATCCATTACAAACTATAACACACATAATTAACTTGCCACGTTCTCTAGCCCATTGCTTTCTCTCATCTTTCGTTTTCCATGTCTACATGGTCCGAAAACTCAAAGTTAGTCAAAAAAACATAGTGATATGGTCCAAATGAATGAGCAACATATCTTTCCATTAGTTTAAAAAAAAAAAAAACACCTACCAAGTCATTCAAATAGTGATGGGAAGAATCTTCAGTTAGAATTTCGTTTGCATCAGGTTGAGTAGGCATTGGGCTAGGTGGAAGCACGATCTATCCACCAAAATGTCACAACATTAGTCCAAATGAAGAAGGAAAACTACATTTACGTCCAGGTTTTAAGAGCCACGAACCCAACCGTAGGTAGTATTCCCAACCGTAAAATTTGAATTTCCAACCGTATGAACAAATTCCAAATCACAGGATTATTTACGGTTGAAATATAAAAAATAGAACCTAACCATAAGCCAAATTACGGTTTGGATTTATGTTAAACCCAACCGTAGAAAGTGCAATAAATACCCATGCACATAATGTGTTACGGTTGGGTTCGGAATGCCATTTACCCAACCGTAATACTTCTACGACCGGGTTTTGTCCTATTGAATACCAGTTACGGTTTGGGGTTCATCCAAACCTAACCGTAAATTGTGGTTAAGTTTGGTAACGAAGCTTAAACCCAACCGTAATCTGGTCTGTAAGGCGAAAAATCTGTTTTTTTTTTACGTACTTTAGCTAATTTTGAGCGAAATTGAACTCATGGGAGATAGTTTAGAGGTATACATGTTGATTTTCAACCATTGGTTCTTCACTTTGTCGATTTATTTCTTCAATTGGTTGAGATTCACTATCACTTTGTGTTAAACCCTCTCCACCATCTAACAAATCAGCCATCTCTTGGTCTCCAACATGAGGTATGTAAAACTTGTTTTCTCTATCATATAAAGATTCACCCACCTTGAATTGGTAACTAGTTTCATTCATTTTGGTTGAGTAAATCAAAATATAGGTTTTGAAAGAAATCTCCAAAGTTTTTCTTTTTTTCTTCTCTCTAGTTTTTCTTCCCACAAAAACTAACGAGCAATCCTCACTGAAATCCAAAGGTTTCAGTTTTCACTTATATCCGGACCAAATTTCAGTCAACCTAATTTGACGGACAGTATTAAATCCGTCAAACCTGGTTGGTACTGAATCGTATTTAAATTACATATTTGTCCTTTCACCGTTAACTCAACCAAAGTTAGAAGGGAAGAATGGAAGTAGAATACCCATATTGTTAATTTGACCCGATACGCAGAGGTGACAATTTAATTATCGTTATTCCCTCAATTTTCTTCTTATTCTCCATGGATACAAAATCTAACATAGAGTTTCGTATGCGATGAAAGGGGATTCGGTTTAAGGTGACCTAAATTTAGTATTGTAGTTCTATTATGTGATTATCCTGATGTGAAGTGTGTGTACGTTTTAGCTTTACTGAAAGGATTTACAACTCTTTATTCTTTCTTGGATTAATTGGGTAATTTATCAAAACCCCAGTCTTCAAATTTGTATATTAAGTTTCATGATTTCATTATGATTTTGAGCAAAACCCAGAATTCAATTTTTTCTTGTTTCGAATAAATTAACTGAAAAGACATCATAATGCCTGGTAATGTAATGTGCAAGGTATGTCATTTTTATGACTAGAAGGTATATCATAAGATGGAAACCAGTTCATGTAGGAGTAGTATTCTTATCATAGTGGTTATCGTAATGTGATAAGAACTTAATAGTTCTTACCCGCGGCCAGCAGAGTAGACTTTTAAAGAACACAAAAATTTAGAACAAACTTATAATTCTCATTGATAATCAAACTAATAACACTAGACCTCCTTATATAGGCCACTGAACTATAAAATTAAGGAAAGGAAACCTAGAAAGGAAACCACTTCTATAACTAGGAATCTAAAACAAAATTCTTAAAACTTATCAATTTCCAAAAATAAACTAATTCCTAAAACAAGAGAACTTAGGGATTTCTAACCCTAACCCTAATTTTAATTAAGAATTCTAAGTAATTGGGGATTTCTTATCATTTCCTCCCCCTTAAGATTTTCATTGCCCTCAAGGATCAGTTCAACCATGGATATCACTGGATCAACCTCATCTTCTTCTTCTGGTAAGTTATCCCCAACAACTGTGTTAGGGCACAAAGCCTTCTTCAGAAACGATACATGAAATACAGAATGTATCTTTGACCCCTTAGGCAAGTCCAATCGATAAGCCACATGTCCTATACGCTCCAAAATCTTATAAGGCCCAAAATTCTTGGAGATAATTTTTGGTTCTTCCTTTGCACATTAGAGTTTTTCCGATATGGCTGCAACTTCAGATACACATAATCCCCAACGTGATATACAACATCGCGACGTCCTTCATCTGCCCTTAGCTTCATTTTATTCTGCACCACTTGAAGTTGATCCTCAAGCATTGATATAACTTCATTCCTCTTGATTATTGCTTCATCCAAAGTTGTGGTTTTCGCTTCTCCTGGTAAGTAAGTTGCTAACACCGGAGGTGGAATACCATACCGAGCTTCAAACGGTGTAGTATTAGTTAAAGTATGATACGATGTATTATACCAATACTCTGCCCATGGTAACCAAGATGACCATCCTTTGGGTTTATTCCCAGCAAAACACCACAAGTAACCTTCCAAACATATGTTAACCACCTCAGTTTAGCCGTCAGTTTGAGGATGATAGGAGGAACTCATTCTTAACTGAGTACCATGTAGGAGAAACAACTCTTGCCGAAAATTACTTGTAAACACGGCATCCCTATCAGAAACTATAGATTGAGGAAATCCATGAAGTTTGATAACTGTTTGTAAAAACTTCTGGGCTACCGATGTGGCTATATACAGATGTTTTAATGCAAGGAAATGAGCATATTTAGTTAGTCGATCCACCACTACAAGAATCACAGTTTTTCTCTTAGACTTTGGCAACCCTTCAACAAAATCCATGGATATATCAGTCCATACCATAGTAGGAATTGGAAATGGTTGAAGATATCCCGCTGGAGAAAGAGTACTATATTTATTCCTTTGGCAAACATCACAGCAAGCAATGTAGTCTCTCACCTCTTTATGCATTCTAGACCAGTAGAACAACTTAGACAAACGTTTTACTGTCTTCAAATATCCGGCATGACCAGCAATTGGAGAGTCATGAAACTCGTCTAGCAGCAGTGCCTTCCACCTTGAAGTAGGACTTATCACTAATTGATGTTGTTTATAGTAAACTAAACTATCTCGTACAGTAAAGATATTCTTCCCGAAAGAAGGATGACTTACCTTAAAGATGAAATCTGTGATCCACGGATCAGTTTTTAGTTCATCCAATAGGTCTTTCATCCAAGCACAAGTAACATAAGTTATGGCAGAAATTTCACAATATTCAAACCTTCGAGATAGTGCATCAGCAACCTTGTTAGACGATCCCATCTTGTACTCAATCATGTAGTCATAGCCTAATAATTTTGATAACCATTTTTGTTGTGCTGGTGTTACGGCTTTAGCGTCCGAAAAATACTTCAAACTTTGTTGGTCGGCTCGAATAAGAAATCTTCTCCCAATAAGATAAGGTCGCTATTTAGTAACCGCATGAACTACGACTAACAACTCTTTCTCATAAGTTGACATACCAATATGACGAGGCCCAAGTGGCTTACTTGTGAAAGCGACTGGCCTACCTTCTTGCATCAAAACCGCACCTATTCCTACTCCACAAGCACCACTTTCAATAACGAAGGTCTTTGTAAAATCCGGTAATGCTAGGACTGGTGTGGAAGTCATTACACCTTTCAATTTAGCAAATGCGTTTGTTGCTTCATCTGTCCACAAAAAACCGTCTTTTTTGAGCAGTTTTATAAGTGGTGCTGCAATATTAGCATAACCTTGTACGAATTTCCTTTAATATCCTGTCAAACCTAGGAATCCTTGTAAAGCCTTGAGACTTCTTGGTAACGGCCAGTCTAACATATTCTGTATCTTGCTAGGATCAGCTTCCACTCCTCCTCTTGAAATAATATGACCAAAATATTCAACCCTCTCAGTACCAAAAGAACATTTACTTAATTTGACTTTAAGGCGATGTCTTTCTAATATCAGGAATACTTCACGAAGGTGCAACAAATGTGCATTCCATCTAGGAATATAGATCAGAATATCATCAAAGAAAACCAAGAAAAAATTTCTTAATAGATTTCTGAACACGTCATTCATAAGATGTTGAAATGTTGATGGAGCATTAGTTAATCCAAACGGCATCACCAGAAATTGTAGTGTCCATCATGGGTTCGAAAATATTTTTTGTAGATATCTTCTTCATGCATTCTAATTTGATGATAACCAGATCTTAAATCTAATTTCGTAAAGAATAAAGCACCATGTAGTTCGTCTAATAACTCTTCAATGACTGGAATAGGAAACTTATCCTTGATAGTAGCCTGGTTTAAAACTCTATAATCAACACACATACGCCAAGTGCCATCTTTTTTCTTAACTAACAAAACAGGAGAAGAGAAAGGACTTGTACTTGGTCTAACTAAGCCTAAATCTACCAACTCTTTAACAATCTTTTCGATCTCACCTTTCTGGTAATGTGCGTACCTATAAGGTCGTACATTGATTGAATCACTCCCAGGTTGTAACGTTATGCGGTGAGCATGGATTCTCACAGGTGGAAGCATTGTGGGTGTTGAAAACACCTCACCAAACTCTTTGATCAATGCTTGTATCTCCCCAGGCATTTCTTGACTACTTTGTGCTTCCGAACATTGACTAATTTGGCAAACGACCCCAGATGATCCCTTATTTAGGAGTTTCTGGATGTTATTGATGTTGGCTAACTTTACTTTATTTTCATTATCTCCTTCTAGTCGAATATTTTCACCTGCCCTCTTAAAATCCATGGTTAAATGTTTGAAATCCCAAGTTATGGGACCTAATTTTTCCAACCATTGGACTCCCAAAACTACATCGCATCCCCCAAGTTGCAATACATAAAAAGTTCCTTTGAACCCATATTTTATGCAACTTATAATCCAGATCCATGCATCTTCCTTCACAAGTCATTCTAGCACCATTAGCTACCATCACATCAAAATTTTCATTATTAATTACCTTAATTCCCATTCTTCTAGGTATCGCAGCATCAACAAAATTATGAGTACTTCCAGAATCGATAAGTATGGTAACTTAATCCTTTTTAATTTCTCCTTGTACCCGCATGGTTTGTGGAGCTAGTGGTCCATCCAGTGTATGCATAGAAATCTCAACGGTTTCTTTTTCAGGTTCTTCCTCTATAACAACTTCATCTTTACCTTCATCTTCATCATGATCGTCGTATCTATCAATTAATAAAAATGTTTGAGTTTTACAGCGATGACCTCGGTGTCACTTTTCATCACAGTTACAACATAGTTGTTGCTTTCTTCTTTCTTCAGCCTCGGCCTGAGTTAATCTTCTAACAACTGGAATTTCTGTCGTGGGTTTTGAAGATGAAATACGTGGTCTAGAATTAAAAGGTGTACTGGTATTAACAACATTAGGTATCCTTGTTGTTATTCTATATAATTGTCTTCGCAATGTTACCTTCTCATCTTGTAACCTCCCAATTGATATTGCATCATGTAAATTAATAGGAGTGTGGGATTAAGTTTCTAGTCTCACCTCATCTTTTAATCCACTTAGAAAACAGCTCACTAAAAATTCTTCAGGCAAATTATCTACCAGATTTGATAATCGTTCAAATTCTTCACAATATTCTACATATGAACCTGACTGCTTAATTTTAGCGAGTTTGGCCCCTGCATCTTCATATGAAGTAATACCAAAACGGATAATAATGGCTTTCTCAAATTCTTCCCAAGTATTTACAGGTTTAGTTCTCTTCAACCACCTAAACCACGGTAAAGCTTTACCATCTAAATTACATGTTGCCAACATAATTTTCTGATTCGCAGGTGTTTCATAATACTCAAAATATTGTGCAGCCTTAAAGAGCCAACCTTCTACATCTGATCCATCAAACTTCGAAAAGTATAACCGCTCACCTCCTCTTTTTGATTGGTGTTCTCTCCCATTATTCCCAACTGTTTTTCTTTCCACAAGCTAGCCGATCCTCTCAATTAACGCAGCTTGGTTTGATGTCATCTCAGCCATCTTCTCCGTTAGCTCACCTAATTGCTTTTCCATAATTACTTGTTTTTGTTTTCGAGTTTTGGTTATAAACAGGATACGCCTACTCTGATACCAATTGATAAGAACTTAATAGTTCTTACCCACGGCCAGCAGAGTAGACTTTAAAAGAACACAAAAATTTTGAACAAACTTATAATTCTCATTGATAATCAAACTAATAACACTAGACCTCCTTATATAGGCCACTGAACTATAGAATTAAGGAAAGGAAACCTAGAAAGGAAACCACTTCTATAACTAGGATCTAAAACAAAATTCTTAAAACTGATCAATTTCCAAAAATAAACTAATTCCTAAAACAAGAGAACTTAGGGATTTCTAACCCTAACCCTAATTTGAATTAAGAATTCTAAGTAATTGGGAATTCCTAATCAAAATGCTCTTCTTGGTATTTATTGGATTTAAAAACAAGTTCAAATATGGTCTTTTAAAAAGAAAATCTGCAAAAAAAAAAACATTTAGAACAAGTTCAAATCTGCAGAAAATATGCTCTTCTTTGTATTTATTGGTAATTCAGTTTGTCATATGTATGAATACCTTGTTGGCTCCAATTTTCCTTGTGTTGTTGACAATAATTCTCTGTCGAGATGTTGGAGAATCCTCAGTTGTGAACCCAATAATAACTTCTACCCAGGTTAGTCTTTCTTGATATGCTTTGATATTTTAACCCTTATAGTGTTATTGGATCGTTTTCTACTTTGTTTCTGGTTCTCAGTTCTCATTGATCATATTGGTTCTGTTTCCCCTAGTCACTGCCATTATAATTGAACTCTTCAGTTTGTGAAATCAAATGACCTCTTATAGAATAGCTCATGCAACCTTTAAAGGGAGAAATGCATAAGCCCACTGGTCAGCATAAGGAATAAACATACCTTTTGGTTTATGATGTATAAAACTCTATTGAATGATTCAATGTCAAACTTGGGCCACTGATAGTGCTTCAGTCTAACTGTTGATTAATCAGAAACAATTTTGATACAATTGAGTTCCGTTGCAGGTTTATTTTAATTAGTCTTTTTATACGACCGTCTCAGTATCTTACCCATTTTAATTTAAACAACCACGAAACATCATACCCAATTTATTTTATACGAGTGTCTTAGTATGATACCAAATTTATTTTATATGACCGTCTAAAAAGTAAACAACGTCAATGGATTTGTGGGGTTTTAATCTAAGAAATTGGTATTGGTTAATGGCGGCCGTATACAGTTCTTGAGATTAAATGAAGATAGAATCAATTTGAATCTAGCTGGTGATGTATGAGAACATTCAGCGGCATTAAATGCAGCCAGTGATGGTGTTTTACCTCGAATGGGTTTAGTATGAAATGGTTTTGGTCAGTTGGTGGTTGTGTATACATGTCTTAGACATGAATGAAGATGGAATCGAGTTACTAGCATGTTATCTAGCATCAGTTTGCAGGGAACCATTAGGAACACATATAAGGATCTCTATCCTTATGCTGTTAGGTTGATACCTACCTATTACGCCTAAGGAACTTATGCAGCCCTTGTAGTTTATCTTCTAACAACTTTTTTGATTTAGTACTTTCCTTTCTCTTCATGAAGAAACTTTTTGAAGGATTTTAAATCAGTAATTCTATTGTAAATTCACAATTTTCAGTACACCTTTAACCTTCTTTTCGGTTGTATATTGGAATTGTATGCCATCGGAGCTTGGTACTTGGTAGTGTATTGTCCTTCTATGCAATAACTTCGTAGAGATTCAAGGAATGTTGTTTCATACTGGTTGCTCTGTGGAGATCTATTTATGTTGGATATAATTTGTAGTATTGCTTAAGAGTAAGAAATAGGCAAGGCTATGCCTGCCAGATAACCGGTTCACATTTTTATAATCTTAGTTTTTGTTTATCTTTCTAAACATCTACATAATGGGATTAGTAGGTGTTAGAGCACTTCTCGGTCGAACTCGCAAGTTGCTATCTCAAGAATGTTTTTCAAGTTTAGTTGCCAAAACTATAAGTCTTGATTTCTAGTCTACTTATAGCTAAGTCTCGGACTAGGATAGTAAGTGTAGTTGAGCTCTAGACTCCACGACGTTCATCATGCAAAGATGAAGAACTACTCAAGGAACTTTTTGAACTTCATCGACAAAAAGGTATGTGGAGACTTGAACTTATCTATCACTCAAAAGACTATCTATTCTATCTCTTATCTTGAGACAAAAGTCGTATTGCTATATATACTTCGATTATACACATTTGCTATTTTGAGCCGAGTTTATCTCGCTTATCTATTTCTCGAAATATGTGTTGGTAAGCTTTTTCTTTGGCCAAGTTCATCTTTACTCGTGATGAAAGTCATGTTGAATATTTCAATAACTTGAAAATCGCTTTGATGAAAAATAGTTTGTGAATAACAACTATATAACATCCTCTAAGAAAGTTTCAATGATTAAAATGAGAGTTTAGAACATGTAACAATCTTTGGATATAAACATAGTATGTTTTCACATTTGTGTAAAAGTCCAAAACCGGGAACCCAAAGTATGCGTACCCGTACGCGTACTGGCGGTTGTTGGAAATCCGAGTAAGTATGCGTACTCGTATGCATACTGGAGGAAAGTTCACGTCCGTGAATTTCTGCTGGAGTTTGAAGGTGAAAAACAAACTCATCCGGTTACTTAAGTACGCGTACCTGTTTGCATACTTAGGTAGGTTACTTTCTAAAATCGGTTTGTTCATGAACTAAAACATTTATAAAATAAGGAATGCAATCTTTGCAAACCGTGGCTATAATGTTCATGAATTGATTCGAGTGAATAAAAATCAATTTTTCTTCAATTGTGTCTTGTATACTTCTATGAGATCTAAGCAATTGAATAACTCTCTAACTAGTTCATTTGAGTCACTTGAACTAGTTATGGTGAAGATGAATAAGGTTGATATGAAAGTGCTCATATGGCTAACCATTGGTTAACTATTGTTGAACCAACTAAGTGTACATGTTTAGGTACGGTTACCCAAACCTAAATGAACGTGCATTTTATTTGCGTATAACAAGCTAAGTTCGATCTAACGGTTGAAAGATATTAGCTTGAATGTAATCAGGTTTTCATCTAACGGTGTATATTGAATACTTTGTTACCAAGGTAACTTAGATTACAAACCCTGATTTGGAGACTATATAAAGGAGAACTCTAGCAACTGGGATACCTAATCCCCACACCTCCTGTGTGATACTAGTTGCATAAACTAGAGTCGATTCTCCTTTAACCTTAGGTTTCTCTCGAGACCCTGTAGGTTAACGACTTAAAGACTTCATTGGGATTGTTAAGCCAGACCTAACTATTTTCTCTGTAGTTGCGTGATCTGATCTTGTTGTTTCTATCGTGTTTGAGTGCAATCGTAAGATTGGCTTGAGATTTATATCTCCGATAGGCAAGATAGAAAAGTAGTCACAACATCTTCATCTCATCGTTTGTGATTCCACAATATCTTGTTTCGCTAGTCGATTAAGATTATTGTGAGGTGATCGATAATTCTAGGTTGTTCTTCGGGAATATAAGTCCGGGTTATCGATTGGTTCCTGTTCACCTTGATTTATCAAAAGACGGAACAAAACTCGTAGGTATTTATGTGGGAGACAGATTTATCTATTCCTGTAGACTTTTCTGTGTGAGACAGATTTGTTTATTAAAGTCTTCGACTTTGGGTCGTAGCAACTCTTAGTTGTGGGTGAGATCAGCTAAGGGAATCAAGTGCATAGTATCCTGCTGGGATCAGAGACGTAAGGAGCGCAACTGTACCTTGAATCAGGTTGATATTGATTGGGGTTCAACTATAGTCCAGACCGAAGTTAGTTTGTAGTAGACTAGTGTCTGTAGCGGCTTCATTTGCGATTTCCTCGTTAACAAAACTTATGGTGTCTGTGTTATTTCTTTTCCGCATTATATTTTGTTATATAATTAAAATATCATAGGTTGTGCGTTGAATCGATCAATTGTTAAATCCAACCTTTGGTTATTGATTGTAATTGATTGATCCTTGAACATTGGTCTTTGATACCGTTCAAGTAATCTCTCTTATATTCAATCGAGCTCGCAAATTATTCTTCGTTTGATTGCGGATTGAATTGATAGATTGAGATATAACTCTTTGATATACTTTTTATAAGATTTAGTATAACTATCTAGTTGATTCTCTTCACTAGTGGAAAATAGGAGTTTTGCGACCGTCAAGGCAAGTCATATATACGAGTTAAATGACCTGTCTTAACGGTCGCGGAAATGGTCGCTTTTTTAGCGTCTTTTCATCTATGACGTGGCTCTGCGGGTCGCGGAACAACCTATATCAACGACCGATTTTAACGGTCAAGGTATTAGGACTGACCTTTATCAATCGTAGATATACATTTTAATACAAAAAATATAGATTCACATTTTAATATAAAAAATAGATTTAGACCGGCTGACTGAATCTGTTTGGCCTGAGTGAATCTGACTAAATCTCAAATGGAACTCAAACGAGAATTCAAATTAAATTCAATGAAACTGAAATGAAACCTGTACTCATAAATTTAAAATGACTTCTCCATTGATCAGTCAATGTATTCATTGCACAATTTATAACTGCATTCAGTTTACACTTAGATTCAAAATCATATAAAAAAAGGATTCAAATTCTGAATTCACACTAATACAAATCATATTAATTTCAAGGTTTCTTAAAGAGAAGAGCAACTAGCCCCAGTAAGTTCTAAGTGTTTTAAAGAAAACTGCAAACCAACAAAATGATAAACTGCCTGGTGTTGAACTAACCCCACACACTTGATACACCTGAGGTAAAATGAACTGGCCCAACACTTCATAATGGTGCACCTGAAGCAAAAAAAGTTACACAAAAATGGATTCAGTTGGCACAAGTTGGAAAGTAACAAAAAAAGTAAGTTCTGAATTCTAGATGTATGGAAGGGTCAAAAGACTACAAGTCCAACATGGAACAACAAACACCAAAGATTAAAAATACTCCATAAGGTCTGAGAATAGAGGAGGTTCAACTACAAACACCTGTAATTTGATAATGTAAAGAACTACCATACAAGGAAGAACTGGAATAATACCATAGAGCTTGAAACATAATTGAATCCTCTCGTTCACACCATCAAGATGAAAATGATATGGCAACATACCAAGAAGTTGGAAAAATGTTCTCACCTTGAACATATGAGATCCCTGCCGGATGAGATGATAAATCGTTTGGATCCACCACACCCAAAAAAAGATGGCTGCATATAGAAAGTATTGTATGTGGCCATCTGTGCAAGAAAGACCAATAACTTTTATGATCATTTTCTAGAATGAGTAGGATGAAAATGGATCCATAATGTCTATCAGTAACATTTCTGTATACTAGCAGGAGATTACGGAAGTATAAGAAGGTTTAGAGAAAGAGACTTCACCTGCAACTTATGATTATCCCCAAAAATTAGTGGCCCCTAATTTACTCCTGCATAGAACACGCACTCACGACAACTGACAATGCTTATTCATTAAGTTGTAGTGACTTCTTTCTCTGGCTTCAACTTTCTTAGCATTACACACAAACTTGCTTGCCTGTACATTACACAAACTTAAGCGATTAAGTTATACTCTACACAAGTAAAACAACAAACAACAATAAAGTCTCATTTTCAGCTCACCTATTTTATCATTATCATCGTCATACTAAACGTGTAGTGCCGCTTGCTACCAATTAATGAATATTTTTACAACAAGCCAACATCGAATCAAACAGAAGTGGGGAGATCCATTGAGACTCTGTTGCATAACAAATGCATAGAATTAGGATTAGAAAATTTAACTAATCTCAAGGTTGGTAGTTATCTCTGTATGGAGTAAACAACTAAAATTAAACCATAACCAAAAAATGAACAAGGGGTTTTGTTGGTTACAGTAACCTACTCAATAACCTAGAATTGAGTCTAAACTCTTGCCATATTCACTATTTTATGCAGGACAAGCACATATTACCATTCACCACACGAATGAAAACTAATAACTCAACCATTATCGTAAGTAAAAATCCATATCAAAGAGAAAATCAATTATTGCAAAAAGCTAAACTTCATTGAAACCCACTTTTAAAGCTTAAATTTCTTTAAACGGACTTTAGCTATGAAAAAACAAAATACTTATGCATCAAACACAACTGATATATTTAAAACATGATGATAAGCAAGTAAAAAATTGCAATCCAGTAGTTTGACAAACCTTTGCATCAAGTGGGATTGTTACAATTTGAACCATTACCTATCCTGCACCATCAAGGAATGCAACTCAGACACATCATAGAGGGCCAAGTTCCTCCTATTGGACATTCTGAAGAATAACAAGAAAGCTTAGTCATCCATTTTTAATACCGGTA
The DNA here is from genome assembly GCA_023531105.1 of Papaver atlanticum. Lineage (NCBI taxonomy): Eukaryota > Viridiplantae > Streptophyta > Magnoliopsida > Ranunculales > Papaveraceae > Papaver > Papaver atlanticum. The sequence continues at coordinate 42,540 of JAJJMB010007362.1, forward strand.
TAAAATTAGAATACAAAATTCCTTATAATTCTACTAACCTCTGCATCAACAGATTCATTCGACTGCTTTTCCGTGCTATTGGTTGGGCAACTTTATAGAGACTTGTATTCAACTGAATCGTTGCCGTTGCCTCTGTCAAGCAGAAAAGGGTACATGAATCAATTAATTAAGAACTAAATGCACAAATATTCTTTTATTCAATTTACAAAAACATAGCGATCATACATCGCAACTCAGCATTTGATTCCATGTTTCTACACCCTTGAGAAATCCTTGATGGATGTACCTACAGAGCCACAAATTCAGTTGAGGAATACTTCCAAACAAACCAATGTAAAGCATCAAAACATGGTACAGAACAAACTTTACATATGAAGAGAATGCATCTATGTAATAAACAAAATAGAGAATAATTGAAATTACCCTGCTATTTTTCTTAGAACTAACCGAAGATGACAAGATATCATGGGACAGTTATTCATACCCCTTCAGTGCCAGCAGCTTTTGTTGGAGCAATAAGATCATTAACTTTCCTCAGTACATCAACTGCTTGAGGAGTGCAAGTCAAAGTTGAGCCTGTAACTCAAATCATAATGCACAATTATGAGAGATACGAGTACCAAAAAAAATAAAAAAAGAGAAACCACCATTAAGACCACCATTAAATTGAACAATACTCAACAAAGCAAAAACATGATCTACCTAACAAACCCAAAATTACACAAAACCCAGACTGAAATTCAAGCTCATAAAAAATAAACATGATTCAATTCTCTCATCCCTTTAACATGTCAAACCCAACATCGGTATCAGAAAGAGCAAAAAAAATGATCAAACCAGATTACTCTATCATGATTATAATCACCTCATCAATATACTGTACAAACCCTAGAAACAAACAATTACTCTATCAGCATACCCATGATTATAATTACTTCAATCTAAGAAATGCAGATAAAAATTATACCTGATGAAGATCTTCAAGAAGTGCAACTGTACCTAATTAAATTTGTAGATAATCAAATAAAAAATAGATAATAGTTAAAACCCAATCAACGAACAAAAAAAAAGTAATAGGAAAAAAAAATCAGAAAAATTAAATTGGAAACCCTAACCTGATGAAGATATTCAGATCCTGAAATTGATCCTAACATCAATCTATAAATTTAAATCAAATATAGTAGATCCTGAAATTGATCCAACAACAGCTCCTATAAAAAGCCACTTTTAGTTTCTCTCCATGGCACCTAAGAATGAACCAACTGCAATCAATAGAAAAAAAAATTGCTAATCAAAACGCAAACAATTCAGAGTCGATTAAATCATCTAAAAAGGGAACATATAATCAGTGAGTTAAAACAATCGTTGTGAGATGGAAATAAAAACTAACCAAGTTTCCACACAAACCATTGAATTCGACTCTTCAATGTTTGAGGGTATTGACATCTACTTCTCATATTGAAGACTTAATAATTCTAAATCTTCAAAGAACATCTCAAGATTCTCAAACCCTACAACAATCTAAACTAGCCACTTCAGTAGTAATCATTCATTAGAATGACTATTTATTTAGATCTAGTTAGATATTTTAATAAAACCCAAAATAAAATAAAATGGATTGAATCGGTTCCCATCAGATTTGATATCTACAATTCTACTAGTGAGTTGAGGGAGCTCAGAAGAAAGAATCAAGAGAGGGGTTTATTAGTTTAGATGAAGTAACATCTGGGTTTACTGATTTTTCTAATTAGGTTAGAGATGGAGACCGAGAGAGAAGAAGAAAGTGAGATGGTTTCTCAAGTTGACTGTGAGTTGGAGAGTAGAGTAGAATGATGGAAGAGAGAGGATTTTTTTTCTTTTATTAGAGAGAGAAGGAGAGATAAAACCATATCCATTAGGTACTGATAAGATTATTTCTAGAAAATCGCAACCACAGGAAGCACTATGATCATCCGTCCAGGAATGGGTCCGGGACTAAAGGCTAAAATCGTAATATAACTACGACCAACTTTAACCGCTTGTCAACTTTTCCGTTTTTTTTAAAATATCCCCGACTGTTTTGACCAGTTCAAGGTCAATTGACCATTATTGAGGGTCGGGGATGTGAGTAATAAAAACCACATTTTCCACTAGTGTTGTAAGTATGTTGGAGTTAGTCCATACAGATTGCTAAGCGAAATATTGGGTGAGGTTGTTAGACTCCCGCTTTTTCAATTGGTATCAGAGCAGGCAAACACATTAAAGACCTGATATGTCTGTGTTTGTAGCGATCTGACTCTATGGACAGAAATTCTATCTCCATAAATGTACCAGCAGTCTTTGATGGCTCAAACTACTTGTGGTGGAAAATCGCTATGCGTGCTTTTCTTCAAGCTCGTGATTTTTAAACATGGGTACGTGTTGTTAATGGCTATGATCCTCTGGATAATACAGAAGGTGATATATCTATACCTAAGGATATTGGTAGATATAGTCCAGAAGAAATCCTTGCTGCAAAGCAAAATTTTGACGGATTAAATGCTATCATACATGCCATTACCCCAGATCTTATGCATCATGTGACTACTTGCACGAAGTCCAAATAAGCCTGGGATATCTTAGAAACCGTATTTGAAGGGAATACCAGTGAAAAGGAAGCTAGGCTTCAAAACCTAAATTTCGATTGGGAAAACCTTCGTATGGCAGATGAAGATTCATTTGATGAGTTTAATCACAAAGTGTCTGAAATTGTTAATTCATCTTTTGCATTGGGTAAGACTATTCCTGAAAAGGACATTGTGATGAAGATTCTCAAATCTCTGCCATCTAGATACGATTCTAAGAAGCATGCATGCCATCGTTGAAGGAAATGATCTCGCAACTCTTTCCATAAATACTCTGGTTGGGAAATTAAAGATCTTTGATCATGAGCATACATCCCAATCCGGAAAGGATGTTGCTTTCAAAGCACAAAAGAACACTAAATTACTTGATAAAAGTAAAAGTGTTTGCGTCTCTGAAGATGATCTTTCTGAGGATGATTCATCAGATGAATATCTTGACAAGTCAGTCTCCTTGATCACAAGACAGTATAGGGATCTTCTTTTGAAGAGAAGTAAACGGTTTTCCAGAGATAAACCCAGGTCATCAGTTAAACCCCATAACCGTGTTCCTCCTAAAAAAGGGATAATGATGAAATTGATGACGAGGATATGCCTTAGTGCTTTAAGTGTAAAGGTTTTGGCCATTTTGCTAATGAGTGTCCAAATCATAAAAAATACACTGGGAACAAAGGTATTGCTGCAACTCTTGCTGAAATGTCTGACAATTATGATTCTAATGAAGATGAAAAGTCAAGTGTTGCACTTCTGTGTGAAAATATTGATTTTGATAACTGTAGCAATACATACATCAATCTTGATATTCTTTCAGAAGATATCTCAACCAATCTGGAAGAAAAAATTGATCAACCTGTTTCTATTGGAAACTCTTTCTCTGATCTTTCAGGTTCCGCTATGTGTCTAGCCGGATACACATCTCTGGCGTCTGAATCTTCTTCCAGGTTGACATGTCCTTATTGTTCTCTCAGAGGACATGAGTTATCAAAGTGTTTCAAGTTCAAACACAAAATGAGGTATGTAAAAAAACTTCAACGAAGAGCGAATCGATTAGCAAACAAACTAAAACTTGTGCAAGAATCATCGGAGGTATGTAAACGCATCTCTTCTTCAAAGAAGTTTGTTTCCAAAGAAAAGACTAGATCATTAGAAAGAGATTTATAGTCTAAATGCTATATGAAGCAGGGCTCTATGAATTCCTTCCGAAAGGGATATGGTGGACAGATTATTGTTCACCCCAGCACAACCTACCTTGTGTTGGTTAGTGCATATTGTCTCATGTGCCTGATCAAAAGAGACAAGATTTTGCACACCTCAGGCTTTAGGAAAAGAAAATTCTTTTAGATTGTTTTGATTTTCTTTGTTTTTCATATGTTTGCTCTGTGAGCATTGCAAAGTCTGGAATTCATGCCGCTTTTCATATCTTTTTGATATTGGAAAGGACTTTCCTGTTTATTCAATAAAAAAAGGGTTAAAATAGACAATTTTGCCTTTTTTAGGGTATGAGATGTTTGTACGTGAATCCTTTAAGTGTATAAAGGTTCCGTAACCCTACATTCTTTTTTCCTTCTCAAAACTCTTTTTATCATAAGACTGCTTGTTGAGATTATCTTGTGATTTCCTCTCACAATTTCGCTCTGATGGATACTCCAAGCATTATGTCGACGGATGGAAAAGATGTCAATATGATTGTTAAGCCATCAATCATGAAGGAAAAAGATAAATCTTCGTTACCTCCAACTTTGAAAAGAAAAAGAAGGAATGTGAGGAAGCCAGGAGTTGTTCCTTCAAATTCTCAGAAGTTTTCTGATGTTCTTGATGAGTTGAAGGAAACAAGGAAGGAGATTCAGCAAATAAAGTCTTTTGTGTTTAGGACTCTTTAAATTCAAAAGGCCCTGGGTCAGCATCAGTCAAGAAGGTTTGTTGATATCAACTCCTATCTTCATTAACCTTATGTCCCAATGGCTGTTGATGACAAGGAGTTCGGGGACGATAAAGAATTTTTCAAAGGTCTTAATGTCTAGGAAACTTCTTATGAGAAGTTATTCTTGTGTTTTTAAGAAGGATAACTAGGGTTTGGAATAGCCATTATTGTGAGTACACATAACTATTTCTAACGATTTTCATCTTGCAATGTTTTTAGATTTATTTGTTTAAATTCTAAAGTTGATTTGGAAGATGATTTTGCAGTATTAATCTTTATGGTTTCATATATTGCAACTTGTTATTGGATATGTGTGTTTGCGTCCGTGAACTGTGATTGTCCCATACATGGTCAAAAGTTAAGTCTTTCATACGTCGATATGCGAACTTTTGACAAACAAAAGTTAAGCCTTTTATGTCATTATGCAAATATTGATGGAAGAAAGGATGAACTTTTTTTTACAAAGATCAAAGTCTATTATATGTCATTGTGCAAATAGTGATGGAAAATAGAATGAATCTTTGTTTATTCAGCAGTATTGATCTTCCCTGATCCATATTTTTTTTTATGTTAAATACTGTGCGGCTTCGTAAGTTCTCTTATGTGAGCATTTCCGATTAAATTAATCATGGGTTCTCTTGTGGTTAATTTAATTGAGATTTTTGGATACAAATTCATGTTTCATGTGATTTGTTAATGTCCAAAGAAATCCTTCTTTTCTTGTGAAAGTAAGGTCGCTCTTGTTGTTCTTTCAGGAATGACATTTTATGGGGGAGAGTTCTTCATTGAACTTGTGCTTAATTGCCAAATCTTTGTGGGGAGTGCAGCTGTGGAATATTATAGGGGTTATCTTGTATCTTTATAAATTCCTTGATGAATGCATTTAGTTTCGTCTATATGATTTCATCTAAAAAAGTTGATATGTGCTTTTCTTTTGGTCATGAAGTGTCTCTATGGAAATTTCATTAGGATCCCACTAATTTTCGTACCTTCGCCAATTTTATTGACAAAAAGGGGGAGAATTAATGTGTAGTTCACACTACAAATACATATGGTTTTCGGATCATTATGTAAGGGGGAGTGGTTTCCATGTGAGATGGAGTATTGATTAAGGGGGAGTGATACATATCACCATAGTATTGTTGTCGAAGTTGTAATACAATTGAACTTTGATGCTGTGTAATAATACTATGACACTGTATAACAATGATTGATAGCTTTTGTTTTCTCATTGTTATGGCTACGAATCTTCAACAACGATGATGCTGAATTGAATACCTTTGGAATCATTGGAGTACTTGGAAGTGACGAAGATTTCGAGTAATGTTGGAGAACCAAGGAGATCTAGCATTTGGATGAGAAGCTACAAAGTTTATTTATTTTGTATTCCATATGTATTGATAGTTTTGTCACTAAAATTGACAAAAGGGAAGATTGTTAGAGCACTGCTCGGTCGAACTCGCAAGCGTTGCTATCTCAAGCTTGTTTGTCAAGTTTAGTTGCCAAAACTATAAGTCTTGATTTCTAGTCTACTTATAGCTAAGTCTCGGACTAGGATAGTAAGTGTAGTTGAGCTCTAGACTCCACGGCGTTCATCATGCAAAGACGATGAACTACTCAAGGAACTTGTGTAACTTCATCGACAAAAAGGTATGTGGAGACTTGAACTTATTTATCACTCAAAAGTCTATCTATTCTATCTCCTATCTTGAGACAAAATTCGTATTGCTATATAGACTTCGATTATACACATTTGTTATTTCGAGCCGAGTTTATCTCGCTTATCTATTTCTCGAAATATGTGTTGTTAATCTTTTGCTTTGGCCAAGTTCATCTTTACTCGTGACGAAAGTCATGTTGAATATTTCAATAACTTGAAAATCGCTTTGATGAAAAATAGTTTGTGAATAACAACTATATAACATCCTCTAAGAAATTTTTAATGATTGAAATGAGAGTTTAGAACATGTAACCATCTTTGGATATAAACATAGTGTGTTTTCACATTTGTGTAAAAGTCCAAAATCGGGAACCCAAAGTATGCGTACCCGTACGCGTACTGGAGGTTGTTGGAAATCCGGGTAAGTATGCGTACCCGTACGCATACTGGCGGAAAGTTCACGTCCGTGAATTTCTGCTGGAGTTTGAAAGTAAAAAACAAACTCATCCAGTTACTTAAGTATGCGTACCTTTTCGCATACTTAGGTAGGTTACTTTCTAAAATCGGTTTGTTCATGAACTAAAACATTTATAAAATAAGGAATGCAATCTTTGCAAACCGTGGCTATAATGTTCATGAATTGATTCGAGTGAATCAAAATCAATTTTGCTTCAATTGTGTCTTGTATACTTCTATGAGATCTAAGCAATTGAACAACTCTCTAACTAGTTCATTTGAGTCACTTGAACTAGTTATGGTGAAGAGGAATAAGGTTGATATGAAAGTGCTCATATGGCTAACCATTGGTTAACTATTATTGAACCAACTAAGTGTACACGTTTAGGTACGGTTACCCAAACCTAAATGAACGTTCATTTCATTTGTGTATAACAAGCTAAGTTCGATCTAACGGTTGAAAGATATTAGCTTGAATCTAATCAGGTTTTCATCTAACGGTGAATATTGAATGCTTTGTTACCAAGGTAACTTAGATTGCAAACTATGATTTGGAGACTATATAAAGGAGAACTCTAGCAACTGGGAAACCTACTCCCCACACCTCCTGTGTGATACTAGTTGCATAAACTAGAGTCGATTCTCCTTTAACCTTAGGTTTCTCTCGAGACCCTGTAGGTTAACGACTTAAAGACTTCATTGGGATTGTGAAGCCAGACCCAACTATTTTCTCTGTAGTTGCGTGATCTGATCTTGCCGTTTCTATCGTGTTTGAGTGCAATCGTAAGATTGGCTAGAGATTTATATCTCCGATAGGAAAGATAGAAAAGTAGTCACAAACATCTTCGTCTAATCGTTTGTGATTCCACAATATCTTGTTTCGCTAGTCGATTAAGATTATTGTGAGGTGATCGATAATTCAAGGTTGTTCTTCGGGAATATAAGTCCGGGTTATCGATTGGTTCCTGTTCACCTTGATTTATCAAAAGACGGAACAAAACTCGTAGGTATTTCTATGGGAGACAGATTTATCTATTCCTGTAGACTTTTCTATGTGAGACAGATTTGTTTATTATAGTCTTCGACTTTGGGTCGTAGCAACTCTAAGTTGTGGGTGAGATCAGCTAAGGGAATAAAGTGCGTAGTATCCTGCTGGGATCAGAGACGTAAAGAGCGCAACTGTACCTTGAATCAGTGTGAGATTGATTGGGGTTCAACAACAGTCCAGACCGAAGTTAGTTTGTAGTAGGCTAGTGTCTGTAGCGGCTTAATACAGTGTGGTGTTCAATCTGGACTAGGTCCCGGGGTTTTTCTGTATTTGCGATTTCCTCGTTAACAAAACTTCTGGTGTTTGTGTTATTTCTTTTCCCCATATATTTTGTTACATAATTGAAATATCACAGGTTGTGCGTTGAATCGATAAATTGGTAAATCCAACCTTTGGTTGTTGATTGAAATTGATTGATCCTTGGACATTGGTCTTTGGTACCGTTCAAGTAATCTCTCTTATATTCAATC
>JAJJMB010007362.1:50704-426457 GCA_023531105.1 Papaver atlanticum
GACATTGGTCTTTGGTACCGTTCAAGTAATCTCTCTTATATTCAATCGGGCTCGCAAATTATTATTTGTTTGATTGCGGATTGAGATATAACTCTTTGACATACTTTTTATAAGATTGAGTCTAACTGTCTAGTTGATTCTCTTGTAAGTATATTGGAGTTAGTCCATACAAATTGCTAAGCGAAATATTGGGTGAGGTTGTTAGACTACCGCTTTTTTTAGTAGGTCAGTCGAACTTATCATTTGTAGGAACTTTGAGTTTCCACAGTTTGAACCAGGGCAATATTGAATCATGTCAAGTAAAATTATTGTTTTGGCCAGAGAGCAATACTGTTTGCTATGCTGGGACTTGAGAGTGACACCCAAGATTCAACTTTAGAATGAAGCCTAATAATACCCATCTATAGGTCTTGAAATTTATCTTAAGTTACATATAACTGAAATCCTAATGATACCACTAGCACTCAGAAGCCTCGCATACTATGCATACATAAACTACATTATGATTGCAGCTTCTAGATCACACTTTAAAAGCAGGCTTAGCCGCTTAGGCCATTTTATAGGAGAAGAACATGGCTTATGCAGGCTCCTGAAGATACCAGATTCATGTTTACAACTTTTTCTCCAAAAACCAAGTGAAATCTCGTCCAGGTTGCATATCAAAATAATACAGAAAGATGCAACTACTGAACCTGCACATACCTGTTGTTCTTTTCCTGACTAAAAACTAAATTGCCTTCGTAAAATGCAATTCTCTATGCAATTTCTCCATGGAATCGAAGATCTGGTATCTATCTACCGATGAAACAGCGTACTAACAAAATCTGTACTTGAATTTGCAGTAGGATGAGAAATTGTCTTTATTTTATACATATCTTAGTAATACTTTTTTTAATTTTATTTTTACTGTCATTATCTGATGTGTTGTTCTTTGTTTCAGATTCAAGAAGCACTGAAGATCACGTTTTATTTGTGAATCTATTTTTTGAAGAAAGCAGGTTTTCAGATGGCTGATGCTTCTTGCTGAGACTGTAAGAAAAGCATAGAGGTAGTAGTTGACCATTCTGCTGGGACACGGTTTGTGCTGAATGCGGGCTTGCCTCGGAAGCTTACTCCATCGATGAGACATCTGAATGGGAGACCTTTGCAAATGAGTCTGGTGATAATGACAGTTCGTGTTGGTGGTCCATCAAACCCCTTCCTCATTGATGGTGGTCTTTCCGCTGTTATTTTGAAGTCGAATGGTGCTTCTGGTAATTTTCTGTCACCATCCCTTCTAAAAGACTAGGACGTTGCCACAGTCGAGGTTCAAATCTTGATGGATCACTTATCCAAGCCTTCAAAACCATCGTTATTCTGTGCGACAGGTCTCTCTCTTGTAGGCTTTACATCAGTTGTTTCCGTTGTTGATTCATAATTTTCAGTATTGGACTTGTATGCCACCAGAGCTCTTATGACTGGTAGTGTATGGGTCCTTCTCTGCAATTATTTAGTAGAGATTCAAGGAATGTATTTTCCATCTAGGGAAAAAGAATCAAAGATGGACTCAATATCTCACGTTAGTTGCTTTGGGGAAACCTATTTATTGGGCATCTACTGTAGCATTGCTTAAGAGTAAGAAACATGCAAGGCACATATGACAAGTTCACTTTTTTTTCAAAATTTTCAATCTTAGTTTCTGTTTTATCTTTCGAAATAACTTCATAATGTGATTAGTTTCTTAGTTGAACTTACTACACCCAAGATTCAACTTTAGAATGAAGCCTAATTCGTCTTTGAGAATCTTGCTAGTTGTCTATCTAGAAACGCTACCATTACCATTTACTTCCTTAGTACCCTCAAGATTATCCCCTTCTGAAAAGACGAGGGTACCCAAATATACCTCAATCTAAAACTTTTCCACCTATAAGTCCTTTATCCGAAAGTGATTGTCTATGGACAGAGTCGAGACAATACAACTAATAGGTCCACACTTCGTGTGATCGTCTATGGATACGAGATCGAGACAATACGACAACAAGATAACTTTTGTGATTGACTATGGATACAAGATCGAGACAATACAACAATGAAGTATGTTTACTTGATAATAGGTTCGGACTTAACCAAACACAATAGGATTGCTATCAAGTAAATAGGAATTAACGTTTGTGTATTTTACTTCTAATTATAATAAAAACAATTATAATTGCGGAAATGGAAAAGTAAAAGACACAACAAGATTTTGTTAACGAGGAAACCGCAAATGCAGAAAAACCCCGGGACCCTGTCCAGAATTGAATACTCTCAGGATTAAGCCGCTATACAAAATCTAAACCAACTTCGTATAGTTGAGACCAAGCAACTATAACCTATAGTTCACCTAGTTCCGTCTGTATCCTTGCGCCTCCAACTTGCAATAAGTCACGCACTTGGAACAATTCCTTTGGTTCGTATTCCAAACAGTAAAGGAACAACAAATCTGTTCGGTAACAACTCTTTTCAATCAAGTGATATGAGTTTGACAAAAGGCTCTTCAGTTTATCCTAATAAACTCCTTTGTCAGGTTCTTAGATCTATCCAATAACAACTACCAAAGTAATTGTCAAGACTTTGAAATCAATACTTCGAATCACAAAGAAACATATTGATGCCGATCTACTCAACTAATCAATCTAGATTATCACAAATATAAACCGATTATAGTTGGATCCCCAGCCGATCAAGTTTTGTGCACACAAAAGATTATGAACCCAAATCAGAAATCTTCTTTGTCTTCAAATCTTCTTAGATCTTCAATAAACACCTGCACACAATTAACTTGAATCTCTTGTGATCAATCACACACAGAACGGAGTCTGTTAACAATGGATTATCACAAGACGTCTTTAGATCTAAAAACAGTCTAAAGATCCCCGTCGAAATTTCGATCTAGTTTGAGTGAATCTTATATCAGAAGAGAAGATTCTCAAGCATAAACAAACTAGGTGCAATCAAAGTTCAACAACCGTTAGTCAATCAAATCAATCGAGAACTAATAATAAACTGCAATTATCTAGTTTCCCACCAACGGTACTCGTAGAGCTTCCCAATCCCAAAGAAGTCTTTAAAACGAGCGGTCGTAAGAGATTTCGTCTAATTAGGGTACTTTCCTCCCCGAATAGACGGCTCCACCAGTAACAACACAACTAGGTAGTTTTGCTGGCTATGAGGATTAGTTTGCTTGAAATGCAAACTTCAATATTTATAGACCAAGGAAGTTTGGACACCAAGGAATTTCCAAAACCGAATATTCTCAAAGATATGCAATAAGGGCAAAAACGGTTTTCATAATTCCTGGAAATGCACTGTCCAAATATTGACCGAAATCTCAGTAGAAAATCTCCAACTAGTAAATGCACATTACTAATTTTTATTTTCTAAAGATATGCATTTTAATTGATGGAAATTAAAAGCATATAAAACTAAAAACCTTAATTAAAAGATTCTAAATTTATTTCGATCCGGGATTCTTCTTTAGCTATTAAGGAATATCTTTGAACAATAAAAGGTAAGAGTTACTGCACATGTTCAAAGTATGTCGGCATCTTTACTTTGTAAATCCTTTTTTATATTTACAATCTTGGAACCGATTTGCCACACTTCCAAACAAGTTTAGAATTGGTTCATCTGACTTCCAAGAACTATGTGATTGATTTTCCTATCAAATCACCAATCATGGGTTTAAACGGTTCTACCAAAACAAGTTTCGGTTCTACCTCCATGTGGGTACTAGGATCGGTCACACTAGCTTTCCAAAATTTGGTTGACTAGGTACTAGGATCGGTTACCACATATATATGGTATCTAACTTGTATTCGGATGCACAAGTCATAGGATCGGTTACCAATCACTAAGATTTTGTTGCACCTCTTACAAGGATCGATTCCCCTACTTGTGATCGGTTGCACCTCTTACTAGGATCGGTTCCCCAATGTATAGAGTTGGTCATACCAATTACAGTAAATCGATCATACCATCTCAGGTGATTACTTAAGATCGGTTTCACTAATAAAAGTCATACCAATACAAAAGTCAGGCCTTTTGAATAGTTTTACCAAGATACATAAACAAGTTATGAGCGGTTATACTAAACACACATATTGGTAATCCAAAGATTTGCAATAAATAACAATACCAATAAGCCTAGCGATTTCCCTTTCGATTCATAACACAAGTTTATGAATTGTATTTCCTTTAAACGAATGTAAATACATTGTTTCCTAGGAAGAAATCTTCACCCATACCTATACATAATCACAATAGCATTCATATGATTATGTCGATGTCTTATATACGAAGTTCAAAAGATAGACGTTATACTTCGTATTGTAATTCCTTAATACTATGTCTAACTAGAGTATAATCATTCACAGCTTCACAGTTATGTTTTCAATATGCACGACTTGAAAGATACGTTAGAAATGAAACAGTTCAAGTCAAATATTACTAACCTCAAGTGGAAGGATGATGTCGTCGTTGTAGTTCTTTACTTCTTTACATTCTTCAAGTCTTCACGTAATACTTGTAAGTTTCATATCCTAGTAACTTTCTAGCTAACCTATACGAAGTTGACTCTAGTAAATAATCAAGCGACTCTTTAAATGAGTTTTGATTCACTAAAATATGACAACCAAACTTGACATACCAACGCTTGGTGGGTTCAACCGAGCTATGCTCTAACACCTTCCAAGTAAAGATGCCTCATGCCTTGGTTTGTGCTTCATTGCCCATTCATTTGCACCCCTAATAGTGGTGTATGCACGAGTAATTGAGGTAACAGTGGTGTATCCAGAGAGGAAACACATTGAAGAACTAATTACATAAAAATAGTATATAAGATGCAACTTGGAAGCGTCCAATCAACCGAAATAAAGATGCTTACACTATGAAGGGAGAGAACAAAGTCTTGTAACAGGTTTTGAACACACTTGAATGAGGAGGGGCACGATAGTAATGAAAAAACTGGACTGACTGAATCAGTTGATGCCGAGGAAATTAAAACAGGATAAAGAAATTATTAAATTACAAAAAATGAAGAGATTCACTACCTTCAACACCCTCTTGTATACCCTCCAAGGCAAAGACAAGAGCTCCAGCCTCTGCCTTCTTAGAATTCTTCTTTTTCTTGTCAAATTTGGGTTTATCAGTTTCCTTCTTCTTCTTTCTGGCAGAACATAAACAGCAGCACCACTTCGGCAAGCAGTTGCAGGTCCTTGAAATCTGTTTTTTGGCCTTTGGAGCATCAAAACCGTAGAGAGCTTGCCTCCGAAAAAGACAACCAGTTCCAACGTAAATAGGTCCTTGAATCCCATCCAAACCTTTCATATTGATCTGAAAATGCAAAACACGTCTTAGTTTCACAAATACAACTAGTAATTTCCAGTAGAAGAAAAAAAAAACTCAATTATCTGGAGAAATCACACTTACATCAAAGAAGACGGTGTTTCTATTAGCATATCGACCGTTGCGATCAATACCATCAAACCTCTGTGGGAACTGAACATAGAAAACTTTCTTTCCGACCAATGGCGCACATTCCTTCTCTAATAGCCTTACTATTGTTAATGTAGTGATCACAATCCAAATTCAACATATAAGGTGCATTTTTAAGCACAGCAGAAACTCAAACCTGTTTCAAGTCATGTCAACAAGGCATTACAAACTATCACCTCGTCAACCCCTGGGAACTAAGTAAAACAAAAACAGCTGGGTGACATTCGCTTACCAGGGCATTCATAGCACCAGCCTTCTTGTGATGATTGAACCCAGGTCTTTTTTCTCTGGAAACATATTAAATCAAACAGTTGGGTGACATTCGCTTACCAGGGCATTCATAACTACGATTCTCAAACCAACCGATTTTTCCAAACTCTAATAAGGCTAACTAAGTTTGATTACTAACTATGGTGGAGGGGTAAATCTGAGATACAAATATGAAACTTAACAACTATAGACGGACAAACTCAGTTTGTCCTTCAAGTTGGTTTGAATTAAAAGTTGTCCCGATCTGTGGGAAAAATGAAACATTAGGATTTCTATGAGGATAGCTCCAGAAACTTACTCCCAAATTCACCAAGTATATAACAAATTCATTAATCTAATCTTTAGCTAATTAAATAAAATTAATATTAACTAAATAAAGGTTGTTTAGTCATTATAAAATTATTTAGATAAGAGATTTTTAAAATTACTTATGGTAACACGTTTTTGTCCTATTTGTTGAAGCACTCTATTGAAATGCGACTGGTTTTGAGGATCTTCACTTCACAAACTAGACCTGGAGTCAGCTATGGAATGGGACTGATTTTTGGTCTCCAGGAAAATAAAGCCCGGCCAATCCGGACCATACTTTGGGGTCTCCAGGAAAATAAAGAACGGCCCGCTTATGCTCACTTTCTAACCCTCTTCTCGAAAACGAGCTTTTCATTTCATCTCATTTGGCAGAAATGAGCATTTCATCTCGTACCAGATCGAAACTGAAGCAAAGAGAAGAATCAAGATCTCCGTTGATAAATCTTCCTGAAGAAGTTCACGTTGAGATCTTTCTAAAGGTACCAGCGAAATCCATCTTATCAACTAGATGTGTATGTAAACTATTTTATAATCTGCTTTCTAAACCTAATTTCATCAAAAATCATCTTAATCTCACTATTCAAAGCAAGAGCAACAATAAACTCTTGCTTAATCATGCTTCACTAGGTAAGAGCCCTACAATTTACTCTATACGTATAGATTATGCTACAATTTCATCACTACCATCATCAGTACCATAATCATGTGAATTTGATGGAGCTGTTCTGATAAATTATCCATTTAAACCTAGCAAAGCTTATTATCATTATCATGACTTGTTGGGTTCATCTAATGGATTGATTTGCTTAAGCTTTTGTTTTAGAGCTGGTGTTGAAAGTGGATATTATGTGCAGACTGATTATTTTGGTATTTTAAACCCATTAACAAAAGAATTTAAGCAATTTAGAAAGAACGGATGTGGTTATGATGCTACCTATGGATTTGGTTATGATAGCAGCATTGATGATTACAAACTAGTGATAATATCGGACTGTGTAAGAACTGGTTACTTCGAGATTGATGTTTATAAAGTGAGATCAGATTCATGGAGAAATATTCAGACCACCCTCAATTACTCATTTCGTAAAGGTAAAGGATCTCGTGGTGTGTTCTTCAATGGAGCTCTACATTGGTTAGGAACTTCGGCAACTCAACAAACCTTGTCCGAATTTATAGTCTCTTTTGACATTAGCAATGAGACAATAGCAGATATGCCGCTACCTGAAAATATTATGTCGCCTCTTGATTATTCGGGAAAGGTTTATAAAAATGTGGGATTGTGCGGAGACTGCATTTGTGTAGCTTGTATTTGGGATTGTGTTACAGTTGATGTGTGGGTGATGCAGGAGTATGGAGTAAAGGAATCCTGGACCAAAAGAATTACCACAACCACTGAAATACCAGGGCCCTCGTATGTAAGTCCATTTTGGAAGCTCCTATGGTGTTTTGACAATGGGGAAATTCTAGTAGATAATAGTGGCGAAGAATTACTTTTATATGATCCGACATCTGAAAGAGTTAAATCAATGGTAATCTGTGACGATGATCGAGAGAGTTATGTGGAGAGCCTGGTCTCACTTGATTCTGGTACTTACATGGAGAAACGGATTACAGGTGGGATTGTGAAGAATCCCCAGCGGTTAAGGTAAAAATATCACATGCTTTGTATTTTTATTATTATTATTTCATTTGTTATATTTTTGAGTCTGCTACTACAACTTCACTTCTGTTAATAATGAAGAGTAGGTCAAATAAAAATGAGTTAGTAAGTTTTTTTATCTTACATATCTCTAAATTTGCCGCTTTCTACGTGTGATTTGATTTCGAGTGCCTTGAGTGTATATATATTGAGAAACACTCTGGTGAAATATTTTGCATGCCTGCATACAAGATCAAAGAACAATTGAGTCAGTGTTGCAGCTTGTTAGAAATAAAACCCCTATGTACTCAGCTTTGTCGTTGGCATGATGCAATAGACAAGATCATGCGATACAACATTTGCATTTCCATGGAATTATACTTTTATCAGATTCTTAATTGTCACTGGGTTTGTTTCCTTTTCGTATTTCACTCTTGTTTTCTTTGGATGGAGTTATACTTCTATGAGATGCATCATTTACAATAGGCATTGGGTTTGTTTCATTTTTGGTTTTTTCTTGTTTCCTTATTCTTTTCTTGTTTCATGTAGTTATACTCTAATAGTTCTATGTACTATTTCAGATTTCTATTACACCCTAATATCCCTGTAACTTTAGACTGACCTTTAAGGAGGAAAAAAATCTTGTTTGAAGTTTACAGTACAGTAAAAACTCCATATATTAATAAAAAATCATGGTCCCAACTGGGGCCAGTTATAAATAGTAATAAACTCCATATTTTAATATTAATAGATTTTTTTAGTCCCACCATAAGGAGTTTACCTCCATATATTAATATAATAAACATAATCGGAAAATTATAGATCTCGTTACATCAAAATTTAACTTAAATAAAAATGTGTATCTATAGTTGTTTGAAAAAAGAATGTAATTTTTTGGATTGTTATCACATCTTTTGATTTGCATATGCGTAAGACCTCGTTACTATGTGCACCTTCTTGTTGAAGCCAAAATATTTCCAACTTGTTGAGCATATTTAAAGCTTCTTGTCGAGCAATTTTTTTTTTTGTATACCTCTATATATTAATAAACTCCATATATTAATAATTTTGTGAAGTCCCAAGACTATTAATATATGGAGTTTTTACTGTATTTCTGAAATTCCAAAATTCTACTGAACTGAAGCTGCAATAGGCTGATAGTGCTAATCGAAACAAGAAAATTTGAATTCATCTTCTAGCAGGCAATTATTGTCGCGATATTTCTGTGCTTTATTTTTTACACTAATTCGAAACTTTTTATGTTGTGTATATAATGTTGAAACTGATATTCCTGTTGCTTAATACTTTAATAGGTATTCCAGAGTGACTAGATGATGGTGTGTGTTTTGGTCGTTCAGAATCCAATAGATTCGAAAATTCTGATGATTTGTACCTTTTAATGTGAGAATGCCGACCACTACCTTTTTGAATGCCATCTTCGCAGAGACTGTAATTGGGGTTTCATTGTTGATTTGGGCAGTGCCTGTGATTAATCTATGATGTTTTTGAATATAATCAACTGATACTATTGGGGGGGAAATTTGGAAATTAGGTCAATTGTCCAAATATTTTTAAAACATGGTTCTAATGGACGAGTAAAAATTAGTATGGGTGAAATGGACACCAGAAAAATAGCAAGAATGAAACTGGATTCATCGTGGCTTAAACTTAAAAAATAGCGAGGATGAAACTGGATACATCCTGATGTAAATTAAAAATAAGAAAAAGTATTTTTAAATGGGTAGGATGAAACTGTTTACATCTTGGTTATTTTTACATTCTCGTCCATTTAAACAGTATCAAATTTTATATGTCTTTTTCATCTAGGAATTATTGATTTTGGTCTATTTAACCAATTTTGTGATTTTTCCCCCTCTTTATTGGAGTATTTTTTTGTTTGTTTTAGAGTTCGTATTTTTGGGCCAAAGGCGAATGACCCCTTGCTAGTCTCAAAACTTTTTGAATTTTATGTCCACTAAAAATTTGGCGTATTAGTACATCACCATGGTGGAACTCGAGCAAGGTCTAGCAAAGTTCAATATTGGTGACAAGAAAACGATAAAAGAGATCATTGCAGAAGTCGACACAGATAATGTATGTTTTATTCTTTCAAATCCAATTCGATAATTTTTGTGATAGTTCAGGCAGTCATTTATAACAAGCTAGGCTCCAACGACATACTACTACATTAATTGAACAAGTTACTGTGCTAGCCTACCAGCGAGCCTCGTGGGTAACTTAGCCAAGGGAGCCGAAGCAGATGGGGGACTGAGAATGTGTCACAAGGAGGGCAAGCTAACTCTACCTTCCATGCTAATTTCGGCAATATTACACCATTGAGGGCTCATGTTATTTATTATTATTATTATTTTTTCGTGCAAATAAACTGTGTAAATTCTTACTCTCAAAACACGTTGCAGATCATCCATGGGTCGGGGAAGACGGTGAGGTGAGGCTTCAGACAAGCCAATTGATATTGCCGTCATCACATCATTATATCTCAAGCCAATTTGTGTTCCAGTTCATCACATCATTGATTAAAAAACATATAGACAATTTTATATACATCAATTGAAAACATTAAAAAGGTTTCTATTACAATTCAAAATTGATCGGATCAGTATAGCATCATCCGCTGTAATTTGTATTGAAGCTCTGAAAATCTTGATTCCAAAGATTGTCGAGCTCCACAGGAACAAGGAGTCATGATGGATTAATATTTATTGGGTACTGATAGGTGTAGTTAAGAACAAAATCATAAAAACCACATACAACTGATGTGAAACGATTAAAATTTATGTGCTACGACACATATTATAGTCGTGATCCACAGGAACACAAATATAGGTACACAAATATTCGCTACTCACGTAAATTTAGTTACAAATATTTATGGTTTTTTTTTTGAACAATTTTTATGTTTTTTTTTTGAACAATTAATTAGAAATATATAACTAATTGAAGGATATTTTTACTGTAGCTGGCGGCATGGTTTTTCAATGATGCCGGCATGGTCGATGGATTTTCGGTACTGAAAAACCATGCCTTATTGACCATCACACACCCCAAGACATAACTTCTTAAGTGGTAACGCTTATTTTAAACGCAAAAAGTATCTCGTCCCACTGTTGAAAATCCAAACGAGAAGCCATGTCTCTGTTGAATCTTCCAGCAGAAGTCCACGTTGAGATCTTTTTGAGGTTACCAGGGAAATCCATCTCATCATCTAGGTGCGTATGCAAGTTTTTATATAGACTACTTTCTAAACCTAGTTTTATCAAGAATCATGTTAATCAAACTAAAAATAAAAACCCTAAGTTATTGTTTAGTTATTCCTCGCGAGATAAGCCCTCTTTGGTTTACTCTATTCCTATAGATTATGCTTCATTTTCATCATCATCATCTTCTTTATCATGTGAATGTGATGGAGCTGTTCAGATAAATTACCCATTTGAACCTGAGAAAAATTATTTTCTGGAGTTTTTGGGAACATGTAATGGTTTAGTTTGCTCAAGTATTTGTAGTACTGATAGAGCTGATTTTAAAAAGGGATATTTTGTGGAGGCTAATTATTTTAGTGTTCTGAATCCATTAACAAAAGAATTTAAGGAATTTAGAAGGCCTCGATATGGTTATCTGGAGTCTAAGAATCGTGGTTATAATGTTGCATATGGATTTGGTTATGATAGCAACACTGATGATTATAAACTAGCAACGATAGCGGATTTTGAATGTGCTGGTTGCTTGAAGATTGATGTGTATGCAGTGAGATCAGACTCATGGAGTAGTATTCCGGGCACTGTTGATTACTCATTTCATTGCGCAAGATCTCATGGTGTGTTTTTCAACGGAGCTATTCATTGGTTGGGAACTACCACCACTCAAGAAACTTCGACCGAAGTTATAGTCTCTTTTGATGTTAGCAATGAGACAATAGTGGATATGCCGCTACCTGAAAACATTATGCCGCCTCAAGATTATTTGGAAGAAGTTCATAAAAATTTGGGAGTGTGGGGAGACAGAATTTGTGTAGCTTTTATTTGGAGATTAGTTAGAGTTGATGTATGGGTGATGCAGGAGTATGGAGTAAAAGAATCCTGGACCAAAAAATTTACCACAACCAAACGACGATGGACCAGGTACCCGTTTTGGAAGCCACTATGGTGTTATGAAAATGGCGATATTCTAGTAGATAATGATCGCAAGCAATTATTTTTATCTGATCCAACAACTGAAATAGTTAGATCAGTGGTGGTCCATGATCTTACTATGAACAATGTGAATAATAACCGAGAGAGTTACGTGGAGAGCATAGTCTCACTTGACTCTGGTACTTATCTGAAGAAGCCGGTTACAAATGGGATCGTGAGGAATCCTGAATGACAACAGTTGAGGTAAAATATCATATGCTATGCATCTTTTTTATTGTTTTGAGTCTGGTCTGCAATTACGACACCACTATAGTTAAAAATGAAAAATAAGTCAACTAGAAATGAGTTAGTAGTTTATCTTGCATATCCTTTACTTTGCTGCTTTCTATGTGTGATTTGATTTCTGAGTACCTTGAATTTTTGGAAAAGAAAAAATAGAAGCCGCGAGGAGCACCCTGTAACTAGGTATATTCATCCTCTTGTGTGTGGGTTTCCTACAGATGACACTAGAGTTTTTAAGTATAGAGATGATAATGAATCTTTTGATCCTAAAGATGGCATTGACATTACTCTGAGAGCCTAACACATCGCTTAAGTCCTTCGATCTTTTTTGTTTTTACCTCTCTCCAAATGGAAGTCATGCCTTTTAAGGGTGATCTATAAAAATCGTGTCCAGAATCTCCAAATACATAGAGAATTTTCCTTTCAAAGAGCTGGAATATAAAGAAAATAGAGCTATTCTACGTGTGCTGACCACCTAATTGTGAAGCTTATGTGAGCTAGCATTAGAAGAACATGCCAAGTACACATTAGAGGATGAAATAATGCTATAACATCATATGCACTATGCGGGTATAAGTCAAAAAATATTTTTGCATACTTGAGTGTTGAATCGGGAGGGTCTCAAAATCTGAGCTTCACTCAAATGGATTGTAATAATCATATACAAAGAAGAAGGCGACAAGATGTCTTAAGGAAAGGTGATGCTGAACATTTGCTAGAGTACTTTCAAGAAATGCAAAAAGATAATCCATATTTCTTTTATACAATTGAAATGGATGCGACTGGTCAGTTGTGCACTTGTTTCTAGAGCGATGCTAAATGTAGGATGGACTACACTACAGTTTCTTTGGTGATGTGTTGGTGTTTGACACAACATTTGGAACAAATGAATATGATAAACCGTTTGCACCGTTTGTTGGGGTAAATAATCATGGCCAAACAACTCTCTTTGGATGCGCTTTATTATTAGATGAGAGCACGGACTCATTTGTGTGGTTGTTCAAGACATTTCTGAATGCAATGAACGGGAAACATCCGCAGACAATTTTCACCGACCAAGCAGCGCCTATTATGAATGCAATTAAACAAGTGTTCCCAGGTACTCATCATCGACTTTGTCTTTGGCATATTTTCCAACTGGCTGCGAAACATCTCTCCCATATATTTGCAAGTTCTGAATTTTTTGCCAAAGATTTCAAGAGGTGTATATATGAAAATGAAACCGAGGAAGAATTCGAGTCAATGTGGAAATCCTTCCTTGAAAAATACAAACTGACAGAGAATAAATGGTTGCAAACTTTATATACGAAAAAAGAGAAATGGGCTCAGGTATATGGTCGATTACACTTTTGTGCTGGTATGACAACTACACAGCGCAACGAAGGTATGAACAATTTTTTGAAGAAGTATTTTAAAAGAACTTTATCGCTAAAGAGTTTCGTGGTTGAATATGACAAGGTTCTTAGCGGTTGCCGTGATAAAGAAAAAATCCAAGATTTCAGAAGCACGCAAAAAAACCCAACTTTGCATAGTCACTGGCCACTTGAAGTTCGAGCTGCAGAACGTTATACAGCAAAAATGTTTGCTTACTTCCAAAAGGAATATAAGGAAACTCTAGATTTGATTCTAGAAATTATTGATCAGGATGGATCAATATACACCTACAAGGTAACATCGTTTAAATTTTCGTCTGCTCGTACTGTTGCGTTTAACTTTTCAGACAATTCCGTTCAATGTAGCTGTAAGCATTTTCAATTTATGGGAATGCTATGTGCCCATTCTATGAAGATATTGCATACCCACCAAGTGTATGATCTCCCATCGCAATATTTTCTAAGTCGCTGGACAATAGATGCGAAAAATGGTGTTGGTAGTGAAGAGCCTAAGAAGCCAATTCAAGGCAACAGTGGGTCATCTACTCTCATGTATAGTGACTTGGCACGTATGGCTTTATCTTTAGCCATGAAAGGTACAAGCACCGAAACATCTAGTGCCTTTACTAAGAAGTTGTTGACTGGAGTACTAGGGGAGTTAGATAATTTTCTGAAATCAACTCAAGATGATCAAACAGAAAAGATTGTCACTGCTGCAAATGAGAACAATGAAAACTTGGGTCAAACAAGTATCCAGCTTCCGATGGGTGATAACATAACACTGCGAGCCCCTCCACGAGTAAAAAGATCAAGAAAGAAGACTGGAAGAATGAAGTCATCAATAGAGAAAGGTTAAGTGAAACGTAGGCGCAAATCAGCAATGAAGAAGGAAAAGCCAGCAAAAAAACTCAAAGAAACCCGGTCGGCAGGAAACAAATCCATCAAAACTAAAACGGTAACAGGGAAAAGAAAAAGAAATGCTCAGCACGAGCCGGCAATGGAGAAAGAAAGAACAAAGAAAAAAGCTACCCAAATCAAAATGGAAACAAATGATGGAAAAACAAAAAAGCCCCAAAATGCAGGTGTGTAGTCATAATATTCATGTCTCATTTTCTATTTTAGTTATTAGTGCTTTGTTTTCTGTTTTTGTATGTTTAGTTAGGTTCTTATAGATGACATCCATTGTCGAATATATTCAGATGTAGAGGAAGTAATATACAGTGATTCAGATGTAGAAGAAGTCACCCTTTCCGGTTCCATACCATCGAGTGCTGTGGAGGTTGATAAAAATGGCGTTAGTGCTTCATTACTGAACAGTTCAACTCTGCAGCAACATTCTACGCCGTTGATCCCTTACTACTGTCCACAACTTCACGCAGAGGTATATAGCTAAACCACGTTCTGTAAATTAAAGTTGTTACTATATAACATAATTATCAACTTGTGCTATGTTTAGGAACCAATAATACTGGAAGGTGAAGGAACCCATAATATTGTCGAAAATGTCCAGTCTAACCAGAGCTTTTTAGCACTTATGTTGGAGTAATGCAGTAACGCCAAAGATATTAGTTTCATCAAGGTAACTATCGATCTGCGACAATGGTCATTTTACTATGTCTTATTAATGTTTCCTTGATAAGAAAATGTGAACTTAACTTCAGTTGCAATCACTCTTCAACATAATGCCATGCAAATATTCTAATATGATGGGATGGATTTGTATAGTTTCCTTTGCTCGTTGGATTTGTCCATTTTCCAGTACACATCAAAGCTCTACTTTTGCTCTTTTTAGTTATTGATGTTCTCAGTTTCTGCCCAGTGTCCAGTTCACAGTACATATCCTATATAAATTCAGTTACATTTTCTCTTGAATACAAACGTATAATGCTTTTATAAACACCAAGTTCATTTTGCTGTAAACATTATTTTTGCAAACAAAGTCTTATTAAGATTCATCAATTAATAAATTTTACTTTTGTAGACTTGATTTGGATCCGGTGCTAGAGTTTTCTGCAAGACATTTTTTTGGGATTATAAATTTTACTTGTACAGTTTCAGTAGAAAATGCATTCAACTTTTCAGGATTTTCTTTTGGTATTAAACATAAACAGGCAACCAAGGAATTGGGTAATTGATTCCGCCAGACTTATTAACACCCGAATATACGGAAGCTAAAAAAACGGCAGTGAAAAAACTTTACAAAAGACCAAACTAGGGAAAGTTAATCGTGGGTTTTTCTCTTAGTTTGGTGACGTCACAAACACCCTAATAAGTGGACATGGGGATGCTAGATCAAAGTTGCTCTAGAAATGCTAGAGCAAATTTTTTTCCAAAAAAACTTGTGCTGCGCGACATATGATCAGCCTCTTGATAATAAGAAACCTATTATAGGGGTTGTTGGATCTATTAAAGGGGCTTCGCCATGATCTTAATGTCTAGCTAGTTGGTTAGGGGTATCCTAAAAGTGTAGTAAATGTCTAAGTTTTCATCAATTAAACCTAAAAAAAATAAAAAAATCTTTAATTCTAATCATCAACAACAACTCAAAATCAATCATCATCAACAACAATTCAACAAAAACCCAAAACATCAATTCAACAAAAATCCAAAACCAATCATTATCGGCAACAATTCAAAATCAATCATCATCAATAACCCTTCAATCAATCAAAGCTAAAAAAGAAAAACAAACTCAATTCTCCAATTCTAACCAACGACCTATTGCAAATGAGATCGAAGTTTGTTATTTTTTCTCAATCAACTTCGAAAAAAATCGTTTTTAGAACCAGTTACGGTTGACTTTTTGGTTTTCAAAAGGCAACCGTGACTCGTTACGGTTGGATTTAGTGAGTTACGGTTAGTTTCGAAAAACCAAAAATATAAGTTACGATTGGTTTTTTGGTTTTCAGAAGCCAACCGTAACTCGTTACAGTTGGTTTTAGTGAGTTACGGTTGGTTTCGAAAAACTAAAAATATGAGTTACGGTTAGTTTCAGTGAGTTATTGTTTGCTTTAGTGAGTTACGGTTGGCTTCGAAAAATAAAAAAAATAACCGTAACTTTTTTTACAGTTGGACTTGTCAAACTAAATTTTCAACCGTAACTATATAAGGATTTATTAGTCATTATTAACTTTTTTTAATAAGGGGCTTTTGAAATTACCATATAATAACCGATTCTGTGTACTATTATAACAGCCCCTATAACATGATTCAACAATAAAGACAAAAAAAAAACACAAAATTGGTCAATTAACCCAATAACGACAACTCCTGGGTGAAAAATACATGTAAAATTTGATACTGTTTAAATTGACGAGAATGTAAAAATAGCTAGGATGTAAACAGTTTCATCCGACCCATTTTTAAATATTTTTTTCTTATTTTTAATTTACATCAGGATGCATCCAGTTTCACCCTCGCTATTTTTTAAGTTAAGCCAGGATGAATCCAGATTCATTCTTGTTATTTTTTTGTGTCTATTTCACCCATACTAATTTTTACTCGTCCATTAGAACCATGTTTTTAAAATATTTGGGCAATTGACCCAATTTCTCAAAAAAAATATCATTATTATGAAAAGGTATGAGGTTTGTCTCCATATAGCCAGGGCTATCAGACGCACGACGTTTGACGGGAATCCTCATCCGACGGTCGGGATATTCCGGATGGTTCTCCAATGGGTTATCAATCATCTCCTCAAGAATAAAAAGGTATATTAAAGATTTACAAACACCCGATTTTTCCGTTATCTTCTGCAAATTCAACTAAAACCTAAACAGATGGAAAAAAAATTTAAACTAAAACCTAAACAGATAAAAACCTAAACATGAATCATCTGCCTCCTATCCTTTCTATCTTCTAAGTATTTATCTTCCTTCAATTTCAATTTCAATTACAGAAGTTTTTTTTGGTTTTTTTATTCTAACTATTCTGCTTTATTTGTTGCAGAGAATACATAGATTAGTTTTGATTCGTGGGGTGGTGTTCATCCAAGCGGGACCATAGTTGTTCCTTGATTGGATGTGAATATACTCTAATAGTGGGTGAATCCGTGTTTAATTGTTGGATGCGGATATAACTAATGGTAAGAGACACGGTGTGTAAATATTGTGTTGGAACCATTATTTTTTTCTGTATCTTTTTTTCGTTTTTGATTAAACAAAAGGATTGATATTTCTCTGCATGGTTGCATAGTTTTGTGATTCATTCACTCCTCGGTTTTGGAAGTTGTTTGTAATATTCCTAGGTTTGTCAAGTAAAAAAGATTATTAATTTTTTATAATTTGGCAGCCTTAAGAACTAATTATATGGAGCAACCATTAAGTGCATAGCTGAGTTTTTCTGAACAACTATGAAAAATGTTGATAAAATATCATATGAGATTTTTATCAAAGGAATTCAAAGCTGTTAAGAGAACCGGAGGGTGGAAATTTTTAAGAGCTATTGATGTTGTACTTGACTTGAATTCTTACAATTCGTCGAAATTCACGAAATTGGAACAGTAAGTCTTTTAGATCTTTCTCAAATTATTTGTCGGGCACTGGGTCCAATGGTTTGGTCATTTCTTCTTATTATTTGTGAAGCAATGGAAGATCCATATATATATACTTTTCGTTGTAGTTTAATATGGATACTTTTCATTGACTAATATGTTAGAGACATCTCCATAAACTTTTCTATCCAACTTATAGGAGTTCCCAGACAATGAAGGCGTGGATTAAGCTAAAAATAATTTGTGCAAAAACAGTGATTTTAATGATAGTGTTGAAAAACTAAAGGAGAGGCATGTACATATTGTTGCGTAAGACTCCAAGTTTGTCTCTGGATTCCTGTGCAGCTTTGGGATGTGCAGCTTGAGCAGCATTCTGATATCCTACTTTTTAGTTCAGCATGAGATTTAACTCTTTTTATAGATGAATTGTAGATATGAAAAATAAAGTAGATATGAGATTTAACTCTTTTTATAGATGAATTGTAACTGCAGATTTTGATGAAGAACAATTAGAGTTTGATGAAGAACAACAACAGATGAAGTTGAATTAAATAGAATTAAGGTTTCTACAGTGGAAAAATGGATCGATACCCCCGAGAATTGTGATTCTCAGGTCTGATACCATGATAACATTCAATGAATTAAATGTCTACATTGTATTGGAGACGATTTGAATCAAGGATTTGATTAAAAAAAGATTAATATTTGCAGAGGCAGTACCGAGTACATATAATGGATTCTCTCGACTCAATTCTCAGACACTTACACCTCACACGTGCGACTCTCATATAACTTGCACACTCACATTTCATACAAACACAATTCACACACTACATACTCTCACACTACATACTCTCTTATGCTATTACATTTGACTACAACATTCTCTTAGAAATCAAACCTCCAATCAACATTTGATTGTCCAACATCAGACAATCTTTAGGAGAATCTCTCTTGTTAAACAATTAATCAACAACAATGGACAGATATCTTTAAAGGGATTTTTATCAATCCATGAGTTGGAACGACCCATTTTTTGCTTAGAGCTTGTTTTTTCATTTAGGGCTTGAAGTTAGAAGAATAAAAGGAAGTAACGAGGTAGAAGCGAACTAGATACTGTTTTTAATTTGTGAATACGCGAGTTATAGTTATGAGCACATGGAGGTTAAGCGTGTGAAGGGTATTCCAGTCTAAGTAGAAATTTATTATCCAAATCGACCTAGTTAGCGAGTCGATTGCGATTTTCGCTCTCCTGGATCACTTTTTGCTCTCCGTTTAACAAAAATCAATAATTAGATACTAGTTTAATTACTTGGAAGTGTATCCTATTTTAACCAAGATATCCATGACTGCTAATAAAGGCAATCGTTCAGTGAGCTGTATCTTCTTTGTGTTAGATCGAAGAACACCCAACATAAAGATGCACACTCCTCCGTGTGAAAGATGAATCTTCATTCTTCGCGCCCGCTCACGCTTCGCTGACCAATCGCGTGGTAAAGAGAAGAGAGTACGAAAGATTAGTAAACAGGGTATCAAAAACCACACAAAATAGGACATTTTCCAATTTGTCTTATATAGAATTTGGTACGCTCCAAAATTAATTATTACTCCATTTAACAGTGTTTTTGTGCATCTATTCCACAATGTAAATTTTCATTTATATAAAGGTCTATTGTTTGATGCTCCTCTAGTTAAGGATTAATGATGTGGTGGTGAAAGATTTGAGCCATGCCATATTAGTATTTAGACAAACACACTTTGACAATAAGATTTGGTTTCTTATACAAAATATAAAAGAAATAGATGGAACAACAAATGTCCGAGGACTGAATTTAGGCAAGCCTCCGATGGCGAAGCCAAGATTTATTTTTTAGGGAGCTAAAAAAGTTTTTTTATCAAAACATGCATGAATTCAATAATTTTTAGTTTTTTTTTATCGTTAAAAAATATAATGCCGACGAATTTCAAGCACATGTCACTAGTATTATCGTCCGATAAGTGTACCTCCACTGCATCTTCGCGGCAAAACTTGAGATTTTTAACCAATAGAAGATCCCGAGGTCCTTTTGCCCGTCCTAGTGATCAAACTAGAGACCATCACCCACTGGAGGACTTACTCTAGTAGCCCGGCCCACTGCTACTCACTGGTTAAATTCTAACCCCTCATTTTGTTGATTTCATCGTCTCCTTTTGAAAACCCTCACTCCTCCTGCAGCATAAAAAATGAGCATTTCATCTCGTACCAGATCTAAACTTAGGCAAAGAGAATCGATATCTCTGTTCTTAAATCTTCCTGAAGAAGTTCACGATGAGATCTTTCTGAAGTTACCAGCGAAATCCATCTTGGTATCTAAGTGTGTATGTAAGCTTTTTTGTAATCTACTTTCTAAACCTAATCTCATCAAAAATCATGTCAATCGCACTAATCAAAGCAAAACTAACCCTAAACTCTTGATTACTCATCACTCTTTAGGTAAGCACCCTCTGATTTACTCCATAGGTATTTATTATGCTTTATTATTACCATCATCATCACCATTACCATCAGTTGAATTTGATGGAGCTGTTCTGATAAATTACCCATTTGAATCTAGGAGACTTTATACTCTTGATTATATGGGTTCATGTAATGGTTTGATTTGCTCAAGAATTCGTAGTGTCGATACGGCTGATTTGGAAACAAAGCTAGGTATGTTGGAGACTAAATTCTGTATTCTGAACCCATTGACAAGAGAATTTAAAGAATTTAAAAGGCCTGAAAAGAGTTACAGCAATGTTAGTGTTACCTATGGATTTGGTTACGATAGCAGCTTTAATGATTACAAACTAGTAATGATATCAGATTATGAAAAAGGTGCTTGCTGTAAAATTGATGTTTATACAGTGAAATCAGATTCATGGAGTAGTATTCAGGGCACAGTTAATTTCTCATGTCTCAGTGGTGAAGGATATCATGGTGTGTTTTTCAATGGATGTCTTCATTGGTTTGGAAGTATTGGCAGTCACGAAACGTCCTCCTCCGAAGTTATCTTCTCTTTTGATATCAGCAATGAGATAGTGGTGAATATGCCATTACCTGAAGATATTATGCTACCTACAGATTACTCCGGAGAAGTTTATAAAAATGTGGGAGTGTGGGGAGATTGCATTGGTATAGCTATTTTCTGGGATCCGGTTAGGATTGATGTGTGGGTGATGCAGGAATATGGAGTGAAGGAATCTTGGATCAGAAAATATACCACAACACAACTGCCAGCGCACTTGCACTTGCAAGAAATTCCATTTTGGAAGCCGCAGTGGTGCTTTAACAATGGTGAAATTCTAGTAGATGTTGACAGGGAAATACTTTTGTATGAACCAAAAACTGGAAGAGTTACATCGGTGGTGATCCGTGATGTTACTATGGGCAGAAGTTGAGAGAGTTATGTGGAGAGCATAGTCTCACTTGGATCTGGTACTTATCTGGAGAAACCGATTACAGATGGGGTCGTGAAGAATTCCCAGCGACAACGGGTGAGGTAAAAATTATAACATGTTATGCATTTTTTTATTATTATTTCAGTTGGTATATTTTTGAGTCTGCAACTACAATTCCACTTTAGTTATTTGTCTTCCACAACATTTTGACGTTTTTATCGTTTTTCTATGTTTGATTTGATTTTGAGTACTCTGGGTGTATATTGTGGAACATTCTGCAAAACAGTTTTGCTTGTTGGTACCTTTTGGTGGGATAACCAGTGGGTGAGTAACTTAAAACTTGTGTGGGTTTGCAATACTGTTGAATGGGAGGCATTGCCATCACTCAAGAGCCTATCACTCTGACCCTTTTGTGCATTTCAATTTTGTGTATTGTTTACAAAATTACAATGCTTCAAATGTGAGGACCTTCTAAGGGTGATTTAGAACCATAATGTCTAGGTATAGAAAATAGAGATGTTTTACATAAGAAAACTTCTCAAGAGCCAATCACTCTGACCCTTTTGTGCAGATTAGCTAATATGACCCACTAATGAGCCTTATTACGTCTCTATTTTTCTAAACCTGTATATTCTTGTTACTGATTATCTGTTGCTTTGGTACATAAGAAAACTGCCAGCAGTGTGTCTTCTCTTCATTAATTTTTGTCTCGCGATTCAGAGGATTTTTTTTTTTTGATTGAATGACATTAGACTTTTCAAAAGTCATGTTGAACATCAAAATTTCCATATACAACTTAATGTTCTAAGGTTGCTCATTGTATGGTTTCCTTGAAATGGAGAAGATGCTTGAAATGTCTCTCAGATTCATTGATGCAGTAGCCCTTACCTGTTATTGCAGGGGGCATATCATTTTATTTTTTTCCTTTTTTGATGTTTTATTAGGAACTGTCAAACCAGTTTGAATGGTTCAGAATTTCAGATTGATTTTTACTTTTCTGGCTGTTGCTATTTAATGATTTCTGTATCTGGTTGTTTATTTAGATTTTTGAAAAAAAATATGTTTTGCACTAACCATTAATGTGACTCCTATTTTGACAAGGTCTCACTCGGCACGATGGTTTTATATCCAGTGCTATAAAAGACCAGCATGTTATGACCGAAAACCAGAATGGGTGCGAACTTTGGCCCGACCTCATTGTTTACATCTGTTTGTAAACCATGTTTGCTGCTGGATTTTGTGGTCAGTGCTATTCTTATAGCAAATTTAAAACTGTGTATGTATAGGACCTACAGGTAGTTGTTGCATATTGAGTTTACCTGCAAACAGACAAAATGCAAGAACAGTTGAGTTAGCAATATCCTCAGTGCAGTCAGCTAGAATCTTTATGTACACGGTTTTGTTGTTGGCATCAGAGAATAGGTAAAATAACGCTTTAGCATCATGTGCATTTAGATGACATTGAATTATTATTATTGGGCATGTCTCCACTCTGTCTATCTTTCCTCCTTTCCTTTTTTCTTGCAGTTGTTATATGTTTGAATCTGCAACCATAACATCACTTATCACTTAAGTTAATAATGAAAAGTAAGTCAAATAGAAATGAGTTACTAGGGGTTATTTATCTTTCGCAACATTTGACGCTTTCTATGTGTGATCTGATTTTTGGTACATTGGGTGTATCCATTGTGGAACATTCTGGTGAAAAGTTTTGCTTGTTCTGGATATCCTAATTGTAAAAGATCACCCTGTAAAAGAAGATCGAAAGGTGCACCCTGTCACTAGAGGCATATTCATCCTCCTGCCATAATTGTCCATTTTGGCGGGATTGCCTGTGGGTGGGTAACTTAGACTTGTGTGGGTTTCCAACACTTTTGATGGGTGGCATGGCCATCACTTGAGAGCCTATCGCTCCAACCCTTTTGACCATTTCAACTTTGTTTTAGTGTTTACAACAATGCTTCAAGTTCAAACGCAAGGCCTGCCTTTTAAGGGTGGTCCAAAAAAATCATGCCCAGGTACATATAGAATCATTCTTCTCAAGGATCGGGAAGGTAAAGAAAACAGAGCTGATTTTCATATACTGACCACCTAATGGTAAAGCTTATATGGGACTAGCTTTAGATAAACATGTTTTGTCCCAGATAGTATGACTTAGAAGAACATGCCAAGGTAACATATTACAAGATTAGCTTCTGTCTAATGTGACCCACACCCACTAAGACTTCTATAATTTTCTGTCTTATAGACCCA
Source organism: Papaver atlanticum (assembly GCA_023531105.1). NCBI lineage: Eukaryota > Viridiplantae > Streptophyta > Magnoliopsida > Ranunculales > Papaveraceae > Papaver > Papaver atlanticum. The sequence goes on from JAJJMB010007362.1 coordinate 74,405, forward strand.
CATCAAAACGTTCTTATACCACTTAATGTTCTAAGCTTGCTCACTGTAAGGTTTGGGTTTCGATTGCCATGAATTTTTTCTTCCAGAAATATCTTTTGTAGACCTTGGAAAATACTCCTCCAGATCCATATACCTGATGGCTTAAAAGATTTTTAAGTAGGTCTTTTTTATAAAAATATCTCGCTCTTGTGGCTTGTACGGTTGTACCCATATTGTATTGGGTTCTGGTAGCCATTTCCAGGCTAGCTTGGATAACATGGCAAGGTTAAAAAGATTGGGATTTTTAAGGCAAAGAGAATTCCAGGTAGTTACCTTTTGAGTTTGCTTTGTTCCACCAGTATTGTCTCTGGATTTGATTCAGAAGTTGTATGGTGGATCCTTGCATTATGAAATAGTGCCATTGAACTCAGAACAGACTGAATTTGAGTTGACCTCCCTGTTTAGTGTGTAGTTTCCCTTGCCAGCTGTCCAGCTTATGTTTTTCTGTGTGATTTGGCTTTGAGTACTTTGTATACATTGCGGAACATTCTGGTGAAAAGTTTTGCTTTTTCTTGAATCTTGATATCTTAATGACATGCATCTTTTACCATCCTTACTGCTGCATATGAGTATAAAGTTACTGCTGCATGTGGTCAGTAAGCTTAATGTTGCTATTTATTAGGATCTCTATGCACAAATTTTTGTCGTTGGAATGATGCAATAGACAAGGTCATTTTCATTTAGATGGAATCATACTTTTATGAGATTTTTAATTGTCACTAGGTTTGTTTCCTCTTTCTTATCTTATCTCCCTATCTCATCAGCAGAAAGATAGGCAGAGACTGAAGGGAGGAGCTTGAAGATATCTTTGGTGGTGGTGGTGATGGATCTCTATTGATAGGTTGGTACTTGGTACATCATTCATTTTCTAATCCTCATTTTTTTTGTTTAAATTGTTTTTTGAGATGATTAATGATGTTGGCTGTTTTGATTAGTGTCTTTTAATTTTGTTTTATTTATTAGTTTGGGGATTTTGTGTTTTCTAATAAATTGGGTCTCATCTCATGAATCATGTCTTTGGAATTTACTTCTTCCATCATTGGAATTATACAGACTTCCTTTTATCTAAACAAGAAATTGCAATTTGTCTAGAAGTTTAGGTACTTTGAGTTTACTATTTGAAACAAATTGTGACTGAGTAAATGCAGTTTTAGGTGGCTGACCTTCATCATCATGTGCTAGTTAAAATGTGAGTGTTGCTTAATAGTTTAATAGAAAATTGGCTAGTCGATTAGAGTAGTTTAATACATGAGCTGCATTTATGATTTGGTATTTGTGAATGAAGATGAGATCATCAGCCTTATATTTTATACAATCCATTGCTTTATCGTCGACGTCTTCACTGATTTTAAATCTTCTAGCTCTTGCCTTTGTATATTTTTTGCTGATCAGTTTGAGGATCGGTTCTGAGTCACATTTGAAAATGATGTGTTGTTCCCCATAGGTTTTTGCCCACTGATAAGCTGCCTCGGCTCCCTTTAGTTCAAGTTGTTCTCTAGTGTTACAATCCACTGCTCACCCTCTTGCTTCTTTTGTTTTTCCTTCGAAATCCCCCAGCGTTATTCCTATTCCCGAGTTTGTGATGGGCTCCATCATATGGCAATGTTGATGTTTACTGCCATAAATCTGTAGTTATTATTAGTCTTAACTCTTCATCATTCACTATATTGTAGTATAACAGCTTCATTATGTCATAGTCACTTCTGGTTGTGGTGACTATTCCATTGACATAGTGCACAATTTTCTTGGCCGGTTGAGCACTGTTCTGCTTTTCTCACATCTCGCTTTCATGATGTGCCAGCTTACAATACTGCATCAGACTGACCGTTCTATTATCCTTCCATCTCTTCCGTATTATGCAAACCACGAGTTGAGCCATTTATGAAAGTTAGTTGTTCCATTGGCTACAAATTGCATATCAAATTTAGGTGCATCCGCACTAGTTTAGCAAATCCATATTGCAAATCCATATCAAAGTGTTTCTTCCCCTTGATTGAATAAAGTGCATATGGAGCTGATATTTGGTAAGATTTTTGGTACTCTTGAACTATTTTGAAGGATAGTGTGAGCCGCTTTCCAAACGAAAGCTTTGATAGAAGGGGTTACCTGAATTAGTCTTTGAGAATGATACATCGTCAAAGCCGTAGTAATCTATTGGGCTGTAGATAAGTCTCTTATGTTCTCCTTTTGGATCTAGATTATGCACAAGTTGTATGTGCTGTTTCTCTTTTATTTCTAATTCGCAGGAAAGATATCGAAGAACAATGATCCAAGACTGACTTAATTAGTAGTGAATAAACAGATGCAGAAGTAATCAAGTTAATAAGCTTAATTCGTTTGCATTTGATTGTGCTGTATGTTAATTTTGATTTCATTGGAGCTTTTGTTTTTGATGTGTCAGCTCTAGAATCCTCTGTAGATTAGACCAAACTTTGGATTATGTGAACTTTTCATTCATCTTTCAGCAGCAGCAAAAATGAGCATCTCATGTGGTACACAAAGTGAAGAATCAACATCTGTGTTGTTAAATCTTCCTGAAGGGGTTCATGACGAGATCTTTCTGAAGCTACCAGCAAAATCCATCCTGGTGTCTAGGTGTGTGTGCAAATTTTTCTATAATATACTTTCTAAACCTAGATTTATCAAAAATCATGTTAATCGAAGTATTCTGAGCAAGTAAACTCTTGTTTAGTCAATCCTCGGGAGTTAAGCCCCCTATGATTTACTCTATACCTATAGATTATCCTTCAATTTCATCAACACCACCATCAGATGGAGATGTTCTGATAAATTACCCATTTCAATCTGCCAGAATTTATGATATTGAATTTTTGGGTTCATGTAATGGCTTGATTTGCTCAAGAATAGTTAGTATTGATACAACTAATTTTCAGAAATATATTATGGAGACTAAATTCTGTGTTCTGAACCCATTGACAAGAGAATTTAAGGAGTTTACAATGGCTGAAACGTCTTACGCCAATGTTAGCTATGGATTTGGTTATGATGGCAATATTGATGATTACAAACTAGTGATGATATCAAATTATGAAGGAGATTGTTGCTACAAAATTGATGTTTATACAGTGAAATCAGATTCATGGAGTAGTAGTATTCAGGGCATGGGTAAATTCTCATTTCGCAGGATATCGTGGTGTGCTTTTCAATGGGTGTCTTCATTGGTTGGCAAGTACGGACACTCACGAAATCTCGTCTGAAGTTATCTTCTCTTTTGATATTTGCAATGAGGTAGTGGTGAATATGTGGTTACCTGAATATATTATGCCACCTACAGATTATTCCGGAGAAGTTTATAAAAATGTGGGAGTGTGGGGAGAATGCATTGGTGTAGCTTGTATCTGGAATTCAGTTAGGATTGATGTGTGGGTGATGCAGGAGTATGGAGTGAAGGAATCTTGGGTCAGAAAATATACCACAACTCAACTGCCATTTCCCTCGCCCTTGCAAGAAATTCCTTTTTGGAAGCTGCTGTGGTGCTTTAACGATGGTGAAATTCTAGTAGATACTGGCAAACAAATACTTCTATATGAACCAAAAACTGAAATAGTTACATCGGTGGTTATCCGTGATATTGCTATGGACAATAGTCGACAGATTTATGTGGAGAGCATAGTCTCACTTGGCTCTGGTACTTATTTGGAGAAACCGATTACAGATGAGATCGTGAAGTATCACGAGTGACAACAATTAAGGTAAATAAATATCACATGTTATCCATTTTATTATTATTATTTCAGTTGGTATATTTTTATCTGCGACTACAATTCCGCTTTAGTTATTTGTCTTCCACAACATTTCGACACTTTGTATGTTTAGTTTTGAGTTTGAGCACACTGAGTGTATACTGCGGAACATTCTGGTAAAAGTTTGTTCTTGTTGGTATCTTTTGGTGGGATAGCAAGTGGGTGGGTAACTTAAACCTTGTGTGGGTTTCCAACACTGTTCAATGGAGGGATTGCCATCACTCAAGTCAAGAGCCTATCACTCCGACCCTTTTGTCCATTTCAATCTTGTGTGTTGCTTGCGAAATTACAATGCTCTAAATGTGACGCCCACCTTCTAAGGGTGAATTAGAACCATAATGTCTAGCTATAGAAAATAGAGCTGTTCAACATATACTGACCACCTAATGGTGAAGCTTAAGAAAAATATGTTTTGTCCCAGATAGTATGACTTGGAAAAACATGCCAGTGTAAACATTTGCAGATTAGCTTCTGTCTAATGTGACCCACTAATAAGCCTTATAAGATCTCTATTTTTCCAAACCTGTATATTCTTGTTATTGATCATCTGTTGCTTTGGTACTTAAGAAAACTTCCAGCAGTTTGTCTAATCGTCATTCAATTATTGTCTCGCAATTGAGTGGATTTTTTTATCGAATGTGACATTAGAATTTTCGAAGTTCATGCTCAACATCAAAATTTTCATATCCCACTTAATGTTCTAAGGTTGAAATGGAGAAGATGCTTGAAACATCTCTCAGATTCATTGACGCGGTAGCCCTTACCTGTTATTGCAGGGGGGATATCATTTTTTTTTTCTTTTTTTGCTGTGTTGCAACGATACGGATACGGTATCGGATACAAGATACCGATACGCTACTATGATACACCAACTTGAAAAACTAAAATACAGCGATACGGCATACTCAATATTGATCAGTAGTTTAACATAAATATATTATATATAAGATAGAAACTTAACAAAATACATACATGTGTTTGCATGATTAAAATATAATATGTATGATTAACCTCAATGGGGAGAGAAAAAGTCTGGATAAGAAGGAAGAAAATCTAGAGCAAGATCAGTGGATAGATTTGGAACTAATATGTTGTCACTATAGTTAAAACTTCTCATAAAATCTAGTAAAATATCTAAATTTTCTAATATTTAGTCAAAGTTTTCTAACTGAGTTGTATCTTGAAGTATTGGAAGTATTAGTACGCGTATCCGTGTAAATACGCATCGTTGTCTTTTTGTATATTTAGACGTATCGTTGTAACACAGCTTTTTTGTTGTTTTAGGAGCTGTCGAACTAGTTTGAATGGTTAAGAATTTCAGATTGCCTTTTTTGTATATTTAGAATTTCACCCATTCTGGTTGCTATTTAATGATATCTGTTTCTGGATGTCTATTTAGTATTTAGATTTTCGGAAAGAAAAAAAAATGTTATGCACTAACCATTAATGTGACTTCTATTTTGACAAGGTCTCACTCAGCACAATGGTTTTATACTCCAGCGCTAGAAAAACCAGCACTTATGACTGAAAACCTGAATGGGTGCGAGCTTTGGCCCATGCTCATTGTTTGCATCTGTTTGTGTGTTTGCAATACTTAAACTAGCATCACTAGATGTCAGTGTAACTCAAGGTTACAATAAGCTCTATCCTTCCACACTCCCTAAATTGCTTTGTCAACGGCAAAAAAACAGAGCATGGTTGTGTAATTGGTATTCATATTAGTGCAGGCAGTAACATGGAATCAGCAGTTCTAACTTTCATTATCAGTTTTGCCAAACAATTTTTTTTGGTCCCCCCTAGGTAGAATTCCTGGCTCGTCCCTGGGCTAATCATAAATGAAAGATCAATAGATATGGAATTAAACTTTTTCGATTGCTATGAATATTTTTCTTCCAGAATTATCTTTTGTTTTTTCTTCTTTGCTCCTCTGTGTGCCTTGGCAATTTTCCTGCTTTAAGATTGACAAGTTCAAAAATTAAATGATGTGCGATTAGCCGCATATCCATGCTTGCTTTTGCATAATTTGGTCATTGTGATTCTTAATTTGGTCATAATTTGGCCAACAAATCTAAGAACAGTCAAGTCATTTAGGTCTGTGTTACAATCAATTAGAATCTCAATGTGCGCTTTTTGTCGTAGGCATGATGCAATAGGCAAAGCCATGCTATAAAATCTTTTGCATTTGGATGGATTTATACTTTTATGATATGTATCATTTACAATTATCATTGGGTTTGTTTCTTATTTTCCACTGTTTTCATGTCATTATACTCTGCTAATTCAGTACTATTTTCAGATAAATAGTTACTGCCTGAGAAAAGGCTCTAATATCTCATCACTTATAAGAGTCACCACAACGGAGAATCCCTGTAATTGTAGACCGACTTTCTGGGAAAAGTCTTTTCTTGTTTGAGCAATGGTGCATATGAAGGTTTCTGCCAGTGAAGAAATTTACCATATTTTGGAGTTTCAAAAAATGCTGATATATTGAGCTGGTTACTGAACCTCTCTTGAATAGAGCACCCAGTCTGCACAGCGGATTAGGCTCGTGCTGCTTAACTGTACACTGTTTGACGGGTTTTTGATAGATTTTATTTGTTTATGTCAAATGCTGTAAGAGAACCAGAAGAGGAAATGTAGCCTTTCGCCGGTGACTTTGAAATATTTTCTGAACTTGATACTTTCTAGCAACTGTTAATGAGAATTAGAAGTGTAACAAAGGACTGGAGGTGGAACTAAACACAAAATGAACTATCGGTTGCGCAAAACCGACCATGTCAAATGATCTAATTCTTCTCTCATTTTCACCCTCACTTTTTTTTTTTTTTTGCAATTTCTTGGACCGAACGAAACCCCATTCTGAGCGTATCATCCCAGATAGAAACTTTAAGCAGAAAGAGAAGAAGCAATGTCTTCTGGGTGGCCAAATCTTCCAGAAGAAATGTCTGCTGGATTATGTGGTCCGTGTTTCTTTTAGCAAATTTAAAATAATGTATCTAGAAACCCTCTAACATTACATATTCAGAGTTCTAACCATGATCGGAACATGATTCGACCATGATATATTTTCATTAAAATACCGGGAATTGAAAAAGTTTAGAAGATGGCCTATAGAGGACCTATAGGTAGTCGTTGCATATTGAGTTTACCTACAAACGGACGGAATGCAAGGACAGTGGAGTCAGCAATGTCCTTATTGCCGTCAGCTAGAATCTTTATGTACTCAGTTTTGCTGTTGCTGGCATTTAGAGAATAGATAAAATAATGCTTGAACATCGCTTTGGTACGTAAGAAAACTTCCAACAGTATCTTCTAATTATTGTCTCAAGATTCAATGGATATTGTCTCGCAATTCAGTGGATTTTTGATTGAATGTCACATTAGGATTTTCGAAGTTCATGGTGAACATCAAAATTGTAATATACAGCTTAATGTTCTAAGGTTGCTCAATTGCTATGAACATTTTACTATGTTTTTGATAGATCAAATTTCGTTCGCTTATGTCAAATGCTGTACAAGAAGACGAAATGTAGCTTTTAGCCGATGACTTTGAACAGAGAACTATTTAGTAGTTCATCCAGATAATACACCATTCAATTAAGACTTTTCACGACTTGACTACCTACCTTCGAGGAATAAGACATTAGCTAGGGATGGACTTTTTTTTGCACCTAGAGACCAATCCTGACGTTTATTTCAGTAGAGACTATAGTAAATTCCAAGATCTTAAACACATTAGGCCAAGCATTGTGGTAGTGAAAATTCTCCTCTTTCACTCCAGACTCACTCTAATAGCGCGTTTGGATATCAGAAACAGAAGCCAGGATATTTTGCTTCACAAAAAGTCGACCTTTTTGCTTCTAAATGTCATTCTGAAATTTGACACCCAAACTAGCTTCTAGAAGTCAAAAAGCTACTTCTGGATGTGTATCCAAACACGCTATAAAGAGCCTAGTATATTCTAGCCAAAAGCAACCACAATAGTCCATCCCTTGGATAGAATGTGGGGAATCAGTAAGTCTTGGCTAGCGAGTTTCCCAGATATGGGAGGCATTCTGGCCAAGGGACAGCCGCCAAAAACCGGAGTTTGGGACCCTATATCACACTTTTGGACCCTACTTTGTGAATAAAAATCATATGTCAACGAATTTGAAGCTATTTTTTTTTGGATGTGTTCCTCTTTCAAAGCACTATATATCTATAGAAAATGAGCACCATCATCTACCGATCTTAAATTCAAAGCGTTTCAGAATACGTTCATTTTTGGTGACAACATTTAACTTTGTAAGAAGAAAAGTGTGAGATAGTGCGAGGGATCCTTCCTCAGATGGTAATTAATCTACCAACAAAGGAATTTATTAAAACAAAATCTATTGGGATTCTTACTGTTGTAATTACCCGGATTTTCTTTGAATTTAGTCATTGATAGGCAGGCGCCTGTGCTTGTTTACTTCTTAAAACTTTCTTTTGTTATATAGATTGTTTTGTCTAATAAATTTTGTCCCTTTTTGCATTAAAAAATGTCACTCCAGTTTCTCTAAGAACCTACCAAAATCAACTATTATATATAAGATGTAAAACACTCGATCAACAACGCAGAATACACTGAAAATATCATAACCATAAACATAAGATAAAAAGGAGGAGGCAGAAGCCATGTTTCTGTTGAATCTTCCTGAAGAGGTTCACGATGAGATCTTTCTGAGGTTACCAGGGAAATCCATCTTATCATGTAGGTGCGTCTGCAAACTTTTTTATAATCTTCTTTCAAAACCTAGTTTCATCAAGAATCATCATAATCAAACTAAAAACAAAAACCCTAAGCTCCTGTTTAAGCATGGATTGATGATTTACTCCGTAGGTATTAAATCATTACCAGCATCATCTTCAACACCTCATGTGAGTTTGATGGAGTTGCTCAGATAAATTACCCATTTGAAACTAACAAATCATATTCTCTTGATTTTTTGGGTTCTTGTAATGGTTTGATTTGCTTAAATATTAATAGTTACAATACAGCTGAGATTAAAAGCCGAGGGGTTGTCCACACTTATTATTACAGTATTTTGAACCCATTAACAAGAGGAATTTAGGAGGCCTGAAAAGAGTTACGGCGATGTTACCTACGGATTTGGTTATGATAGAAAAATTGATGATTACAAACTAGTAATGTTGTCAAGTTATGGTTGCTTCAAAATTGATATCTATACACTGAGATCAGATTCATGGAGTAGTATTCAGGGCACGGTCATTTACAAATTTCGTACGGGTAAAGGAACTCGTGGTGTGTTTTTCAATGAACGTCTTCATTGGTTGGGAAGAATCTCCACCGAAGAAATGTCCTCCCAAGTTATAGTCTGTTTTGATATTAGAGATGAGACAATGGTTAATATGGCATTACCTGAAAATATTATGCTGCCTACAGATTATCTTGGGGAACTGTACGCAAATGTGGGAGTGTGGGGAGACTGCATTTGTGTAGCTTATATTTGGTGTTTAGTTAGAATTGATGTTTGGGTGATGCAGCAGTATGGAGTAAGGGAATCCTGGATCAAAAAATATACCACAACCCCAACCTGACTACCCTCGCGCTGGTTCTATAGTCCATGTTGGAAGCCTCTATGGTGTTTTGACAAGAGAGAAATTCTAGTAGATTATTTTTGCAAGGAATTACATTTGTATGATCCAGCAACTAAAAGAGTTAGATCAGTGGTGGTCCGTGATATAACTATGGATGATAATCGAGAGACTTATGTTGAGAGCATAGTCTCCCTTAACTCGGGTAAGTATATGGAGACATTGGAGAGGCGAATTACAGATGGGATCGTGAAGAATCTGGAGAGACAACAGTTGATGTAAAAATTTCAATGCCTTTTTTTTTCTTTCTTTTTTTAATTTCAGTTGATGATAAAAAGTAAGTCATATAGAAATGAGTAACTAGGTTATACATCTTCCGCAACATTTGACACTTTCTATAATTAGAATATATCTCAACTGACTTTTGTCGTTGGCATGGTGCAATAGGCAAAGCCATGCTATAAAGTCATTTGCATCTAGATGGGATTATAATTTGATGAGATGCATGATTAATTACAATTGTCTTTGGGCTTGTTTCCTTTTTTTCTTATTTCCTATTGTTTTATTTACAACGAGAATCCTAAAGATTTAATAAGACAAAGATGAAAATGATATATGAGAAAAATACTATCGCTGTAATCTACCAAAACCCCTTACTATAAGATTAAAAATGGATTTCCAATACAAGGAAGAAAAAAGAAAAAGAAGGTCTTTACAATGTTTAAGATATCCCAGCTTACGCTATTGCGAAATAGCCATGGTGCTTTATATACTTGATGGCTATTTCTGTATACAATGTTTATATTTTCCTCTCTTCAAAGTTTATCGGCCTCCTTTGGAAAAATTTATGATCATTAAATAAATATGCTTTTTCTTATTAATTTTTCAATAAAATATTTTGATTCACATAAGAACCAAGTACATCAAGAAGGGAAAATACATAACGAAGCAACTAATTACCAAATAACACCAAGTTTTCTACTTTATTAGTAAGAAAATATCTTTTTATAGTCGGCACCATCTCCATAGTAGCCACCATCTTGACGAATACTCCAAAAACAATCATTTCTACAATGCTCCTTCCAATCATCACTTTCATAAGATGTAAACTTTACCATGTGAGGACCTTTTCCAGGTTCATACCAACTTGATTCACACAAAAATTTAGTTGTCAACTTCCAATTCATATTAAATCTCCATAAGAAATTTTGTTTGTAATATAATATATGCTCACCAAATTCATTTTCGCTTGACCAACAATGGATTGTTAATGGTATTGTTGGATCTATTTCGTTTTCCACGGTAACAGTTATCTTGCATCAACAGACTGCGTGCAGAACAATGATAAAGTAAGAAGAGTGAAGAGAAATTTTTTTGCAACAGATCCTGAAACTAAAAGTGATGATTTTGACATTATTGATTTGAATTGGAAGCAACCTTAATAAAAGACTAAGTATAATTCTAACGGTTACTACTGCTTTTTTTGATGGTGTTTTATAATGTCTTAATGTACATAATAAGTATGTAAAATTTTAATGAATTAAAGAATCTCCAATAAAGTGTGGATATCTATAAATTAATTATGGCCGATACGTTAGAAAAATACCTAAAACATATGGTCTTTCTAAGTTATTAATCAAAATTATAATTAATTAGTTGTTTCAAAATTTTCTTACCAAGTCAGTTTTGTTGCCATTAAACATTTTCTATATTTTTAATATTTTATTCCCAAATATTCAATATAAATGGCCCTAATAAATTCTCATAGTGATAGTATTTTTCTTCCAAATAGTTTTGCAGGGAAAAATATTTCTAGTCCGAATATAATTTTTTCTGCATCTAAAGCCCGTCATTTAAATATTATATATGCAAAACCCAAAATTAGTTAAAAAAGAACTTGATTACAAAAATAACCTTTATTTTAGATAAGAAATTAATTTGTATTTTATTTTCTTAATGAAAAACGACAATATTTCTAATAAATATCTACCTCCCTAAAATTACTCCTTTCACAATCGGATCTTACGAAAAAATTCATTTTTGATGATAATCCCAATTTTCACTAATTGGGTTTTGCGGAAAAGCGTAATTATCACAAGGTCGCTAAAATTCTAGCTTTTATAATGAATGATAATCATAATTTTTACTCGAAACACACGAGATAAAAGAATCTTTCACTCGAAATTCGAAAATCAGGTGAAACATGATTTTATAGAAAATATTCCTTATATGATTAAAATGTGATGGTGGAATTTTTCACTTAATACCCAAATTTTCACTTGACAATACATGTGAAAATTTTCATTTCGTAATGGTTGATAATTGCAATTTTCAATTGTAATAGTCATTCGCGATAGCTGCGATTTGTGTTGGCTGCAACTATCACCTGTTTTCTGAGACAAAATCTATGGATAAAAAAATAAAAGAAACTGTGAAAATTGAAGAAATTATAAAACAAAACAAATGAAAAATCAAAGGAATCTTGATAGGGCAGTACTTCATCACAATGAACATCTTTAAAAAAAGAAAAAAAACAAAAAAAAACAACTCTTTTCATATCTCTCTGCAAATGAGAGATAAATTTTCATAGAAAGAGGCAAGAGTAAGTCAACAGACAATTCTCTTCAAGTAACGCAAGAGAGAATAAGGAAGCGGTGGCTGGCTTTGAATATGGACGGAAAATGATATGCACGTAAGTGCGACAGAATTAACAAAGTTTTAACAGAAAAATTTCAGGTTTGTTTCGTATTTGTTCAGGTAACCTATCAATTTTGTCTACATAAAAATAATATGAAGAAATGTTACACATTGTCAGTAACAGTATTTTCGGAGACCAATTTTTTTTCCTTTATCAGAAAATAATTTTATTGTAACTGCAATTATACAGGATACTAATAGTTCTACTGGAAAAAAAATTATTTGACGCGTAACCATTTGGACAACAAACTTATTTTGTCACCATAAAAGGTATTCTAGGACAAAACATCGAATTGTTAGCAATAAGATGTCTCGGGATTATATTTTTCCTTTGCCACTAGAAACCGATTCTGTGATCGAAACAACTCGTCATAAAAATTTATTAAAGACGGAAATAAGGTTGGTCATTATTTTTGGTCACAAAAGATTTTAGCGACAATTTTAAAGACATATTCTTCGCAAATTGGTACTTTTACAGATAGAATTTTGTTAGTCACGTAAAATCTTGTCATTGAAGGATTGTTTTGTTGTAGTGTACCATTGGCTGTTAGTTTGACCGTTAGTTGACTGTTGACCGTCAGTTGACTGTTGACCGTCAGTTGATCATTTTTTTTTAAATGGTATGGTATCATCCTAAAAATATGATATTTGTTTTTATCAATCATGATGACCAACTACATCTTCACGATACAATGTTGCTTGTGTTGTAAATATATAGAACTAATAATGTCCACGACTATTCACCACCATCACCATCATAAAACCACCTATCGGCATTATTTTTTCCACCATCACTGATATTATCGCCTCCACCACCACCGCTTCTACCAGCCACTACTTCTTCCGCTACTAACTACTAATTTCTATTTGATATAGTAATTTTTATTAAAATTATGTAGTAATGTAAAAATACATATTTATTAGGTTAATATATTAAGAGGATATTTAATGATGAAAATTTAAGAAACAGTCTTTTCTGCAATGGTCCATGAAGGTTTCTGTCAGTGAAGAAGTTTACTGTATGTTAAGAGTTTCGAAGTGCTACCGAGTTAAGTTGCAACATAGGCTTGATATTAAACTAGTTCCGCACAGCCTACTTAGTAGTTATACAAACCTTTATCGAAATCGTTTGTTTTTGTCAAATGCTGTACAAGAAAAATGGAAGAGGAAATGTGGCTTTTAGCGGATGACTTTGCAATATTTTCTGACATTCATACTTTCTGGCAACTGTGATGTAATATGATGAGATTAATAACAATAACAAAAAAGTGGAGTTGGAACTTTTGCTTTATGTTTCATAATTTTTCCTGCTTTTGGAATTTGAGTTTTTATGTAAGACGTACCTGTAGTTTTTGGTGCAGTCGCGTAGATATTAATGGCAGCACTAGAATTGCATTATTCTGGAAAGAATCCATCACATGCTGTCCATATATTTATGTAAGCAGGGCCGTTCCTGATAAATTTTTGTTCCGAAGTGAATAATATTTTTTTTTTGCCCCATACACATAAGATTAATTACATTCACATCATTCACAGTGTGGGTTAACTACCTTTTTCATAAATTTTTTTGAAGACGGTTGAAATGAGATTTTTTTAAGAGGACGAAGGAAGAACTTCAGAATACAGAGAATAAATTTTTTTGTATATAAGGTTGACACCTAAATATTAGGCGGCCGAAGGCCATCTTAATTTTTTGGTTTTTTGTTTGTTAATGACAAGTATTAATTACATTTTAATATTACATTTTGCTAGCATAAAAATTTAACTAATTGTAAAAAACGTGAATTAAAAAATTTAACCGAACTATCATGTATATTAACAGAAAATACGCTAAATCAATATATTATTTTTCTAGACAAGAAATACGACCGTCTATGTAATTTTCTAAATCGATTCAATTCAATTACTAGTAAATTATCTTGATTCCTTAAATTCAATCAACTGATAGGAACAAAAATTGCTACAAGGGACCAAACAAAAATAAGAAACAATATCATATGGAAGTGGAAAACATTTAGAGTCCTACTTAATTAAACTTTTTATCTATATATTTTATATAAATTATTACATATATGTCCCTGATTACTTTTTATTTGACGTAAACCCCATAGATAAAAGATTTAATGTTGCCCCCCTCCCCTTGTTGCCCCAAAGTGGGGCTTATCCTGCTTACACCTCAGGATCGGCACTGATGTAAGACGTACCGACTAACTGCTAAATGCACCCAAAATTTGGCACAATGAAGTGACCCTCGAATCCTGCATATGTATTAGGCTGCGACCTACCTTGATTGAGTTATCATCAATCTTTGCCACCAATTTCTCTGCACGCTCGGCGGTTTTTGTTCTTCATAAATATTGTGTTTAAAGTATTCTCAAATTGTCTCGGTAGACTTCTTTTTGGTTCCCAGAATCCCAATGCACTATATCCCACCATTACCAATTTTGGTACTCATTATGCTTGCTAAACTTACCTGATTATTTTGACCTAATTTGATTTCTATGAGTCCTAATTAATATTCGTACGTTTGGTGTTATTATTTAAGGGATTAACCCATGCTAAAGATCAGAAGTAATCTCAACAATTTATTTGATAGTATGGAATTACGAGTTTCACTTAAAAAAAAAAAGGTGTGGTACTTACGTACTACATAAGTATTATAGGTCAGGCTAGTGAAGCGTCAAGATGGCGTGATACAGCATTGCAGGCCTAGTTAGTGTTCAGCCAGGATGACGCTACATTGCATAGACCATGAAGCGCAAAGATAGCAGGACCCTGCAGGGCCAGTGAAGCGCCAAGGTGGCGCGACACTGTAAAGTCAGTGGCCAAGTAATGAAGCTTATTGGCCGACACAATAAAGCTTCATTGAGGAAGACAAGGAAGGCCAAGTTGACAAATGCAACATGCGATGTTGGCATAAAGTCATATTCGTGGAATTGAGTTGGCCCAAACTCAAGGATGATGCAAGAGTGAAGAATAGGTCAAGAATTGGCTTATGCATTAGTTCAAGGCTGGCCAAAGCTTGGACAGTGCAAATACGTGAGTAATGCAAGATTGGCATTGCTATTGTCGAGAAAGTTGGCTAAGTGAAGAATATGAGCATGATAACCAGAATGAGCTAAGGAGTTAGCTGATATAATTGTAGTGCGATGTTAGTCGTGCATTGGCTTAGGAGAAGAAGTCTGTAGGACCAAGATGGCCGGAAATTGGAGGAAGGCCAAATTCAGATTGCATGTGATGGCTCAAGTGAAAGTTAGGAGTTGGTTATTGGATTTGCAAGCATGCCAAAGGTGTGATACAAAGGTGAACGGTTATAAAAAGAGTTTATAACCATGTGAGAGCATTCATAACCACCAAGAACAGGTGTGGCATCAATTGGCTTGACAACACAAAAGTTGGGGAGTTGGAAAAGCAATGTAGGCGGTTATGGAAACTACCTCTTGGGCACTTGGCTGTCCAAGGCTTGTGCAAGCGGTTGCACAAAAGTTTTGGCCTAATCCTAGTAGTATAAATAGTCTAGGAATCAATAATGTTGGTGTCGTTCAATTGATACAAGAACCACTGATTGTAGAGAGTGTTAGGTATTCACCAAAGAGGGTGAATGGCCTATTTTGGTCCATGTGATGGCCAAGTTTTGTAATCTTCCTTTGATGCAATAAAATGAGTTAATTGTGTCATGTCTTTATGTTTATGATGTTGCTGATTTTGTGAGTTGATTATTTGGTTTGATACATGGCAAACATCTTATGCTTATGGGAGCATAAAGAGTTAGAGACAAATAAAATGTCTATTGCGTACACCCTTAAGAGCGAAGGAAGATGAATACTTTGATGCAAGTATGCAAGGCTGAGTACTTGTGGGTGAAGTTGATTCAGTGAACCACAGAGTATTGCCGGTCATGTCCCATAGAAATTTTAGGCCGTTAAATGGGCATGTGACAGCAGGTATCATAACCGTGTTTGGGAACACAGTTCTTGGTTTTTCTCTCTTTTACTCAAGTTGGTGTCATTTGTTTGTCGAGTTCAGTGAAGAATTGTTTGGGTTTCATTAGTATGAAGACTAGAAGAAGTTGGTCTTGTGTGAAAAGATCAATTGGAATGAACTTTGAAGATTGAAGTAGCAACAGGCCATGAAAGTTTATGACAAAGGTGTCAAAATTCATGCCCAAAGTGTTAGATGAACGCGCAAGAGTTATTAGAAACTGGGTTTTAAAGTACTTACATGATAAAACTAAGGAGTATGCTGACTTCTATGGTGCAAGTCAGAAGTTTAAGTCCATGTTTCTCACAAGTATGCGAAGATAAAGCAATTGGAATGAAGGTCTTCGTAGAGTTATCAGTACCAAGTACTTTACAAGAAGTAATGGGAATTTTTCGAAAATTCCTGAATGCAAAAATGTTGTTGGCCCTTGCATCGACAAAGATAATCGGGAACCTGTCAATGCGATAAAATTGAAGGTGTCTCATGGTAGCCAGTTGGATGGAAGATTAAAGTTATCTCTTTCAAATGCATGTACCTCGGTGGTAATGCAAAGTATGGTTATTAACCAGCATTTTTATGGAAATGTGATGCCATGAAAGAAGAATTGGCCATTTCTTATCTAACATGAAGCTTATGGAAAGGCTGAAGAAAGAAGCGCAAGTTAGGAAAAAAACCGATACACTACGGTCTTGCGTTTTCAAAGTGTTCTTCGTTGATGCTAGATACGCACAAGGAGTGTGTTTGCACCTGGTTTATGAGTGGGATAAATATGCTTGGACAAGGGTATCCAAAGACCTGCATTTGATCATAAACACAAGCGGATGTTCCTGTCGACTGCAAATCAACAATTGTTTCTACCGAAGTTGATTTTGGAGGAGGGGAAAGACAAGAGTAACCATATGTGCATGGGCAGTAAAAATGAGTTCCAAATTTGAAGAAGAATTCGGCAATATTCTTTCTTCATGGAACGTAGGCAATGGGTGCCTCATTTGCAAGGGTTATTGGCCTTGTTTGCAACTGTCCAAGAGAATTGTCCGCGAAAGTCATTGAGTAATATGACTTCTTGAGCTCCATGGTGATGCTCAGGATCACCAAGTTACGTCCAATTTAATTGTGCAAAGGTGCACAAGTTTGTGTCAAAATATTGGTGTTAATTGGCATGTCCTAACCATTGAGAACAAGTGAGGCCTGCAAGCCAGCAAAAAGCTAGCAGTTGAAGAAGCTTGGTTGCGGTTAGGATAACTGATAGTAGTGGTGATGCATAAGAATGTATGTGGTCATTCTTGAAGAAATATTCATGAAAACTAAAGGAACATGATATCCTTAGATTGAAGGAGTATTCAACTAAGTGTCAATTATATTATGCTTCGTTATGGGAGTTGCATAAGAACGTTGGTAGTTGGAAGAATGCATGTGGAAAGGTGAATTACAACATTGGGGACAGTAGATGTTGTCTCGCTTCTTTGTTTGTTGCTTAAAAGCAAAGATGAAGTCAGTATTACAAGATTTGTTAGGTATTACAAGTTGCAATCAGTTGGTGCGCATATTTGCTCAAGTTTAAGTATATTTTCAGTTTGGGTCGAGTGGACCTTGGTGTTAGGAATTGTCTCTATATGTAAGGTAGTAGTGAATGAGGGTATTTGAGATAAAAGCCTTATCTCTTTCGTCCAAAGTAAAGATAGTTCACATGGAAGATGCTACACGGTATATTAAGCCAAAATATGCAATAGAAGACGCTGAAAGTGAAAGAAGCAAATAGAGTTGGTGGCATAGTCGAGTTTGCTATTGAGAGTTATGTGGAAGTTTGACGGCGTTTGGCAGCGATAACATGGAGTAACGTAGCAAGAATGAAGATGTTAGTCCATCAAAAATATGAGTTACGAGTAACTCTGTGAAGGACCGGAAAATTACGCATGGCGCGCCTGGGCGCGCAGGACATAACTTCCTCGATGCGCCATTTTGATGTTACGATCCGATCCTTAAAGCTAGGCAAATGCACATCCATTTTCCCTTGAAAGCATGCTTGTGGAGCATGATGCATCTAGCTTAGCTTCCATACCGTTCCAAACTTACCCTTGTCCGCAAAGGGGTATAAGGCCATGAGGCCAAGGACAATGCATCACTGGCTTCTCTTACCAACTCTGTGCATCTTGATAGGAAGTATAATCATCCCTTTTTTGGCATGCAACTAAGCCTCATCAATATTGGCCGCAATCATCTCTTGCATCGAGCTACCGAGCTTAGATGATATGAGGGGCCAACGTGCTGAACTGGCAATGCTGCAACTCATTGCGGCTTCCTACGTACCCTTCCCAACTCTAAAGGGATCAAGCACATACCGTAGTTCATCCAGAAGGGACATAAAAATTAAACAACCTCGTTTGTGAGGCCGTGGCCAAGACATAGTGGTACTGGCCTAGTCCGTATAGGACGTTCCATCAAAATGCATAGGGAATATGCATCCATGCTTAACATGCTCGATTGGAGAGTCTACGTAAATATAAATGAGGCTTAGGCATCATTTATACTCTTCCGTCTAAGCTATGAAGCTTACTTGGTGCATAGTCCGCATATGCACCTTCAACCAACTACCCCTCCCTATATATGTTAACTTGACATTTTTATAACTTAAATTGGGGGACCAAAAATCATTCATCAACTCCCACTTTTACTATTCATGGCCGTTGCCATATATTTTTGAATAACCGGCCAAGATGGTTGTTCACTGTCACTGCCAACCCGATGTTCAGCCATGTTGGCTGTCCACTGCCAACCCGGTGTTCAACCATTGTCAACGCATTGGCCAAGGGACAATGTTCCTTTTCCTACGCAACAGAAGCTTTGGATGAAGCTTCATCTCGGGCCATGGCGCACCTTTTAGCATGCGCCATGCTAAAACCACGGGGTGTTACAATATTCACCCCTTTAAAGAATTTCGTCCCGGAAATTCAAAACAAAAGCTATTGTCGAAAATTTCTTCGATTTGGATTCCTGAACAAAAGTCTCATACCAAATGCTCAAAAATCACGCTTCTTCAGTTCGTTATGGAACATCAATTAGGATTTTTTGTGCAAACGTCCCATACCGCATGCTCATGAATCCAAAAAGAATCCATAACGTTACCCAGAATATCGAGTTGGCCAGTTGCCAACCGATATCTCACACAGGTATCCCAAGGGGCGTCCCATACCACCACTCAGGAATCCCTAAAGTAATAGTCGGCCAGTTGTCAACGTCAGAAACGGCCAATTGCCGAAGATAATAGTCGGCCAAATGTCAACACCAAAAATGGCCAATTGCCAAGGTTAAAGGATGGCCGGTTGCCAACCTGACATCGGCTAGTTGCCGATTACAAATTGGCCAGTTGCCAATATTGAAGGATGGCCAATTGCTAACCCACTATCGGCCAGTTGCCAATGATAAAGATGGCCAGTTGCCAACATCCGCGTAAAAGTTGGCCTACTCTCAAACTTTATTCCCATTATAAGGAACAATACTCGTTTGACGAGTCCACTCCGAACAAGTCCCTAGAGTTTTCTCGGAACTTGCTCTGATACCAACTGTGACAGACAGGAAAATTACGCCTGGCGCGCCTGGGAGTGCAGGCCATAACTTCCCCGATGCGCCATTTTGATGCTACGATCCGATCCTTAAAGCTAGGAAAATGCACGTCCATTTGCCCTTGCAAGCATGCTTGTGGAGCATGATGCAGCTAGCTTAGCTTCCATACTGTTCCAAACTTACCCTTGTCCGCAAAGGGGTATAAGGCCATGAGGCCAAGGCCAATGCATCATTGGCTTCTCTTAACAACTCTGTGTAGCTTGATAGGAAGTATGAGCATCCCTTTGTTGGCATGCAACTAAGCCTCATCAAGCTTGGCCGCAATCATCTCTTGCATCGAGCTACCGAGCTCAGATGATATGAGGGGCCAACGTGCTGGATCGGAAATGCTGCAACTCATTGCGGCTTCCTACATACCCTTCCCTACTCTAAAGGGATCAAGCACAGACCGTAGTTCATCTAGAAGGGACAGAAAACTTAAACCAACTCGTTTGCGAGGCCGTGGACAAGCAATAATGGTAATGGTCTAGTCCGTATAGGCCGTTCCATCAAAATGCATAGGGAATATGCATCATCGAGTCTGTGGCATGGCATAGTAATGCCCATGCTTAACATGCTCGATTGGCAAGTCTACGTAACTATAAATGACGCTTAGGCATCATTTATACTCTTCCGGCTAAGCTATGAAGCTTACTTGGTGCATAGTCCGCATATGCACCTTCAACCAACTACCCCTCCCTATATATGTTAACTTGATATTTTTACAACTTAAATTGGGGGACCGAAAATCATTCATCAACTCCCATGGCCATTGCCATATATTTCTGAATAACCGGCCAAGATGGATGTTCACTGCCACTGCCAACCCGGTGTTCAGCCATGTTGGCTGAACATTGTCAACGCATTGGCCAAGGGCCAATGTTCCTTTTCCTACACAATGGAAGCTTTGGTTGAAGCTTAATCTCGGGCCATGGCGCACCTTTTAGCATGCGCCATGCTAAAAACACGGGATGTAACAAACTCATAGTTAGGAAGAACATGATGTTGTTTTTCCGCCACATTAAAGCGTAGCAGTTTGAAAGAACAGTGAGGCCGTGTTAGTTTCAAAGGAGCGTGAAGAGGATGCCTTGTCCAAAGTGACGGTGGGATGTCCCGGGTGTCCTAAGTCGTGACTAATACAAAAGTCATGCATTTCATACATGTTGGTGCGAGAATGCAAGCCAAGAACAACAAGGTGTTGGCTTATTGGCATGCAAGTGACCAGATTGATGCAAGTCCGAGAAGGTGAAGTTTGCAATATGATTTGGAGGAAAAATCTAATGAAAGTTCTGATGTTTTCAAAGTGCAGCAAAAGATATAGGTTGTGGCGCATACCAAGAGTGGTATGGAATCATAGCTTGCATACCTTAAGACATGGCATGTTTTGGCGTAGGCACAACATGATTGAAGAAGTAGGCCGAGTCTTACATAAGTCCTGTTATGTTGTTTGGTGCAACTAAAGTCGGAGAATGAAGGAAAGAGACTATGGAAATGATCGTTATGATCATTCGGGAAGAATCAGTACTTGTGTACACTTAGGCACAAATGATTCTGTAGCGCCCCCAAAGCTAGTAGCTGACTAATCCAAGAGATTAACTAAATAAAGAGGCACTAAGGATCTAAATCATATACTTAAGCATTCAATTAAGAAATCTACTACAAAACTTAACCCAAAGATTAGCCCCGCTCTGAAATATATATATATACAAGAACTCCTCTCAAATGATACATATACAATGGTCATTTGGTTTACAAATAGAATATATAACATAATAAACATGGCCGAAGTTAACCAACTAACGGACTCAACTCCT
Organism: Papaver atlanticum; assembly: GCA_023531105.1. Classification (NCBI taxonomy): domain Eukaryota; kingdom Viridiplantae; phylum Streptophyta; class Magnoliopsida; order Ranunculales; family Papaveraceae; genus Papaver; species Papaver atlanticum. The sequence goes on from JAJJMB010007362.1 coordinate 95,877, forward strand.
CGAAGCCTCCGCTGCACAACTCTGATTTGTCTCTGAAACTGAAAGTGGGAATGAGTGAGCACATCATCCCTAAAAGGGGTGCCCGGTGAAAATAACATCTAACTTTCAAGTAATCACTAGAATGATCTAGAAAACAATACATGTTTTTCCTAAACATTAAAAAGGAAACCAATTCACAGAAATAAACAATCATGTATATGGAACTAACTCCTTCTTCAAACAATGTATAATATTTGTGCCTACCTGACACTCAATAGGTAATATTATGGTGTATCGCCCTAGCCATAGCATAAAATCTCGAAAGTAAGTAGATATGAATGAAGGAGCGTATCCTATATACCACATATGAGAATTCCTATTTACCAACTTTCAGATGGAAATTCTAATCTCCCAAATATTCATAAAGACAAACAAAGAATTACAATTTCTTTACAAGAAATGGAAAGTACTTTCGGAATTTTAAATAAACAATGCATGGAATACACAATCAGACAATGCATGAATTTGTTAAACTCAAACTTTTGTAAAAGAAAACAACAATAATCACAAAAGAGTTAAATGTAAATTCCCACCTCTTTTGATGACAAGCCATGCCTACCTCGAGATCCACGATCCACTGGTTCATCCTTTGAATCGATCATTAATGTTAATAACTCACTCTTAATCACACAAGAACTCTAAGAATCTTGCCAAAATGGCTCACACAAGAATCATACAATTCTATCTAATAGTTCTAAGCTCATTTACGGTTCTACACCTTTTCATTCTCTATCTTTAGCATAGTTAAGGTTTACTAATTCCATAGGATTACTTCTATAGGCCATTTGATTATTCTAATGAATATCTACAACTTTGTAGAAGAACTCAAAGGCTAATTCAGACCATAAAGGGTCCAAAATATCAATTTAAGAAAACAGGGTCATCCTAGTCAACTAATAGTCACTGACGGTCAAACTGACAGTCAAAGGTCAACTTAACAGTCAATGTCAGTCAAAGGTCAAGTCCAAGATAAGGTCAGGTCAGGTCAATTGTCTAACTCGATCAACTGAGTCTACTCAGGTTAAAACAGAGAATCCTGTGAGTCACAACGGTTCAACTCAGTCAGACTGAGTCAGCTACACAATTTTAGTCAGACATCTGACTGGGATGACTAACAGGCATACTTCTATTGTAGACAAACTTCAACTCTATTTCTTATATTCTCAACTTCTTGATTAACAAAGCAACTTCAATTCAAATACAAAACAACAATGAATTTCGTTTACAAACAACAACTTTGATTACCTGTAATAGTAGTTGCAAGCTTCCACTGAAGAGGTTTAACTCAACATAACACCTAACCTCTATTCCTATAACTCGGTCACATAAAATCTCATTCCATTTCGTCAATCAAAACTTCCATGACTTCACTACAACTCAACTCTTCCCTGTAACAGAATCTAAGTTCCTGCAATACAGCTCAACTGCAGTACAATCTAACCCAGTTCAATTTCAACACTTTCTTCTTCGATTTCAGTTATAACTGTCCAGTTCAACAACACCAACACACAACCAAATCTCAATCTTTATTATCTCCAATCCACACAACACCCAACAATAACATGCACTGAACCCATAACATATTCACCAGTTCACTTTTAACTTCATACCATTACTATAATCCCTAATTTTCCAACTTACAACTCCACCTGCAGGTATCACAGTTCACTACCAACTTCAACTCAACAGAACCATTACTCTTCCTTTACAACAAACCTTTCCTTGTATTCAACAATATCACAGTAGCTACCACAGCAACAACAATACTCAAATCAATCTCACATCCACCTAGATCATTCATATAAACTACAACTCATAATTCAGTTCAGAAAAACAACATCAGCATCTCCTTCCACCTGCAACTCAGTTCAACAGCAACTCAATTTCCATTTCATAATAACATGTACACATTTCTTGTAACTCGACTACAAACCCAAAATACAACCACAGTTTCCATTAACCATCAAATACACAAAATTGGATATGAATAACTCTGCTCAAGTAACTGAGATAGAACACTACCTCAACGAAGTTCTTCTCAAGAAAATGGAATCAATTTCCTCTTCACTTACTTGATTCAACAACCCATCTCGAAACTAACAGCAACCTTAAAAGTTCATCACAACCAGTTCCCAACTAAACCCTGATTAAATTCCCAAATATCCATTAAAACAGAATCAAACCCTAACTACCAGAATCAAGCTATTCTTCAACCTCAAACTCTAATTCAGACTAAACCCATCTCCAATTAATCTTCTAAACCTTCAATTTTATCTTCCTTGGCTTTTCTCACAAACCCTAATTCAATCTCTGAGAAACCCTAACTCTTGATTCATCTTCAAAACTACTTCAGAACTTCAAGCAGCAACCCAATTCACCTCTCAATTTGTCACAAACCCTAACTTCAGAAATCTTACGTTCGATTTTCAACAGCAACTCCATCCCCTTCATCCCGTTCTCAAACAAACACAACATCGTCACCAATGATCAACTCTTGATGCTTTCCCTTAAGTTTCCAGTCTCAAAAACACTCGAATCTTCTCACAGAATCACGACCAGGAAACAATAGAGAAAAAGAGGAAGGAAGAAGAAGAAGCGGGAAAGAAAAGAGAGAATTGATTTATTCCCGATTGGTTTTGGAGATAAGACCGATAAAAATATTAAAGGCACCCGAGAAACAGATAAAGGGAAACCAGGCGGTTATGATATGAAAAGATAATTTTACCTTTCATAAATATCTGAAGATATCTTCTTTTTCCGGTATCTCATTGACACGTACGAGTAGTCCAATTCGCATAACTTTTCGAGACCTATCTTACGATATTAGAATTTGCTATTGACTTTTCGAGACCTATCTGAATCGTTGTTAGATTAATTTGCTATTAATTAAAATCCATATTAACTAATCGAGTCATTAGCGGCTAAATCGTTACTTGACTGGTCTAATAACGTTGACGAGCTTGAGGGCTTTACAGATTCATTCGAAAGTCAAGCACAATTCAGGGAATTAAAAAGAAGAATTTCCAGTTTGCATTTGGGTGTTGATATATGATTTTCAATAGAGTCGAAAGCGGTCGCGACGTAACAACAAAGTTCAAGATCAGTAGGATCAATGGCAAAGCAGTAAAACTAAGTGATTCTGATGCTAAAGCATGGAAGTTGACTAAGGACGTTTTGCAAAAGTCAGCAAAGATTGTTGTAACTACTAATTTTCCCATAGTCTACGTAATATGAACAGCCCAGAGAATCCTATACTAAGTAGTATGGATACCTCAGATGAACTGATACTGTTGAGTAAATAAAAGGTATGTTAGAAATAAGATCTACTCAGAAGATCATATACTAAGTAAGTAAAGATACTTCGCAAGAGAAGATGCTAAGAAAACAAAGGTATCTCTGTAAAACAGAGATAAGTAAGCAAATAAGCTAAATAAAGAGATATCTCATATGAATAGATAACTCAGAAAACAGAGATAACTCAGAGAACAGAGATAACTCAGAAAGAAAAGATAACTCATAGAACATAGATAACTCAGTAAGTAATAGTTAAGTAATTAAGAAAATAATGTAAGTGCAACTAAGTTGATAGATCTCACAAGAGATTACGTGGTTCGGTTAATCTTAACCTACATCCACGGGTAAAGATGATAAGTTTATTATTGATCTTGTTACAAATGGGTGGAAGAACTCCATTAAAGAGAGTATGAAGCTCCTAAAGTAAAATAGTAGAGAGAGAGTCTTTCCCTAATTCCTAACCAACCCAATTGTCCCCCTTCTCTTGAGATGAGGATGGGTATTTATAGCTCCACATGCATCATGGATATCTTTGATGTCTTATGTTCCATCGAGATCTGATGGTCCTTGGTCAATCTAGTACCTTCGTTGGCCGCCAACCATCTCCAATCAGACAATGCCACCTTAGATTCCTCCATATGCCATCATGAACTGTGAACCCTCCGTACATGTTGTACCTTCATTGGCCGCGTACCTTCACCAATCATAGGATGCCACCTTAGCATCCTCCACGTGCCATCGTGAACTGTGAATCCTCCGTAAAAGTTGTACCTTCGTTGGCCGCGTACCTTCGCCAGTTAGAGGATGCTACGTGCTCTGAGCCCACGTGGTTGACGACTGCGCCTTAGTATACTAAAAGCTGTGCAGACTGCTCAGCTACCTCTGACAGACAGACACACCCACGTGCTTATACTACAACCTACTGCTTAACAACTAAGCAATCTTGGTAGTGATTTTGTGTACTCCGTTGTAGCGTACTTTGCTACTCCCACCTTTGATATTGTGCCACAGTTTGATGGAGATAACTTCATAATTAAGGATCCTAAGAAGCGATGTAGTGTGTACCATTGTAACATAATAAGTTGCTCCACCTTTAATGTTGTGCCACGTGGCACATCAGATTTTTGGTACTTACAGTTTGCCCTTTTTCTTGAGGGTTGTTCGAAGAACGATCCTTAAGAAAAAATCATAATCCCCCTTCGTTTATTTTGCTGAGGTATCATCGAAGTATCGAATACCTTCGAAGTAACTTGCTGAGGTACCCTTGAAGCATCAAAATAATTTGATGAGGTACCATTGAAGTATGAAAGTAATTTACTGAGGTACCCTCGATGTATTAATGTAGTTTACTAAGAGATCTTCGACATATTGAAGTAGTTTGCCGATGTAGAGAAGTATCAAAGTAGTTTACTGAGGTACCCTCGAAGTATAAAAGTATCGAAGTAATTTTCTGAGATACCCTAGAAGAAATTTGCTGAGGCACCCTCGAAGTAATTTGCTGAGGTACCCTCGAAGTATTGAAGTAGTTTGTCGATGTAGAGAAGTATCGAAGTATTTTACTTAGGTACCCTCGAAGTATTGAAGTATCGAAGTAATTTACTGAGGTACCCTCGAAGTAATTTGCTTAGTTACCCTCGAAGTATTGAACAAGGTTCTGATGCTAATATTAGCACACAAATATATGAATGTTTGTATGTATGCAAGCATGTACGTGTATATGTATGTATGCATATATGTATGCATGTATTTTTTTACGAAGTCCACGCCTTCGTTAATGAAAGCTGGGACTGGGATAGTGGTTTTCACCCCTTTTAAAAGCGGAGCCTTCGCTCGCTGCTTAGGTATTTTTGCTATCATTTTGAACCATTTGGCACCCGAGCAAGATATAACGTGTCCAGAAGGTATCCCCTCATAGCATGTAGCTGAGTTTAAGCTAAGTTTGAACTTATTTACCTTTTAGTTTTTCTTTCGGCTAAGGTGACTATAAGATGTCTCTATACTTTCCTGGTATGGATTTGTTTCCTAGTGTACCTTCGTTGTTGTAACTTCACACCTTTGCAATGGAAGTATACCTTTTGGAACCTTTATCTTTGGTTAATCTTTTTACCGTATTGTTATACCTGCATAAATAAAATACGTACATACTCCATTTGGTATTTGTCACCTTTTGGTAATGTGTGTTACAACATTTTCTTGCTTTGTTGCACAATATTTATGACATAATATGTCTAGTTTGTTGCACAATCAAGCCATCACTCGGTGCTAAGGTATGAATAACCTTGGTGGAAAATTCAACGTTCTACCATGGCGGCGAGGGTCTCTACGTGAGCAAAATATTTCTTGTAACCCTCCGCGTTCAGTGCAAGGTATCTCTATTTATGGGATATATTGCTTACTATTTGCCTCTTAGTGGGATTCATTTTCCCTGAGGATCCGAGATTGACATATGCGCAGTTATGTCGTGCCTTTCCTCATCGCCAATTCTGACGGTGGGTGTCATTTCTAACCCTTCGTTTTTGTCGTCAATTCTGACGGTAGGTGTCTGTTCTAACCCTTTGTTTTTGCATGTTTGTTTCATTTCACGCGCATTAAAAGCTATATTCCAAATCCAAGATTTATATTGATTGCTACGTATATAGGCATACCTTACAATTGTATTACCTTAAACATGTATTTGCTTCTTTTTTTAACTGATGTTGTAGAGGCGCCATGATTGATGTATGTTTTCCCCCTTTTGCTTTTGAAAGCTGGTTCTTGCAGCTTTTGAAAGGAAAAGTATTTGCATCTATGGAGCCTTCGTCTGTGTAATTTGAGGTTGCCTCTTCATCAGTGTCAGCTACATGTTCATCCAGGGGAGATTCCTTTTAGTTAACGGGTGTCACATGGTACTTTGCGTGTAGTGAGATGCCCCTTGTAGGCTTCGTTATGGTTGCAGTGACTTGCTCTTGTAGGCTTCGTTCCTTTATAGAAATACAAATTCCTTTGGCACCCTATGTATTTGAAGGGTACCCTCTAGGATTGAATTGTTGCTTCTTCTTAGTATTGAAAAATTTCTTCTTGCAACGAACTTCCCCTTGCATTAGTCTTTGGAACTTCGTATGTTCCTCAGGTTGGAGAGTTCGGGTATACATATGTATATAGACTTCGTTCTTCGTTGCATTTGAGTTGTGCACTTGTGGGTATACAAATGTATACAGGCTTCGTGCATTTCTAGACTGGAAGCATCGCAATAGTGGTGGTTGACAGGCTACGTCTGCTTATGCATCATCGTGTGACTCCTCGTACCTGAGTATGGTTTGTAGCCTCGTTGAGTATGCATACACCTATGCACACGGGCTTTGTTGACTTGTACATTCGTAGATTTGGATTGAATAATCCATTCTTCGCAATGGTGAGTCTGCCTTTAACAGGCTTCACTCACATGCATGCTTGGTAGTGTGAATATGCCTTTAACTGACTTCGCTCCCATGTATGGTTGCAAGTGGTGAGTATGCCTTTAACGGGCTTCGCTCCCCTGCATACCTTCGGATTCAGACTTAAGTTGTAAAAATACAACCATTGCTGATGTCTTTGGCTCTAATTAGCATGACCTCTACCGTCGTTTATAGGTCTGATTTGGGAGGATTGACTTTCGTTGATGATGTTGATGCTACCCACTTATAGTAGCTCATAGAGCTGTTGCTTGATGAACTCCGTCTAACTGAGTATACAAAGCTATAAACTTTGAGAAGGTAATGTCTTCCGATGACATTCTTTTGCCCCCAGAAATTTGCAAAGCGATAAGCTTAAGAATTTTAGAGGAACATAGCTTTGTCCTTCCATGCGAGTTGTATTTTGAACTTTTGTCCTTGCGCTCATCTTCGTCCCTAATTGCTCATACTTAGATACGTACAAGCTAAGGACAGTCTTCGTAATTGTCTTTGGCTGTTGAGAATATCTATAAATATATTTGAGCCAAAGATAAGTGATGTGTTTTGTAGTTGTAGTGGTAAAAAGATTCGTTGCTCGAACTTGTGAAGGATAACTTTAGACTTAAATTCAAAACTAAATAGAAAAATCACTAAAAATTATAGCAAACACTGACAAAGTTGATATCAATATTAAAAGAACACTGAGGCTAAGATTCCACTATTTTTTCAAGTTCAAAGTGATTTTATCTAGTATTTATATTTATTCAATTTTTGCGTTTAATTTGATTCTAAGCTATTGCAACATATAGATTTTCAAAATAACAAGTGTAAATCCAAAGTATAAAGCATCAAGAACCTATGGCTAAGCATGCTCTATCAAAAGAAATAACAATTGCTTAACAAAAATCATTCAAACAATTATAAATCAAGGCAAATAATCATAAAAATAATTGAAATAAAATAAATAAAATAAATAAAATAGAATATACCACTTTTTGTTGGAAAAATAGCTTCCTCTATCGCCTCAGCAATGGGGTTTAGCTCCTCATATTAATCATAATCTCAAAATACATGTTTATGGCTCAAAAGTTGATTAAAAGGGAGAAAAGTGTTAAAACAGCGGATTCTGCAGTTGCTGAAGGTCTAAATCAGAAGTCGGAATTGTTGCTGAAAGGCTTCGGTGACTGCAGGAGATGCGACCGTAACCCGTTATCACTGAAAATAAGTCTGCCTCTGCGACTAACTCTGAAGGTCTAATGTTCTTCGTGTTCTTCTTCGCAGCAGCAGCAGAAAAGTTTCTGTATCGACTCCAGTTGATTTTTTTTACGCTTCTCTAAGGCTCTAAACTTCTCCAAACTCTTCCAAATTGTTCGTATCACTAAATATGACTCAAATCAACCTATATATAGCCACTAAAACCCAAAATCTCTCGAGTTAATCCAAATATTATCGTTATTTCTTCACAGCACGTTACGGGATTTTAATCTTCTTTTTACGCGTCAACTTGGTTTCCAAACTCTCTTAAACTCTCCCAGGACTGAATAAGGACTCCATACACTCCAATCTTGCCGTAAACTCTTCACAAATTCTTTTGTAAACCGAAAACAACTCAAAATATGAATTCTCCCTGTTTTGCTCCAACACGGATTTCTATCCCTGTTTAATCGATTCTACATCTCATACCATACTTGTTTATCCTTAACAGGGTTAACCCAACGAAAATAATCCCTTGAATCTCCTTAAAAATCGTCCAAAAAATCAAACAGAAAATTCTGTTTTCTGTAGAAAATTTTCCCGCCATTTTTCGTTTTGAAAATTTGAGAAGAAATGTGACCTCCCCCTATCCAGTGCCGGTCTGTGCTTAGCAGATGCTTGGAAATGGGTTACCCCTTATCCAAAATGAGAGTCCGAATAGCAAGTGTCCTCCAGGAGCCTTTAACAACTTTTCGAGCCAATTTTTCCACAAAAGCCTATTTCTCCAAAAACACCTACAAAGGGATAAAATACCAAAATTAGTACAAAAATGAGTACTAAAAATATACACAATAGAGATGAAAATAGACACACAAATGCGTCTATCAATAAGCTCCATCTTTACCCCTGTATACTCGTACTTAGATATGTACGAGCCAAGTGCTACCTTCGTAATAGTCTTTGAGAACGTGTATGGACACATTCGAGCCAAAGATAACCTTCGTATTTTCCCTTGGATTCGTGTACTTATATACGTACAAGTCAAGGACACTCTTCGTAATTGTCTTTGGTTGTATGAATACAAACAAGCCAAAGATAAGCTCCATCTTTGACCCTGTATACTCGTACTTAGATATGTACGAGCCAAGTGCTACCTTCGTAATAGTCTTTGACTGCTGAGAACGTGTATGGACACGTTCGATCCAAAGATAAGCTTCGTATTTTCCCTTGGATTTGTGTACTTAAATATGTACGAGCCAAGGAAAGCCTTCGTAATTGTCTTTGGCTGTTGAGAATGTATATGAATACATTCGAGCCAAAGATAAGCTTCGTCTTTTCTCCTGGATGCTCGTACTTAGGTACGTATGATCCAAGGACAACCTTCGTAATAGTCTTTGGCTTTTGAGAATGTATATAAATACATTCGAGCCAAAGATAAGCTCCATCTTTTCCCCTGGATGCTCGTACTTAGATATGTACGATCCAAGAACAGTCTTTGTAATTGTAGTGAAAGTGGTGAGAAAAGTTCGTTCAACTCGGGCTTGTGAAGGATTTTTGAAAATTAAATAAAATTGTTTCAATAATATTAAGAAAGTACCAAGACTCTGGATTCCACCATTGACCAATTAATTGATAAAATCTAATCAATATTCATGCAATATTCTTCTTTAAAGTGATTCTAATATTTGCCTCTAATAGATTTTTGAAGTAGAAGTTGTAATCACAAAGCATGAAACATCAAAAGTGTCAAAACCTAGCATGTTCCATCAAAACAATTCACAACTACTCAATAAAAACCAATTTTTCTTTTAAGTTCTATGCAAAAAATCATGTAAAATAATTGCAATAAATAATAAAAATAGAATTATACCACTTTTCATGGAACAATGGCTTCCTCCGTCGCCTCGGCTAAGGGGTTTAGCTCCTCATATTAATCTCTTGCTCAAAATACATCTTTGGTGTTCAAAAGTTAATTAAAAGAGTGAAAAGTTCTAAACAGCGGGTTCTGTAACTAATATAAGTGTTACAGAACCTATTTCTACAGAGAACCCGTTGCGAAGTGAAGATAACTGTTGCAAAAATTGTTACAAAAGGTTTAAAGTTTGAAAGTTACGGTCACAGAATCTGCGACTTTCTTTTTCTGCTGTTTATGTTCTTCGTCTTCTCCGGCACAGTTTGCACCAGCAGAAACGTGCTTTCTTCCAATGATTTTTCTAGCTTCTCTAAGGCTCTAAACTTCCCCTAACTTCTTCCTTCTCTTCCTAGGACTCTAACCAACCCTTTTATACATAGTAGAGCATTGAAAATTCGAGAATAATTTTGGTTTTTTCCTCCACAGCACGTTACGTTATTTCCCTTTTGATTTCTGTTTCACGCGTACTCAGTCGTCCAAACTCCTCCCTTGATAGAAACAAGTCTCTAATAAGAGTTTCCTTCCTCTTCTTCACGTAAATTTCCAAAAAAATAAACCAAGAAACTTCCCAAAAATAGAACGTGATATTTTAACCATTTTTCGCTTCCAATTCGAGTTCTAGCCACTTTGGATCCATTCCAACACCCTTACCTCGCCTGTTAGGTCCATAGGAACAAACCCAATCAAATTCAGCCCTTTAATCTCCCTAAAAATCGATCAAAAATCCATCCAAAAATCGTCTGTGAAAAAAAAACGAATTCCCGCCAAAATTCTGTTTTTGAAAACGTGAAGAAATGTGACCTCCCCCTATCCAGTCCCGGTCTGTACTTAGCAGCTGCTTGGAAATGGGTTACCCCTTATCCAAAATGAGAGTCCGAATAGCAAATGTCCTCCCAGGAGCCTTTAACAACTTTTCGAGCCAATTTTGCCGCAAAAGCCTATTCCTCCAAAAACACCTACAAAGGGGTAAAATACCAAAATTAGTACAGAAATGGGTACTAACAGTATACACAAAAGAGATGAAAATAGACACATAAATGCGTCTATCATGTAGTAAAAGTGGTGATGGTGAGAAAAGTATATGAATACATTCGTTCCAAAGATAAGATCCATCTGATACGTATTGATCTCTATACCTTGGTAGTTATTACTATAAAGGCGGAATTCAGAATAATAATAGACGAGAAACTTAGAAAATCAGAACACAAGTAGTAATTCGAAGAAAATATCTTCTCTAAATTATGAACAAGAAAACGATTACAATTCTCTCTTTGTTACACTCACAATCTTCTCTAAACAGTGGATTAACCTTAAACTGTTTGCTAAGCTTGCACAAGTATTGTTCCAAGCTTTCTCTAGGTTTTCTATGTCTAGTATTTGTCCTTAGCTACTAGCCAAAGCCCTTTATTTATAACCTTCATCGTACTCAGCCGACCAAGGACTTTTATTAGGAATCTATTTCCTAAACTAAGAGGATTGCCTAAAAAAAAAACTCTTCCCTAACTAGGAATTCTGCCTAAACAAGGATTCCTTCCTAGAATAGGATTCTTCCCTCAACTTAGCCTGAGGTTAACTAAGTTCCCTAAAGGAGTACGGATACACCTGTATCATGGGTTCCCCTTTTAAGAACTTGAACTCCTTTAAGAGCTAAAAATGAAGGTTAGGGAACTCGAGAGCCCATTTATCCTTGTCAAACCACTTGGCCTTGCTAGGAACTTGACCTTTACATACAATTAGAAAATCTTCTTTCTCTCCTTGTCGTGTTTTAGTCACTCTTCGCTCCAATACGCAGTCTTCCTTGAGTGGTTCCTCCCTATCAAACTATAAGTCTTCTACCCGTGGAAAGATCATAGTGTCGTCACCGTCATCATCTAGTAATGGTGGTTCAAACAACTTCAAGTATTCGACATTTATAACCGAGTACATTCCTAGATAAGGTGGAAGATCTAGAAGAAAGGCATTGTCACCAATCTGATCGAGAATACGAAATGGTCCATACCTCAATGGATTCAACTTCTTACCTTCCCCCTTCAGTCGTTACTTACCTAATTTTAACAACACCAAGTCACCAACACTGAAATTACAAGGAATAAGATGCTTGTCATGCTTTGCTTTGTATTTGGCTTGTGACTTCTTTAATTGTACTTCAACAGTTGCATGAATCTGAGATATCTTCTCCAAGAACTTTTGTGCTTTTTGCCATTCACTTCCCTCCTTTCCCCCATTGAGGTGTCACTAGAAAATACTAGATCGAAAGGACTAGAGGGCAAGTAACCATAGCACGTCTCAAAAGGAGATTTTCCCGAAGAACTATGAACCGCTCTATTGAATGCAAATTGTAGATATGGTAAACTCTCATCCCAAGTTTTAGGATGCTTGGAATTATATCCCCTTAACATGTGAACCATAGTCCTATTGACCACTTCTGTTTTCCATCTGTTTGTGGATGAAAAGATGTACTCTTCTTCAACCTAGTGTCCATCATCTTCCATAAAGAATCCCAAAATTGACTAAGGAATCGACTATCCCTATCAGAAATAATCGAAGTAGGTAAACCAAATGCTTCCACACATGCTCAAAGAAGAGCTTTGCTACACCGGCTCCCGTTACCGTCTCTGTACATGGAATTAATGCAATCATTTTGCTGAATCGGTCGACCACAACGAAAAAGTAATCATAACCAGACTTGATCTTCGGTAATCCACCAAGAAAATCAATAGAAATACTCTCCCAAGCCCTTGATGGTACTGGTAATGGTAGATATAACCCACGTTTTCTGTTGGAAGGTTTAGATGTGCTGCACAACTTACACCCTCTAACCAACTTAGCCACATCATCTTGCATCTTTGGCCAAAAGACATAACGACGATGGTTAAGAAAATTTTTATTCATCCAAAAGTGTCCAGCAACTCGAGATGTATGTGCCTCTCTCAACCATTGTAAACGATCTCCATCTTCTGGAATGCAAAGTAACTGACCTTTGTATAACAATCCATCTCGGAGTTAAAACTCGCACTTCTTCTGGAATGCAAAGTAACTGAATCTGAGGTACACCAACTCCTCTTTTCCAAACTCACACTTCTTTCCGTTCAACTTCAGCTGGCCTTCATGTAACACTTTAAACACCTTCTCAACGTGAACGATATGCTCTTCCCAAGTTCTGCTATATATTAGGATATCATCCAAGTAAACAATCACAAAATCTTCTATAAAAGGTCGTAACAAATCATTCATCAAATGCATAAACGTCGCTGGAGCATTACACAAACCAAAAGGCATCACCAACCATTCGAACATGCCTTGCTTGGTTTTGAAAGCAGTCTTCCATGTATCATCTTCTCGAACACTCATCTGGTGACATCCATATTTGAAATCTAACTTTGTAAAGACTCGAGCTTTTTCCAACTGATCCATCATGTCGTCTATCCTAGGTAGAGGGTAACGATTCTTGATAGTGATCTTGTTTAATGATCTATAATCAATACACATACGCCAGCCTCCATCTTTTTTTGGTACTAACAATAATACTGATCCACAAGGTGAAGCACTTGGCACTATCATTCCTAATTCTTGAAGTTCCTACACTTGTTTCTTGATCTCATTAGATTTTTATACGGTCGTGCGATAAAAACCTACATTAGGAAGAGAACTCTCTCCGGTCAACATGATCTCATGCTCCACACTCCTCTTTGGCGGTAATCCCGTGACATTTAAAAATAAATCCTTATACTTCAACTTCAACCTTTCTAGGTCGCCTTCTTGTTGTGCAGAAAAGGCTTCCAAAAAAACTCTACTCGGCTTCTCTTAAAGAGAACGAATCATAAGGAGAATGAACTTCGTGCTAGCATTCACCAACCGCTTAGCCTGAGTGGATGTAATCAAGCTTGCTCCCTCTAGAGGAGAATCTATAGCCCGAATCACAAAACTTTCTCCATCTTTGGTAAATGTGTACTTTTGTTCCCTTCTGTGTAGAGTTGCATCTCTATCCCATAGATAAGGACTACCTAGTACTACCTGACAGACATCCAAAGGAACTACGTCACATGTAACTTCGTCAATATATGACTCATCTAGAGAAAATTTGAACGTGCAATGCTGTGAAACTTGTAAGCCCCCTTCTTTTTGAAGCCATCCTAAAGGGTATGGTTTTGGATGTTTGATAGTCTTCAATCCTAACTTATGCACCAAAGAATGTGAAAGTAAATTCTTATGACTTCCCGGGTCAATAACAACATCAACTAGTGATGTTTATACTTGCATCTTCACTGTGAAGAGTCGCTCCCTAAGATCATCTTTTGAAGGTCTTCCTTTTTTCCCTGTCATAAGAAAGAGCTTTGAATTGGGTTCCGTTAGTCCATTGACTTATTTTGGAGTTTGAGCGACTAGTGCTGCCTTCTTGGCTTCTTTCCTCTGCATCTCTTTAGGCTTTAGATGAGGGTTCTTGTTATAGCACTGCTCGGTCGAACTCGAAAGCGTTGGTATCTCAAGCTTGTTGTCAAGTTTAGTTGCCAAAACTATAAGTCTTGATTTCTAGTCTACTTATAGTTAAGTCTCGGACTAGGATAGAAAGTGTAGTTGAGTTTTAGACTCCACGGCGTTCATCATACAAAGACGAATAACTACTCAAGGAACTGGTGGAACTTCATCGACTAAAAGGTATGTGGAGACTTGAACTTATCTATCATTCAAAATGTTTATCTACTCTATCTCCTATCTTGAGACAAAAGTCGTATTACTATAAAGACTTCGATTATACTTGCTATTTCAAGTCGAGTTTATCTCGCTCTCGAAATATGTGTTGGTAAGCTTTTGCTTTGGCCAAGTTCATCTTTACAAGTGACGAAACTCATGATGATTATTTTAATATCTTGAAAATTGCTTTGATGAAAAATAGTGTGTGAATAACCTCTATTTAACATCCTCTAAGAATGTTTCAATGATTGAAATAAAGAGTTTAGAATATGTAACCATCTTTGGATATAAGAATATATAGTGTGTTCGCACATTAGTGTATAATTCCAAAACTGGGAACCAAATGTATGCATACTTGTGTGTATACAAAATGGTTGATGGAGACTGGGTAAGTATGCGTAACCGTACGTATACTGGCGGAAGTTCACTTCCGTGAATTTCTGCTGAGTTTGGAATTCAAAACCAACTCATCCGGTTACCTAAGTACGCGTACCCGTACGCATACTGACGGGAAGTTCACATTCGTGAATTTCTACTGAGTTTGAAAACCTAACAAAACTCAAATCCGGTTACTTAATTACGCATACCCGTACACATACTTAAGTGTGTTACTTTCTAAAATTGGTTTATTCGTGAACTTAAATTTATATAAACTAAGGAATGCATATTTGAAAACCGTGGCTATTAAGTACATAAATCGATTCGAGTGAATCAAAACCAATTTTGCTTCGATTGTGTCTTCTAAGAGATCTAAGCAATTGAACAACTCTTGAACTAGTTCATTTGAGTCATTTGAACTAGTTATGGTGAAGATGAATAAGGTTGATATGAAAGTGCTCATACGGCTAACCATTTGGTTAACTACCGTTGAACCAACGACTTGTACACGTTTAGGTACGGTTACACAAACCTAAATGACATATACTTCATGTGTGTATAACAAGCTAAGTTCGATCTAACAGTTGAAAGATATTAGCTTGAATCTAATCAGGTTTTCATCTAACGGTGAATATTGAATACTTTGTTACCAAAGTAACTTAGATTGCAAACCCTGATTTGGAGACTATATAAAGGAGAACTCTAGCAACTGGGAAAGGTAATCCACACACTTCCTGTGTGATACTAGTTGTATAAGCTAGAGTTGATTCTCCTTTAACCTTAGGTTTCTACCGAGACCCTGTAGGTTAACAACTTGAAGACTTCAGTGGGATTGTGAAGCCAGACCCAACTATTTTCTTTGTAGTTGCGTGATCTGATCTTGTCCGATTCTATCGTATTGAGTACAATTGAAATAATTGACTCGATATTAATTTCCCCGATAGGCAAGATAAAAGAAATCACAAACATCTTCGTCTCATCGTTTGTGATTCCACAATGTCTAGTTTCGCCATCATACGATTTAGATTATTGTGAGGTAATTGATAATTCTAGGTTGTTCTTCGGGAATATAAGTCCGGGTTATCGATTGGTTCCTGTTCACCTTGATTTATCAAAAGATGGGACAAAACTTGTAGGTATTTCTGTGGGAGATCGATTTATCTATTCTTGTAGACTTTTCGGTGTGAGACAGATTTGTTTATTAAAGTCTTTGACTTTGGGTCGTAGAAACTCTTAGTTGTGGGTGAGATCAGCTAAGGGAATCAAGTGCGTAGTATCCCGCTGGGATAAGAGACGTAGGGAGCACAACTGTACCTTGGATTAGTGTGAGATTGATTGGGGTTCAACTACAGTCAAGACCGAAGTTAGTTTGTAGTAGGCTAGTGTCAGTAGCGGCATAATACAGTATGTGTTCAATCTTGACTAGGTGCTAGGGTTTTTCTTCATTTGCGGTTTCTGATGTGATTTTAAAGTTGTTGTAAAAAGTGATAAGTAGAGTTTGTTCAACTCGGACTTGTGAAGACTCGATTCTAGACTTATATTCCGATTAAGATAGCAAATAAACAAAGATGATATCAATATTACGAGAGACTGGGACTTAGGATTCCACCAAACTTCACAATCAATTGGTTCATACGATGATTCATAACAATACTAGCTCTTTTATAGACTCTATTCCTTTGCCAAAAGTAGATTTTATAAAGCATTAGATGTAAATCATAAGCATAGTGCATCAAAAGTTCTTAGACTAAGCATACACTATCAAACAAAATCACAAATAATCAATGAAAATCATAAATCGATTGAAAAGCAATGCAAAAAGTCATAAGAATCAATTATAATTACCATCAATTGTGAAACATGGATTCCTCCGTCATCCCAGTGTTGGGGTATAGCTCATCACGCCGAAAACATGATCAAAAGATAGAAACATGGCTTAAAAGGTGTTTTTATTGAATAAAAATAATAATATAGCGAATCTACAACGCTTTTCTGGCGTTACAGAAATCACCGATACAACTGAAGTGCTATTAATAAATGATAAATTAGTTCTGTAGTTGAATATAAGACTGCTTCTGCGACGGTCCGGTGTGGGTCGAAGTTCTTCGTGTTCTTCAGCAGCAGCAGCAGCGGGTTTCCTGCAACTTTGATTTTTCGGCTCTGTGGTGTTCTAAACTTCCCCTAACTTTCGACACCTCTTTTATATGACCCAAACAATCTATTTATATCAAAAATACCAATTAAATCTCTCTAGAATCTTCCAAAATGTCTTCCTTTCTCTTCACGACAAAGTTGCGGCAATTTCTTGTTTTAGGATTTCCACGCATTTCTGAGCTTTCCTTTTGATTCGAAACTCTTCCTTAGATAGATATCAAGCTTTGGGAAGGTTTATAGCACTTTAATCTCTCTAAAATTTCCTAAAATCGGTCACACATGTGACTTTCCATATTTTGCTGTTGAGATAAAAATCCGTCGATTGAGCCCAGTTTAATCGATTTAAACACCCATGTTAGATTCCTAGACCCATAAGGAGTCTACCCTATGAAAATCAGAGGTTTAATCGACCTCAAACTCCTCCAAATCACTACCACCAAAACTGCCAAAAACGTGTATATATTTTGGTTTTGGTTTCCCGCCAAAATTTAGAATTTGAACGTGAAGGAGGTGTCCCCCTATCCAATCCCGGTCTGTGCTTAGAAGCTGCTTGGAAATGGATTACCCCTTATCCAAAATGAGAGTCCGAATAGCAAATGTCCTCCCAGGTGCCTTTAACAACTTTTCGAGCCAATTTCGCCGCAAAAGCCTATTTCTCCAAAAACACCTACAAAGGGATAAAATACCAAAATAAGTACAAAAATGGGTACTAACAATATACACAATAGAGATGAAAATAGACACATAAATGCGTCTATCAAATACCCCCAAACTTATTATTTGCTAGTCCCGAGCAAATTAAAAATAAAATCCTAACTCACTGTCGCAGGCATCGTCGATTGCACTTAGCATGTGCAACAAGCCTTTAAACCCATAGGTGGCCCTAGTGGCCGAGTTATAGTCTCGGGAGGGTTTACCATAGGTGTACCCACAAAACCTTTACTCCAGACCCTAGCTATCTACGCAGAACCTTTGAATGCACTAAAAAATCTCCTTGGTTGGCATACTTATTGATTACGGGAGGAAGTACCCTGATGCGAAATTCCAATTGCTGTATATGAGTTTGCACTCAAGTATATTAAAATTCATATATAAGTGACAGAGCTCTACTCAGATAGTCGCACTATGGACATCAATATCCGGAATCAAACAAATCACATGAATAGATTAAGAAGATGGATATAGAAATAGATGGTTGCGAATGGACTTCAATGCCAAGATGAACCTATGACCTAGTGGATTGAGATACTGGTCTGGACTAATATCAACACAACTGGCATATACAAGGGAACCAGTGGTCGACAATCCTAAATCTACATCAACACAGCTGGCATATACAAGGGAACCAGTGGTCGACTTTATAATAAACCTTTATTTATTTTAATTTTTAATTTTTTAACGACATGATTACATCTTTTGGATCCAAGCGCATGCTTCTTGTCAGCAGATTACATGGTAATTCCCGTGGATCCTGCATTCCACGCTTGTTTAGGCGACGGAGACAGGGAGAACACACACATATTGCTATCCAAGTGTTATTTATTCCGATTGGTCTAATTGGTCTGGTCTTCTTTTTCTTTCTTTTTTCTTTTTTTAGTAACTCAATCACCCTATTTCAACCCAGCAGACATCAACATAAAAATTTGCCAAAACAAAAACAGAAGTAATAAGATGATTCCGAGATACGGTGAAACTATCATGTTATTTATAACACCTGAGCTCCGTGCTTTTATGAATAGACTCTATATAGATGTTTCCATCCACTCAGATTGGTTCCTCAACTCCTAAAACCAAAATGCTTCCATCCACTTAGATTGGTTAGTGCCATCCTTAATAAGCATAAATTTCTAGGCACTGGAGTTTATAATGCAACTAAAAAGTTTCTCCCATACCCCCAAACTTAAACCTAACATTGTCCTCAATGTTCTAAAGATAAAATTAAAAGCATGAACAAGGAGAAACGGTTACCATTTGAAGCAAAAGAGTTAAGGAAAGATATTACCGTGTCGCTTGAACCATGGGTTACCTCCCAATAAGTGCTAAGTTTAAAGTCTTCAGCCAGACTAGGAAAGAATTAGTCACTCGAATCATAAAGTAACAGTCGGAATAACTGTGGGTCTTCAAAACTAAATTGAGTTGACCAAAGGAAACTACAATAAACCAAGAAAGTGAACAAGAATAGCATGCCCTTATCTAGTTTCCTGATTAAGATTCCTATATCTAATTGTGGTTCAGGTTCAGGTTCTATGAAAGGGTCTAAATAAAATATTTTCATTGGATGCATTTCCTCATAAGTGAGATCCAAATTATTAGGTTCTAGAGTTTGTAGAAACTCAAATAAGAACTTAGAAGCACATAAGAATAACCTAAATAATTGAGGATCCTCTAGGTCAATCAAGTTTGACTTACATAATTGACCACAGTGAGAGTAGTGGTCATTCTTAAGCAAATGTGTCGATTTTATTAACCTAAAGTACTTAGGCTTAGTCTCAGAACCTAATAGGTGACACATTTTAAATCTATATGTTCCCACATTTGGAAGAAAACTATTTGGTGGGAAAACAAAGTCGACCGGGGTATCATAGCCTGGGTAAACCACATCAACCAAAGGATGGGTTTCTAACAACTGAACTTCCTTATGGACATCACTAGATTCAGGGAAACGTGTATGAAGATAATCTGTTAAAACGGTTGAGGCACATATGTCAAGTCCCAAGTGAGGGACCTTTCTAAGAGTTAAAGCACATGTAGAATGATAATCACCCCCAAACTTAGAGTTTTCAGTGTCTCTAGTTAGACTAGTCACAATCTCCCTAATTTCTAGGTCATCAGATTCCTGAAAATAGGCAATTGATTCTTCTAAGTCAAGTTCATCCTCACTCATCTCTACGAGTTCATTTTCTTTGTCAAAGACTATTGTTTCCAAATCACTAGACAATAAAACAGTATTTTCAGAATAAACCCGTTCCTCTAAACCATTATTGGCTTCGTAATCAAAAGGAAACACTACATCGTCTAAAACGGGGATATCTCTAGACAAATCCTCGTCCTTTTAAATAGGTGAATAATTATTAAAATTATTTGGTTTTGAACTAGAAATAACATTATCATTATAAAGCTCAATTGGAGTAAGAAATTCCTGACCACTATGCCTACATATTTCAGATTCTTCATCAACACTATCCTCATCATAATCGTCATTATAATAGCATGGAAATGGTTGAACCTCATCTAAACATGTAGTGTTACCAATTCTAACCTCGTCATCTTGATTATGCAAATAACTATCATTATTTTCAAGGGTATTATTGGAAACACTGTATTGGAAATTAAGATTATTTCGAGCAAGTCTTTCGTTTGTCTCAGCCATCAGCTTGAGGGATTCCTCTATAGAAAGTTTTCTCAATGGTGCAGTTTGTCTATTCATTTCCGACATAAACCTATTTGTTTGCTCAGTTAACTGCTTAAGAGACTCTTCTAAAGATATGGAAGGATCATAAATAGGAACAGAAGGATCATAATAAGGACTAGTTTTCAACAGTTTGATTGTATTGTCCAAAGACGAGGTACTAACACTATAATAATCCTTATTTTCTTACTCGTATTACCGGTGTGTGTGTGGATAGTAATTGGGCTCACCATGGTATGAACCATAACCTTGAAAAGGTTGGCGTTCCCAACTACTATTCCCACCATGGTCATAAAAATGATGATGTCCATATTCAAATTCAGGTCGATACTCATTGTACTGGCTTCTATCATACCAGTTCGACATTCTTAATTGCAAGGGAATTCTACACAATCACAAACAAGTCTGACTCGACCAAATCAAACCTATAAAATCTAGCAAACAACAAGCATGATGGTTCCACTTAGATTGTTTCTAGACCAGCTTCTAATCTCCCAAAAGGCAACTGGGTATAGTTTTAGCAAACCTCTCTAGATCGATCCGAATAAAGTAAGTCAAAGAGAAGTAGAGGAAGCTCAGAGGATCTTTGATACCCCCACCTCTTTGGAAACACTTCCCTGGGTTACAAGGCGTCTCTAATTGACTTACTGTAATCTTCCTGAACTTTGAGTTAGGCTAACAAAATACCCAATACAGTCCTTTCAAACTACTTTCTTACAAGCTCGTTACCTTATCGGTCTCGTTCTAATCAAATTTTTAGGCTTGGGATCGCGTTTGGTATCGTTTTCCTAAAGCGGGCAAGAAGAGAATGGTGATGAAATCCGAACTCTTATCTTATATGGCTAGGCCTTGTCCTTTACTAGGAATATAAATGTCCGTATTCAATTCCTCAGCATATATGCACCTTAAGGAAGACAGTAAACCCGCTGACAGGGGATTCGCGGGTGTTCAAAAGTTTACCTCCCGTACCAGACGGGCGAAGAACCGCTGTAGTCGACTCGGGCCACTGACTCCTGTGTCAATGTGCGAACCCGAGGGGCCGAGACGATATCGTAATCGTCGTCCTTCCCTGCAAACAGTTTATATTTAAAAATATACCCTTCCGTAGGGTTTAAAAATAATGTCCAAAGTCCAATGTCCAAAAATAAAAATTTACAAAAATAAAGTCCTATTTACAATTTCTAAAAATAAAATCTAAAAAAAAAATAAAAAAAAATCTAATTAATTAAAAAAAAATATCTTCGTCTTTCCTCCGTTCTTTTCGCTTTAAGCTTTAGCTCCAAGTCTTTATGAAATCACCAAACTCCTTGACAACTTCTTTTTATTTTCGATCCAAACTCCAAAACCTGTAGCACACAGAAAAATACCCAAAGAAACGTAAAAAAAGAACAAAGAAAAATAAATCTAAAAACTCTAAATCCAAAAACAAATCCATGGCAACGGCGCCAAAAATTGATGTGATTTTAAAGTTGTTGTAAAAAGTGATAAGTAGAGTTCGTTCAACTCGGACTTGTGAAGACTCGATTCTAGACTTATATTCCGATTAAAATAGCAAATAAAAAAAGATGATATCAATATTACGAGAGACTGGGACTTAGGATTCCACCAAACTTCACATTCAATTGGTTCATACGATGATTCATAACAATATTAGCTCTTTTATAGACTCTATTCCTTTGCCAAAAGTAGATTTTATAAAGCATTAGATGTAAATCGTAAGCATGGTGCATCAAAAGTTCTTAGACTAAGCATACACTATCAAACAAAATCACAAATAATCAATGAAAATCATAAATCCATTGAAAAGCAATGCAAAAAGTCATAAGAATCAATTATAATTACCATCAATTGTGAAACATGGCTTCCTCCGTCATCCCAGTGTTGGGGTTTAGCTCATCACGCCGAAAACATGCTCAAAAGATAGAAACATGGCTTAAAAGGTGTTTTTATTGAATAAAAATAATAATACAGCGAATCTACAACGCTTTTCTGGCGTTACAGAAATCACCGATACAACTGAAGTGATATTAATAAATGATAAATTAGTTCTGTAGTCGAATATAAGACTGCTTCTTCGACGGTCCGGTGTGGGTCGAAGTTCTTCGTGTTCTTCAGCAGCAGCAGCGGGTTTCCTGCAACTTTGATTTTTCGGCTCTGTGGTGTTCTAAACTTCCCCTAACTTTCGAAACCTCTTCTATATGACCCAAACAATCTATTTATATCAAAAATACTGATTAAATCTCTCCAGAATCTTCCAAAATCTCTTCCTTTCTCTTCATGGCAAAGTTTCGGCAATTTCTTGTTTTAGGATTTCCACGCGTTTCCGAGATTTCCTTTTGATTCGAAACTCTTCCTTAGATAGATATCAATCTTTGGGAAGGTTTATAGCACTTTAATCTCTCTAAAATTTCCTAAAATCGGTCACACACGTGACTCTCCATATTTTGCTGTTGAGATAAAAATCCGTCGATTGAGCAAAGTTTAATCGATTTAAACACCCATGTTAGATTCCTAGACCCATAAGGAGTCTACCCTATGAAAATCATAGGTTTAATCGACCTCAAACTCCTCCAAATCACTACCACCAAAACTGCCAGAAACGTGTATATATTTTGGTTTTGGTTTCCCGCCAAAATTTAGAATTTGAACGTGAAGGAGGTGTCCCCCTATCCAATCCCGATCTGTGCTTAGCAGCTGCTTGGAAATGGGTTACCCCTTATCCAAAATGAGGGTCTGAATAGCAAATGTCCTCCCAGGTGCCTTTAACAACTTTTCGAGCCAATTTCGCCGCAAAAGCCTATTTCTCAGAAAACACCTACAAAGGGATAAAATACAAAAATAAGTACAAAAATGGGTACTAACAATATATACAATAGAGATGAAAATAGACACATAAATGCGTCTATCAGTTTCCTCGTTAACAAAACTTATGGTGTCCGTGTTATTTCTTTTTCGCGTTATATTTTGTTATATAATTGAAATATCACAGGTTGTGCGTTGAATCAATCAATTGGGAAATCCGACCTTTGGTTGTTGATTGAAATTGATTGATACTTGGACATTGGTATTTGGTACCGTTCAAGTTAATTTCTCTTGTATTCAATTAGACTCGCAGATTTCTATTTGCTTGAGTAAGGATTGAATCGAGAAATTGAGATATAACTCTCTGATATACTTTTTATTAAGATTGAGTCTGACTGTCTAGTTGATTCTCTTAAAAGTATATTAGAGTTAGTCCATACAGATTGCTAAGCGAATTATTGGGTGAGGTTGTTGTACCCCCACTTTTTCAGTTCTTAACCCAACACTTGTCGACAACGTGACCTGTTTGCTTGCAATGGGTGCAAATCAAACCTTCCTTGTCACTAGACTTCCCTTCTTCTTTGCTCCTTTCACCTCCTTTCACAGTGGTACCTCTAGATTTCACCTTAGTATTTCCCTTTGAATAAGATTTCTTAAGCATGCCTTCAATGACATTAGCTTTTATACTTGCTTCGGAGATACTATCCACCGAGAACATCTTCAACTCCTTCCGTATATACTCATGGAACCCGGATATATATTTCATATAGATGACATAATCTCCCAAGTCTAAATCCAAAATCATAGCTTGATTCTGAAATTCCGAAGTATATTCTTGCATTGTTTGGTTGTAAGTCTGCTTCAAGTTGTACTACTTGAACCATCTCTCTTCAAGGTAGCCAACCGGATAAAACTGTTTCTTTACAACTGCCTTGAATATTTTCCACGTCAATACTCCCTTACCTAGGTTTTGTCTTTGATAAGCTTTCCACCAGGTTAGAGAATGCTTTTGTAGATTCAATGCCGCGAAAGCAATCTTTTCCTTTGAACCATATTCAAAGAAAGAAAAATACGTCTCTAGACGTTTAATCCAATCATCCAATTTTTCTACATCGACACCCCCATCGTAAAGTGGAATATCAACACGAAAATCAATTTTTAGATTCTTACCATGAGGTTTAGTTGATGTAGGACTTTTAAGAAACTCACTTTTCTTCATCCTCATCTTCATCCTCTTCTTCTTCTTCTTCTTCTGAATCGTCTTCTTTCGAATCATCTTTTTCCGAAGCTTAGGTGAAGGTGTAATATTTTTCTTCGTTTTCGACTTGGGTGTATGAAAACTAATACATACAGTCAATTCTTCAAAGGTGGTTTTGATCGACTTCATGTCTGTTTTTAGCGTAGCCACCTTTTCTTCCATAGTTTTTGGTTCGCTATGCTTAGGTTCATCATCTGACTTTGTCATCCTTGATCCCCTTGTTATCCTAACGTCTTCTAGTTTCTCGAGTACCTCACCAAGCTTTATGTAGAGAGATCTAGTGAAAACCATAAACCACAGAGATTTACCCTAAAAACTAACCTTGCTCGTGAGGCCAACTTGATACGTATTGATCTCTATACCTTGGTAGCTATTACTATAAAGGCGGAATTCAGAATAATAATAGACGAGAAACTTAGAAAATCAGAACACAAGTAGTAATTCGAAGAAAATATCTTCTCTAAATTATGAATAAGAAAACGATTACAATTCTCTCTTTGTTACTGTAATACCCTGTATTTTTATCTACTGTTTGAGGTAGAATGTGAAACCCTTTTCTCTTTTGGTGTTTTCTTTGGGTGTTTATTTTGTATTGTTGGGTTTTAGTAATTTAATCATACATATATATATATATCTTCTAATGATGATCAGGCTTTTGAAATTGTTAAATAACATGATTAGGTACCTATGGTTAAATTTTGAGAACAATACACCACAAATTCACCATTGAATGTTTGTTTAGATTTAGGTGATAGTTTCTAAAATTCAGGACAGTTTCGTTTTGCTGTGATTTTGATGTGTTAAATCCCAAATGGATGATTAGTTGACAATAATAATGGTATTGTGGACTCATGGTTTGTTGGTGATAATATTAATTTGTGAATCATGTGTTGAAATATCTGTTGAATGATTTTTAGAAACCTTATTGGGTTTATGAACTCAAGTATTGAAATACGAATTGAAGTATTTGTAGGAAGCATGAATAATGTTGTGAACTCATGTGTGAAATCTTATTGAATAAATTGTTGATAATAATATTGGTATTGTGAACTCTTGATTGAACAATTGAATTGGATTATTTGTTGAAATATTATTGATATAGTGAAGTCTTGTTTTGAAATCCTAATTAAATGATCTGTTATAAATATTATTGGTATTGTGAATCCATGATTGAGGAAACGAGTTAAATGATTTATTGCAAATAATACTTGTGTGGTAATCTTGATGGTTGAATATATGTATCATTGATTGCTTTAAATCATGTCGTATATCCCATGTTGTATGTTACTTGATTCATTCATATTGTTATGCGTGTCTTGAGATTGGGAATGCATTCTACTGAGATGTCATCTCACCCCAATTGACATCCTTGATAATTTCTTGGAACTTGGAAGTGGAAACTAAGAAGATAGTTTAATCATTGTATTGTCTTATTGTATTACTTGAAATGTAATTTGAAATAATATGTTTGTTGAAAATGTTTTTTTAAAGATGATAATCGAATTCATATGTTTAAATTCATGATAGGAAAGTTAAATTACGTTTGTTGTAATAAATAAATTAGAAGAGTTATATGCATAAGTCTCTTTTCGACCCGTAACGCTTCGAGTTCGGATCTCTATACGGGTTTGACCCTGGTCCGGAACTCGTGGTGTTACAGTTACACTCACAATCTTCTCTAAACAGTGGATTAACCTTAAACTATTTGCTAAGCTTGCACAAGTATTGTTCCAAGCTTTCTCTAGGTTTTCTATGTCTAGTATTTGTCCTTAGCTATTAGCCAAAGCCCTCTATCTATAACCTTCATCGTACTCAGCCGACCAAGGACTTCTATTAGGAATCTATTTCCCAAACTAAGAGTATTTCCTAAAACAAAACTCTTCCCTAACTAGGAATTCTGCCTAAACAAGGATTCCTGCCTAGAATAGGATTGTTCCCTCAACTTAGATTGAGGTTAACTAAGTTCTCTAAAGGAGTACGGATACACCTATATCACCATCTTTTCCCCTGGATGCTCGTACTTAGGTACGTAAGAGCAAGGGCAGCCTTCGTTTTTATCTTTGACTGTTGAGTAGAGCCAAAGATAACCTTTGTCTTAATCATTGTCCTTGACTATTGAGAAAGTATATGGATACGTTCGAGTCAAGGATAACCTTCGCATTTTTCTTTGGATGTTGAAAACGTATATGAACACGTTCGAGCAAAAAAATAACCTTCGTCTTTGCCCCTAGCAGTTCGTACTAAGGTACGTACGAACCAAGGACATTCTTTTTTTTTTGTCTTCGGCTGTTGAAAGTGTATATGAATACACTTGAGCCAAAAATAAGCTTTATTTTTGCTCCAAGGCTTCGTAATTTTGACCTTCGTATTTCCGTTTCCTAGGAGTAAAGAGAAAAAGGGGTAGGGTACGTTACGAGTAGCCCCATTACGGAAATAAAAATAATAATTAAAAATTAAAAGTTTAG
Source organism: Papaver atlanticum (assembly GCA_023531105.1). Classification (NCBI taxonomy): domain Eukaryota; kingdom Viridiplantae; phylum Streptophyta; class Magnoliopsida; order Ranunculales; family Papaveraceae; genus Papaver; species Papaver atlanticum. Next base: position 122,884 of record JAJJMB010007362.1, read on the forward strand.
TATAGAACTTAATAGAGATATGTTTGTTGAGTTCGTATTTAATAGAACTGTCCAATGTTTGGGACTTAGTTCTTAAATGAACCTCATATTAAAAAACGGCAGAGTATACTGCAAGCTGAGTAAAAAAAGGCGTATGCGAAAGAAAATGACCCTCAACTCATAAATAACCTTAGGGATTTTACTCCAAAACTTTTACTGTGATTCCTTCAGAAACGTAGGTATCCAGATCCAGAAAAGGTTTTCTCAAATATTAAAAAAGGACAGAGAATACCGCAACCTGAGTAAAAGAAGGTGTCTGCAAAAGAAAACGAACCTCAGCTCATAAATAACCTTAGGTATTTTACTCCAAAACTTTTACTGAGGTTCCTTCGGAAACGGAGGTATCCAGATTCAGAGAAGATTTGCTCATGAGTAAGCAAATAACAATAAAATATTAGCTTTTTGAGCTTTGAAAAGTGTTTTTAATGGTGTCAAAACCACTTTTTGTAGATCCGTAAGATTTCAATCTTTTTTTTCAAGGTTTAATACTCAAAAAACTTGTCAAAGAATGATAAATCTTTACTAGAAAGTAAGATCCAACTCTCTTATTCTTAGATCCGATCTTCCAACGAAGATCTAAAGAAAAAATATGATGAAATAGCAAAAATAACGAAAATCGAGAGCTTTTTGGTCCAACTCGTTTGTAGCGCCAAACTGTTACTACTAATTTTCCCATAGTCTACGTAATATGAACAGCCCAGAGAATCCGATACTAAGTAGTATGGATACCTCAGTTGAACTGATATTGTTGAGTAAATAAAAGGTATGTTCGAAATAAGATCTACTCAGAAGATCATATACTAAGTAAGTAAAGATACTTCGCAAGAGAAGATGCTAAGAAAACAAGGTATCTCTGTAAAACAGAGATAAGTAAGCAAATAAGCTAAATAAAGAGATATCTCAGATGAATAGATAACTCAGAAAACAGAGTTAACTCAGAGAACAGAGATAACTCAGAAAGCAGAGATAAATCATAGAACATTGATAACTCAGTAAGTAAATAGTTAAGTAAGAACATAATTTAAGTGCAACTAAGTTGATAGATCACACAAGAGATTACGTGGTTCGGTTAATCTTAACCTACGTCCACGGGTAAACATGATAAGTTTATTATTGATCTTGTTACAAATGGGTGGAAGAACTCCATTAAAGAGAGTATGAAGCTCCTAAAGTAAAATAGTAGAGAGAGAGAGTCTTTCCCTAATTCCTAACCAACCCAATTGTCCCCCTTCTCTTGAGATGAGGATGGGTATTTATAGCTCCACAAGCATCATGGATATCTTTGATGTCTTATGTTCCATCGAGATCTGATGGTCCTTGGTCAATCTAGTACCTTCGTTGGCCGCCCACCATCTCAAATTAGACAATGCCACCTTAGATTCCTCCATATGCCATCGTGAACTGTGAACCCTCCATACAAGTTGTACCTTCGCCAATCATAGGATGCCACCTTAGCGTCCTCCACGTTCCATCGTGAACCGTGAATCCTCCGTACAAGTATACTAAAAGCTGTGCAGACTGCTCAGCTACCTCTGACAGACAGACACACCCACGTGCCTATACTACAACTTACTGCTTAACAACTAAGCAATCTTGGTAGTGATTTGGTGTACTCCATTGTAGCGTACTTTGCTACTCCCACCTTTAATATTGTGGCACACGTTGATGGAGATAACTTCATAACTAAGGAGCCTAAGAAGCGATGTAGTGTGTTTCGTTGTAACATAATAAGTTGCTCCACCTTTAATGTTGTGCCACGTGGCATATCAAATTTTTGGTACTCACAATTGCTGAATTTCAGAAAGATTCTGAAAGTGCGTGCATCGAGTATACTTGGTTGCGTTGAACGAGGACATTGAACAGGTAAGGTGTGGGAGGTCTATTACAGGTCAGGCTAGTGAAGCGCTAAAATGGCGCGATACAGCATTGACGACCTAGTTAGTGTTTATCTAGGATGGCGCTACACTGCATAGACCATGAAGCGCTAACATATAGGGACCCTGTAGGGCCAGTGAAGCGCTACACTGTAAAGTCAGTGGCTAAGTAATGAAGCTTATTGGCCGAAACAATAAAGTTTCATTGAGGAAGACAAGGCAGGCCAAGTTGACAAATGCAACATGCGATGTTGGCATTAAGGCATATCCGTGGAATTGAGTTGGCCCAAACTCAAGGATGACGCAAGAGTGAAGAATAGGTCAAGAATTGTCCTATGAATTAGTTCAACGCTGGCCAAGGCTGGGACACTGCAAACAAGTGAGTAATGTAAGAGTGGCATTGCTATTGTCGAGCAAGTTGGCTAAGTGGAGCATATGACGTATGATAACCAGAATGAGCTAAGGAGTTGGCCGAGATAATTGTAGTGCGATATTGGCCGTGCATTGTCTTAGGCTAAGAAGTCTGCAGGGCCAAGGTGGCCAGACATTGGAGGAAGGCCAAGTTCAGATTGCATGTGATAGCTCAAGTGATGGTTAGGTGTTGGTTATTGGCTTTGCAAGCATGCCAAAGGTGTGAGACAAAGGTGAACGGTTATAAAAGGAGTTTATAACCATGTGGGAGAATTCATAACCACCAATAACAGGTGTGGCACTAATTGGCTTGACAACACAAAAGTTGGGGAGTTGGAAAAGCAATATAGGCGGTTATGGAAACTACTTCTTGGACACTTGGCTGTCCAAGGCTTGTGCAAGCGGTTGCACATAAGTTTTGGCCTGATCCTAGTAGTATAAATAGTTTAGGAATCAATAATATTGGTGGTGTTCAATTGAGAGAAGAACCACTGATTTTAGAGAGTGTTAGGCATTCACCAAAGATGGTGAATGACCTGTTTTGGTCCATGTGATGGCCAAGTTTTGTAATCTTCCTTTGATGCAATAAAATGAGTTAATTGTGTCATGTTTTTGTATTTATGATGTTGCTGATTTTGTGAGTTGATCAATTGGTTTGATAGATGACAAACCTCTTATGCTTATGGGAGCATAAAGAGTTAGAGAGAAAGAAGATGAAGACTTCCGTTGCGTAAAGCTTTAAAAGTGAAGGCAGATGCATACTTTGATGCAAGTATGCAAGGCTGAGTACTTGTAGCTAAAGTTGATTCACTGAACCACAGAATATTGCCGGTCATGTCCAACATAAATTTTCGGCACCATGTATAAACATGTAGTACACAAGATTCTTTTAACAATATAATTGGTGTTTATCCTTTTTTTATTATTATTTTGAAGTATGGACAAAGAAAAAAGAAATCCGAAAAAACTGTCATGTCATTTATCAAGATTGAATATGATTCGAATTGGTTCTCCGCTTCCCTTGGGCAGTGATATTTTCGACGGCTTTTCTTTAAAATACAATTCTCGGAATTTACGATGCTGTTAGGATTGTGTTCGAGCTTGTTTTGTAGTAATTTTTTATCAGCTCTATCGCTGTCTTGGTGACAAGTTGTCTTTTTTTATTCTATTTGCCCTAGCCCATTCGAGTGAAGACAATAATAAAGTTTAAGATTTTCAGTCAACCGATGAACTCTGGTTTCTGATCAGACGCCTCGTGAGATGGTGGCTTAATAGAAAATCAATTATACCTTGTGGGTTTTGATTTTCTTGTCTCAAGTATTTGGTAAGGATTAGTTAAGAAAGAATTAAGAAAGCAAAGCAGGTATAAAATTCAACTAAGTGAGAGAGATCCATACGGCTCTATCCTATATGGTACATGATCAATATTATTTAATATACGTGAATAAAAGCCGCCGATCAGAAAAAAATACGTGTATAAAAACCCTGACTTGATTGATTGTTTGAATTCATCGATCAAAAAGAAAAGAAAAAAAAAATCTTTGAATTCTTAGCAGTATTACAAAATGACTGATTCTTCTTCCTCATCGTCGTCTGCTCTGACTGAGATCAAACAAGATAAATATCGGTATTACATATATGGAGAAGGAGAGAAAGACACTCAATGGAGAAATGGTATTCCTAACTATGATGTAGTTAACAAGCTCTTTGAAGAAGGCAGAACTCAGGTAAAACATTTATTGACGACATCAAGAACCAATATAAAAAAGGGTTGAGAACTTCTATGGATTTTCATTGTTTTTTTCCCTGTTATATAATTTGTTTAGGTATGGCCTGCTGGTTCTATCGAAGAAGAGGTGCAAAACCTTGTCAAAACATGGGAAATGGAGATGGTTCACAAAGCACGCCCACAAGATATGAAAACCCTTGACCCCGCTAAATTCACCTTCAGTAAAAATGGTAACTAGCTTATATATCCACTATGCTATCTTCATTTCAAAATGATAGGTTTGTTTCATGTGTAACTACGAAATATAATTTTGAAATCTAACTGTAGGAAGCCAACCCATTCCTCTGGAGGAAATAGGAAAGAAAGGGAGCTACAACTTGTTCTTGCAAACCTCATTGCCCGAGAAATATCGGGTCTATAACCCATCGGAGGAAACAATCTCTTCTGCTAATAAAATATTCGCGACAACATTTCCTCGTGGCTTTGCACTCGAGATTATGCAGGTGTACTCTGGACCACCAGTTATTGTTTACAAATTCAGACATTGGGGATTCATGGAGGGTCCTTTTAAAGGCCGTGCTCCTACCGGAGAGAAAGCTGAATTCTATGCCATCGGCATTTTTACGGTAATTAATTAAAATCTTCTTTACCATGTGACATATCTCTATTTGAATCTCAAAGTATAAAGCTTTGGATAATTTCGTCAGTAAAACCTTTATATACAGTAAAACCTTTACACAAGAATATTTATGGAATAATAAAAATATGTTCTTATATACGGACGTTATCTCATTGGTTAATGTTCTTCGTCTATCTTGAAACAGTTGGATGAACACAAGAAAATTGTGAAGGTTGAGTTCTTCTTTGATGGAGGAGAACTACTTAGTGGTCTTATCAAAGGTGACGATACGTCGGATAACTCTGGCACATCAGCTTGTCCTTTCTTGAAGACCACAGAATGAAAGTTCAGTGTGGGACTCAACAATAATGGCGGAACATTTCAGTTTGAAGTTCTTAAAAATATTTCGCACAGTAAATTCGGGACAGATTTTGGATGTTGCCACCACAGTTTCAGTAAAATGGATTGTCCTTTCTTGTTTCCTTGTATTCCTATGAAATGAAATAAGATATGCTATGGTTTGTTTTTCTTCTTTTTCTCTTTCTTTTTGGAGTCAGGTCTAGCCTCCCCGTAAAAAAAAATTCGCTTTATCAATAAAATCTCTTAGTAAGTTTTTTTTAACAAAATATATAAATGCGAAAGGAAATGACATTTTAAACTAACGAATCTACATGGACTTTTACTTTAGGGATAGATATGTTTGTTTTCAAATTTAGCAGGGTATTATGATGATATCATCCCACCACTGATCATAGAGATCTTAAGATATCTATCATGGACTGGATTATATAATATCCCGGCGCTTTTTGGGGTCCTACAGAAACGCTGGATCTTTTGGTTGTCATTTTGAGACGGTATTTTTGGTATGTGAACTAATAGACGAGCTCCTCTTGCGTCAAGGAGAATAAACTACGGCTTTCTCGGCCAATTTTTAGAAAAATAATCATCACACGCTGCTCAAGCATTTTTTATCTAACACCATCAAAACCAATAATTTCAGGATTTCTAACACGATACAATTCTATATAGAACAAATTAATCATGGATCTCTGAATAGGTATTCGCTTCAAATTTGGCATCCCCTTCCTAAATGATGAATAATTTTACCATGATTTAGGGAAAAAAGGATTTAGTCTAGTGGGGTGGAAACAAAATGACGGTAAAAACAATGAAAAAAACTTAGGCAAGAGTCTATATATTATTGTAGTACAGGGGTGGAAGACATCAAACAACTTCATTCACCAAGAGAAGACAGCTATTTCGTTGTTGCTTGGGAATATGGCTAAGGGTCTGTTATGGGCAACAGCCGAGGACTTGGCAAGGAATATAGGACGAGTCCTTTCTCTATATCGTCAGATATTAAGAAGCCTCAGTTCTCCCATACTTCCCATGAACTTAGCAGCAAGATTGGCCAAGAAAGCAGAGGCTCGTGCTATCTTCATGTTGGGCGCAGAAGAGGGATCGCTGCACAACATTGAGGACCTTATTGATACCGGAGAGTAAGCTCTTTCACCTTTAAGAAAAGGCGAAATCCCTAATACATCCAGTGAGTGCACCATTGATGGATCTCACACTGTTCTTCAAATATTATTTATGTCAAATGCTGTACAAGAAAAACAAAACAGGAAATGTAGCTTTTAACCATCACAATCTTAATCAGGGAAAACAGTTGAGGAAGATGATTGAATTACATATGAACCTTTAATACAAGATAAGGAAGTAATACTTCCGAAACATTTACAATGATTCATTGAACTGCATCTCTGAAAACATCTGGGAAATCGGAGCTGTTAAGCTCCAAATGACTGGTTCCCTTTCTCAGTATTTTTACCACAGCAGCAAGCAACCAGAATAATCGTTCAACCATTGCGCTACCAACTCAGTAACAAAAATTGCTAGGTTTCCTGACGGAGGTGAAACTGGTTCTCGGCATCCTTCCATTACAGTTTACCAAGTGGGGACTCATTGGAATGCTCATCCACAAGCCAGAGTCCAAAATCACGGAAACGCTGTATTTTCTTCTCAAAGCCGACAATATAATTGTTATGGATGATAGCATGGTTTCCTTTGGTGTCTTCCACCCAAGTCTTGTTCTTGAAATATAATCCTCCTGAAGGAAATGCTGCCTGGGGTAGCAGATACAGATCCACCTGCGAAGCAAAAACGTATAAAAAACATTATACAAACTGTTGTGTTGAACATAACCTGATCAAGTGCACTCTCATATGCCTGTTATTCTGAAGAATCCTACGTAAAGAATGAAAGACGAGCTACCTGTCCAGCAGTTTTATTTAAAGCCCAATTGAACCCAGGTTGGTCATTTGCCTTTGCTTTCTTGGACCATGGCTGATCTTGAAGTTCTTCGATCCATTTCTTCATAACTAATTTGGCTCCAGGGGTTGGCCTGAGGAAAATCATGCAGCTGCAAATGTATGTACGCCCCTTCTTGCCAGGGGGTGGCAGAGCATTAGAGTGATCTAGCGGTTTGATCTATTCATTCCAAAATCAGAGATATGTCAACTAATCTGTAACAATGTAAGAGTTGTGCAACAGCAAAAGTGTTATTGATAACTGAAGATGCATCACAAGAGATAAGTTGGTGTTCATACTGCGGTCATGTCATCAGTGAAGTATACATCATGATTCCCTTTAAGATAAGTGAAGGGGTCTGCCAACCAGACCATATCAACGTCGTTGTACATGACATTATATCCAAGCTCCAAAATATGCAAAAGATGCAGAGGTCTGCGTGACGTAAAATTGAAAAATCCCTGTCAAATTGGACAATTGCACAAAAATAAGCGAAATGGAACATCAATATGTTCGCATCACAAAGAGTAAAATAAATATACTACAGTAAACAAATTTAAATGGCTTCCAAAAAAAAAACACAATTTCAGGGACAAGAACTCAGCATTTGCCTAGATTAGAACAAAGCTTCGTATAGAATTAAGTGGAATTCAAAATCACACCTAAATTAGATGAAACTAAACCCCGGCAGATTCAATTATGCTTCCAGTTATCAAACAATAACCTGCCTACACAGCTAATATGGAGAGACAGAAGAAACCCAATATCAGCGACATTCTGAGAGGCTAAAATCAGCTTCTCTATGCTTAATATTGAGGTTTTCAAGTTACGAATTTGTAAAATGGATTGAAAGTAAACAAGACGATACTCAACACTTTTCATTTCTTTTCTTTATAGAGATGGTTCTTTGGGTCACCTAAACTTGGTGTCTCTATTACTTTCTGTTTTCAGCATTTTCTGTTTTGCTCTTACCAAAAACACAACAAGCATAACATACATTCATTACAATGTACATAAATCCTAACACAAGCAGACAAGGCAAATCATTATAACACGCAACGAAGTCACCAGGTTCGCTATACGTTCAAAATCAAAACTACCAATGAGTGAATGGAAAACCATACTTATTAGTTTTCTCCAGTGACTGTGATTTGAGTCATATGACATCTAGTGTGTGAGTTTCTCTGTATGGGCACAAACAAATAACCAATTAAAACATAGCAACTAAACTTCACTATCTGATAACTTACTGAAAACCCACATCTCAAAATCAAATTCACAACTCAAACTACATACCTGAGACCCAAATTTATGAAACTAAACATGAACTGATTCAATTCTGTTTCCAATTATCATACATAAGCTGCCTACAACTAATATGAAGAGATAGGAGAAACCCAATATTAGGGACAATCTGAACAAGTAAGACCTAAGCTTTTAGATGCTTACTATTGAGGGGAAACACTGTATCCGCACATCGTATTGCAGTTCAAAACAGAATTTGAGAGTGAACCAGACAATATTCAACATTTCTTCATTTCTTTTCTTTTCTAGTGATGGGTGTTTGGGTCACTTAAACTGGTCCCTAATACTCATGTTTTCAACATTTTCTATTATCCTCTTACAAAATACAGAACAAGCATAAGATACATTCATTTACAACGTACATAAATCCTAACACAGACAAACAAGGCAGATTAATGTTATTCCCGTTGAAGATAGCTAAACGTTCAAATTCCGAACCTTAGTCAACAGATTCGCTCATGGTCATCACAAATTTCCCTGAAATTCGCGACTTTGCGCACCTCAGTGAAATTCGTGTTCGGAGCACGCTCCTCACAAGGGAGAATCGCGCTCCCAACATGGGAGGAGTGTTTCACTTATTACCCAAGAAATTTCCAAGTTTAATATAACTTCCCATTTTTGTATTTACAAAACAATAATTGACCCACTGCTTCTACAGCCACAAACTATCTTTACATTCACTGGTTGTCTCTCACTTTAAGAGATCAGAATGGCTGAGTAGTGGTGTTTGTATTTGATTAAGTTTGTAGCTACAAATTTATAAGTTCCACAGAGGACCACTCCATCATCAAGCTTACACTCGCTCTTAGTTGCACAAATTTAGATGGCGTTAGGAATAGTAAGAGTTTCTAGACTCACTCTTAGACATCAGCTCATTCTTACACCAAACCAAACCAAATCCAGGTCAGAGACAACAGAATCAACAGGGAAAATAAGAAACCAAAGTGCAGGTCAGGTCTATATCAGCTAGCCTGCTAAGACAAGCACAAGAGTGGTCAATCACTAACTGTTTTGCATACTTATCTTAAAACTAGCCTGGTTTCATACATACCACGTCCATTCTTAATCAATTCTTCGTCATAATCATACATTATTGGAGCATATAAATAACTGGACAACACGATACAACGGATATCCTGACACAAATGAACAAGGCGGATCATTATGATTTGCAATGAAGTCACCAGCTTCATATCTAACTAAACTCACCCATCTTGATCTCTCCTATTCGAACTTTGCAGCATCAATTTCAACACAATTCTGTAATCTAACATTTCTACATTACCTTGACCTATCATGCTATATGTCGGTTGTAATAAATATTTGGGGCTCTAGAAAAATTTATACCACCTCTTGCTTGAAATTAACATCTACAAAATGGGTTAGAGGTTTAGCAAATCTCACGGAATTAAAGTTGACTGGTATTGATTTATTTGAAGCCACATCTTCATCAGAAGATTATTTTTCCGAACTTATTTCATATCTTTGGAATCTTAGGGATCTCGAGATCTCTAGTTGCAATATATCCGTCCTAGTATTCCCAATCCATCAGTTCAACAATCTTTCCCGTCTGTCCACTCTCAAAATGAACGACAACGATTATTTCTATTCCTCAATCCCATTACAATTTGCTAATTTACACTTTCTGTTCTTGACTTGTCTTCTAGTCGTGTTCATGGTTCAATTCCTTACCTACCTGAACTTAAAGTGCTTGATGTAAGAGAAGCAAATCTTGATCCTAGTCAACTAACTAGGAAGTTTGAACAACCATGGCCTAAACTACAAACAATTGAGATATCAGGAACTCAATTAACCGAATCCATTCCAAGTTCAATTTCAATGCGCCACAGTTAGTCAGTCTTTCTGCTGCACAGTGTTCGATTCAAGGATCTTTACCATCTTCTATCATTTTTCCACTAGACTAGAGATCACAATGCATCAGTTGGAACCAATCTACCATTTTATAGGCACTTTAAATTCAAACCGAACACTGAAATAGAAACAACCCCAAAAACTAGACTAGTCGACCTAAATAAATTTCTACGTACACCGCAGAAAGATCATATCCACATTAGTTTCTACTAAAACAAATAAACAGAACGCAGATTGGTTATGAAACTGAGGAGACCGAGATTTGAAAATTACCAGAACGCAGGGTTTCTGTTAGGCCACATAAGGTTGGGTGCATCATATACACCCAGACTTTCATACAAGGGAGCTCTTTAACCTTTCCTATGCAACCATGGTAAGGTTTAGAACTAACATTTTTCTCTTTAGTCTCATCTGGAAGATTAAACAGCAGCATATGGAGAGGACATGTTAGAAATATTAAAGAGGTGATTTAATAGTAATTTAGTACAACCGATCTGTTTCCACTATCTATCTAACTTTTTATTTTTAAACTCAAACCAAAGAATCTTCCTAAACAAGTTATCTGTTTCTCTTGGGCACTTTCCTTTCCACTCTACAGATTTCATTCCCCAGAAACCCTAACAATCAAACAGAGTGGTTCAGCTCAGGGTCAGCTCATACATTGAAGATTTGGGCTTCATACATCATTTCTAAAAAGAAACATCACAGATTCAGCAATGGGAGATCAGTAAGTGTTTTCTTTACAATCTGAATGACTAGAACTAAACCTAAGCTTCTAGATGCTTACTATCGAGGGAAATGTATCCACAGATCATATTGCAGTTTGAAACAAAATTAGTGAGTGAACGAGAAAATATCTGATACTTCCTCATTTCTTTTCTTTCATAACGATGAGTATTTGGGTCACCTAAACTTGGTCTCTACTACTCTATGTTATCAATATTTTCTGTTTACCTCTTTCAAGAACAAGCATAGCATTCATTCATTACAAATGTACATAAATCCTACCACAATGAGGCAGATCATTATAATTCGCAAACGAAGTCACCGGGTTCGCTAAACATTCAATTTCCAAACTAACTACAATGAGTGAATTGAAAACAAACTTAACAGTTTCCTCTAGTGATTGTCATATGACATCTAGTGTGTAGTTTCTCTATGTTTTCCAATTCCTAAGTGGCACAAGCTCAACCCCAGGACTCTCAACAATTAGCAAACAACATCATAATTCAGATTCAGCAACTAAACTTCACTACCGAACAACCACAAAAAATCAAAATTTGCTAAAAACCCACATTTCAAAACCAAATTTCACAAGTCAAAAAACATACCTGAGACCCAAATTTATGAGCAGATTGATTCTCAGGAGCAGGAGGAATAAGAACAGCATGACCAGGCCATCTCTGATTAACTAAAAACAATGTCTTATAATCTTCAGCAATCACTAACACTTTCTCTTGATGTTTAAACCTACTTATACTAATCAACCAATTACTCAAAAATGGCAAATAAGGTGAACTCACAGCACAAACAATCACAGTCCCAGTCCCAGTCCCACTTCCATTTCTACCCCCACCACCACCAACAAAATTCACAGCTTCAGATAATGTATAATCCTTCCACTTAGAAACAGAACCCCCTCTTGAAAAAAGACCACTGGGCATTAGAGTATCATTCATCCATGGATTCAAGAATACCCCAAAAATGAGTATCAATGTGAGGAGTATGAATAAACCAGTTGGGGTGAAGAATGATATGATAGATCTGGGTTGGGCATTTGATGATGATTTTGGTGAAATTGGGGTTTCATTTGTTTGCTGAGTCTGTTGTTGTCGTTTATACAAGGAAGAAGAAGCCATTGTTGTTGCAGAGTAAGAATTTAATGGAAGTGTGATTAACCAATTAGGGCTTATGTAATTTGATTCCCATGGAGTTGAATTGGGAAATGGTAGAAGAAATTAGGGTTCTTGATAGAGAGAGATCGAGATCTGAGGTGGGAATCGAATGACAGAGAAAAAGACTGTTTTGAGCTTTGTTTTGTCGGTTTGGTGTAGAAAACTGAGGAAGAAAGGATTTATGAAGTTTGGGCGGGCCGAATTCCAACAATCCAAAGCAATCTAATAAGAAAAGCCCGTGGAAGGAGGCCCAAAGTTCGGTTCAAGGGGGTATATAAAAAGAAGAGATTCCCCCAAAAAATTTCACCTGGCCGATTTCTGAGTAGGGAGAATGGCGGTCGAAGAAACAAGAGTAAGATTGAATGATTTAAGAATTTCTGAAGTATCCACCAAAGCTGTTCCAAGCACAACAGCAGAAAAACGATCAGAGGAAGTTGTTGTTCCAAACAAAATCGAAGAAGCAGGAAGGAAATATTGCTGTGCTAAATGCCATCGCTCATACGGACGAGTAACTCATGTTGCTTTGGAAAGGAGAGTCACCCTGGAAGTAAACTAAACAGATATTCTTTACCTTGGATTCCCTTGTTTTATTTTGAAATAAATAATCTTGGTTTTTGTTGGATTAGTTTAAGATTTATCCCAATTTTGAGTTTAATTGTGGAATTCTATCTTTAATCATTCAGCTGTTGTCAAAAAAAATTCACTTGTAAGGTGATTGCATCTCTAGGAGGTTCTAGTTTTAGAACATAAGTTTGTTGCTGATTACATCTGAGAAACTAGAATTAAAATGTAGGATTTGAGTAGTATTACCTTTTAAGTCAATTTATATGTTTTTCTGATGAACCAGCCCAATGCTGTTGTGTCTGGTGGGAAGGGCCGGGAGCACCAACTATATTACACTTGTCGTTTTCCAGGGTAACCTACTTCCATTCCTTTGATTAGCTCATGATATGTGTTTACAATCTTTTTTACTCCCATGTTTTGCTTGTGTTCAAATTTACAGGATCAATTCGCATCGCGTGGAAGCTGGAATGTTAGATCAGTCCTTATTTGTCAGGAAGTTCAATACTGTCTGCAATTTTTGTGGTGAAGTAGTTGGATGGCACTTGGTAAGTATCTATTAGCCTCTACCTCAGGCCAACTAATTAGTTTAAATGTGTACATATACCTGCTTGCTTCGATAAGTTGTCTATCTGAGAACTGCAGCATTCTGCAATCCCTCGCCGATAGCCTCCCTTGCATCCCAGCTTTCCACTTGTTTTAATACCGCCACATCTTCCCTGGGTCCTCAAGCATTTCCCAGATCCATATTTTCCTTTTTACTCGCAAAAGAAACATTATGGACTCCAGTTCCCGTTCGGAGGCAATATGACTATTTTAAAGTGCATCTATACATAGTGGTGTTATCTGTTCGTCATCTTATTTTGTTTCATATTTCCTTTTACATCTCAACTAAGTCCACAACCGTCATCTTTGTCACGAAATCTGTTGAACTTATGTTGCATCTTAACTTTTCAGACTGCCAAACCCAAAAGTGATGATATGCCTACAGGAGTGTACTGGTGTGACACATTGATGGACAGGTGATTCTTTCACTATCTCATTGAAACCGAATTGTATTCTTACACCTCTACTAGTGCATGTGATGTACCTCTGTCCCATTACTGAGGTGTTTTGCAGCACGGATATGAGATGTACCGCTGACATGCATGTACTGTGTAATTGTGTGAGCGGGGAAAAGGTCGTTCTGTTAGATGAAGAAGAGAATGAAGTAGCAAGATATTGTAATGTTGAGTCTGAGCTACCGAGCATTAACTACTTGAAGCCAAAGAAGGCGAAGAAAGTGTTGGCTCCGGGAATAACACTCAAAAGGCCACGTAAATTTCCCTGGGATAAGCAGTTATGGTTGGATTGTAAGAATGATTATCGAGGGACAATCTCTTTTATATGCTTGATCATTGGTGTGTGATAAGTTGGGAAAAGAATTCGCTTGTTCTATTTGAAACAACCTAAGTTTGGTTCCTCTTCTCTCTATGTTTCTGTAACCTTTTTAAAAGCAAATTTTTGAAAGCTAACAATTATGACCTACCATGCCCAGTTTTTTTTCGTTTTTTCGTAAATAGAATTATTTCATTCAAACTTAACTCAAATTGTTTGTGTTACAGACATTTGCAAAAGATAAATTTAAAGATACAACAGCAGATTCCCTTGGAACAACATTAGACTGTTCAACTAAAAGAGATTGTCTGAAAACATAATTTTTGCAAGAAAATCATCAGACGTATTACCCGTTCTATGAATGAAATGTGTTTGTTCCATGAGTAAAAATGCAAGTAATGGGCGAAATTGCTATTTGAATCACCATTTGGCCCTCATCCAAGCCTGCCATCCAGCCAACCGACGTAACTACCAGCAAGTCCACAGTTTTGCAGAGTCAACATCCGGTCAACGATCAAAGTCAACCTTTGGTCAATGGTAAAAGTCAACCGTCGGTCAACTGCCAAAGCCAAATTGCCAGTTGTGCTGCCAACCAATTCCCATCCATGTTGCCAGCGGTGCTGCCAACCAGTTTCCAGCTAAGTACTCTGCCGTGCTGCCAGCCAGCCTCAATCCATGTTGTTAGTTGTGCTGTCAACCAACCTCCATCCAGTCTCCAGTCAAGACTGTCTGCCAGTCAAAGATCGATAGTTGCAGTCAACGGTGAAAGTCAACCCTACCAGTCAAAGTCAAGGTCGTTGGTCAAACTCGCAAGCCCATGTCGATTTGGCCCGTTTCCACAGATCCAGTGCATAAACCCTGGAAGAAGATTCTGAAAGTTTCTGGATGATTTGATGACCAAGCTGCAGAGAAAGTTCTGGAACATTCAAGATGTCTTCCTAACCAAGTTACTTGCGGAGGAAATATTTCTCGGTACAAACATTGGCGCCGACTAAGGGGATTCGTGTAAAACGATCGTGTTTTACCATTGGGAAAAGTGTGGAATAAATCATGCATAGAGATTACATGCAAAAATCAGCAAAAGAAGAAAAAATTAGGGTTTTTACGTAACTGTTACAAGGTTGAAGAATCCGTTGTGAGGTTGAAGAAACCGTTACAAGGTTGAAGAAACTGTTGCGAAACAGTTGAAGAAACTGTTATGAACAGTTGAATAAACCGTGATGAAAACGGTAGTAGAAGTGTTGCGAAATCCAGAGAACAGTAACAGTGATGCAGAGAGCGTGGCCAAAGCTTCTCTCTTGTAGTACCACATAGCTCCAGCCTCGTGTACAGCTTCGAATCTGACAAATCTGATCTGTCAGATAAACGAAATATGGACTGTTATATCCGTCCAGCCACGGGTCCAGCTTTCGATTCAAAAATATACGGTTCGGCTAACAACTTCAGTTCATTCCAAACCGGTCCATATCCGGTCCAACTCGGTTCAGAACGTCCGGGTCTGACCAGTCGACACGTCGGCTGAACCGGTACAGTCAGCATCCGTAATATCAGTAAAGAACATGCCACGTCATCAGATCTTCCTAATGACTGGATGCCACATCCTCGCTGGTTTGTACCACGTCAGTAACGTTCCGGTACAGTCAGCAACGCCACATCAACAATCGTTGCACGCCAGCTGCCATGTCAGCACCTAGTCACCAGCTACGTCATCAACTAGCGGAGCTCCCACGTCAGCATCCGTACACTTACTGTGCCGCCTAGTGTTGCCACGGCAACACGTCAGAGTGCCATGTCAACACAGTTTCACTGCCATGTCAGCACGTTCGGTGCCACGTCCGTAATATTTTCTGGTCAGCAGTTCCGGTCAGCGATTTTGCACAGTCATCAGTGCCACGTATGCAACAGCACGCATGCTTCGTTTAGATCTTGTTTCTTCAATAACTTCTTCGTTTTAAGTCCGAATTGAGGGATTTTTGGCTCGTTCGAATCGTATTTCAATTCCCTACAAAATGGAAGCAAAAATTACAGTGTTCGAGAAGCTTTAATGTGCACTTGGAGAAGTAACATGATCGAGTTCAAGATTCGTGGATAGCGACATGATCGAGTTCGAGGTTCGTGGATAGCGACATGATCGAGTTCGAGATGAGGATTGCTTAGACCCTTCAATATTTAGCCTTGCATCACAACGCAAGCACCTGAAGCCTCACCTTGCACGTGAGCACATAAGTTTTGCTCTTATCGCAAGCATAAAATCTTGTCTTGCACGCGAATATGAAAGACTTGCACCTCGGCAAGCATAAAGTCTCGTCTCGACCATGATCCAAATGCCCGATATTGCTCCAAAGAGTCATACTCAACACAAGCAACAGCCAACCTGCCCAAGCAGCAAGCGCTACAGCCTTGTTACGTTGCGAGCAAAAAGCCTTGCCCCAGTCGCAAGCGCGCACACACTTCATTCCTTTCAAGACTCGACTAGATCTCGAGCATCACAAGTCCACCACGTGGCAAAAAGTCTCACCTAGCACGTGAGCAAATTTTATTGCAGGTTATCACAGTTGGGGCGTCTTTGTAATGTCTCTACTCACGCTTGGGGGTGAGTAACGTCATCAATGGTCGACGCAGAAGGAAAAACAAACTTCTTAACCCCCAACAAGTTGGCGGTTAAGAGGGGGCGATGTCTGTACCGTGTGTAAAATATACGGAAGGCCCGCAAATCATGCACGTGAAGGAAGATTCCAGAAGTCTTGTTTCCCAAGTTGCTTGCACATGAAGTTTGTATTAAAATTAGGGTAACATAAACACTATAAATACATGTATCCTAAACCCTAAGAGGATATGAAATCCTTGGTTAGCTAACCAAAATTATTGTAAACCATTATCTCCCCTACGGGATTCCTCCGTGGATGTAGGAATACCTCGCCGAACCACGTAAATTCTTTGTCTTCTTATTTATTTTCTATCGTGTTCTAACCCAAATTCACATAATCATCATCAAATCATCGTGTTTAGTGCCTAAAAGTAATTTTGGGTACAAACATTAGCGCCGACTAAGGGGACCTACGAGAAAAGGAATCGTGTTTTCCCGTTGAGAAAAGTAGTACAGAAAGCTTCAAAATCATGTTCGTGAAAAAGCAGTTTGGACTCCGTCAAAAACCACTACTGCAGTCTAGTTGATCGTAACTGATGTAGTCCAGATTAATCACAATTGTTGCAGTCCAGCTGATCGCAACTGCTGCAGACTAGATATTCGCAGTTACTGCAGTTCAGTTGGTCGCAACTGCTGCAGTCCAGATTCGTTGTTCGAGATCTGCTGAACTTTCATCGCTACAAAGACCAATAAAACCGCTCCCAGGACGTTCGGTCCACGGTAAAAGATGGCATAAAAACATCATCAAAACTGTTGTCAGGATGTTCGATCCGCAACAAAGACAAGTCCAGAGTTCAAAGAAATTGCATCCCAGATAACGTAGCGGTAGCATGTACGAGTTCGAAGTTCGTCGCCATAACCACCATCATGATTAGCGGTTGTCAACCTACCTATCTCTAATTGTTTCTATCAGCTACCTGCACCAGATGCACGTACGATAGAGACGGAAGACGAAAACCCTAAGAAAAACCCTCAGAAAAGCATCACAAAAGTTTCCTGAAAAGGTCCACAAAGGCATCTCAAATAACCGTTACAGAAAATTGTTGCAGAAAGTTCAAGGAGAAAAGACAACAGTTCCCTAAACTGTTATACCAACCGTTGCAAGATGGGAAAGACGACAGTTCGGAAAACTATTACTAAAGGTTCAAGAGGAAAGACCACAGTTCGTGAAAGGCGTTGCGAAAGGTTTCAAAAAAAAAAAATGCCCGGCAGCATTTCCCGGAGGCAATGCCCAGTGGCAGTTTTCTGTCACCCACTTCAGAAGTTCCGTTCACCCATATTAAGTTTTTGTCACCCACTTCAGTAGTTCCGTTCACCCATATTAAGTTTTTGTCACCCACTTCAGCAGTTTCATTCACCCTCGTCAGCATTGAACACACCACATCAGCTGACGCGTCACCTGCATCAATAACACATCAGCCTGCCACGTTAGCAGTAAAGTCCTACAGGAGCGGCCACGTCAGCAAGGAAAGGTGCCACGTCATAGGCCTGTTAATGTGTCGCAATTCCACGTCAGAAAAGTGGTCCAGTCAGCAATGTTATCCGGTCTGCAGTGCCATGTCAGCAATGTGGTCAGTCAGCAGTGTCACGTCAACAAAGTGGTCCAGTCAACAGTGACACGTGAGCAAAGTGGTCAAGTCAGCAGTGACACATCAGCAAGGTGGTCCAGTCAGTAGTACCACGTCAGCAAGGCGGTACAGTCAGCAGTGCCACGTTAGCTACAGCGCTCGCTAAGTGGAAATCTTGTTTCATCAATAACTTCTTCGTTTTAAGTCCGAGTCGAATGATTTTTGGCTTGTTGGAATCGTCTTTCAATTCCCTACAACGTGGAGGTTACAAATCATGAGTTTGAAATTTGTTATTGTTTGAGGTTCCAAGCGGCACATTGACCATTATCAAGTGAAAACTACATATCATATTCTATGTTCGCAAACGCTGTTATGAAGATTTTCTATCTACAACATGCCCGTGTGCAAAGTTCGTGAGTGCTGGTTCGATTCTTAAACCTCAACATGCTCGTGTTCGATGCTAGCTAAAACTGCTACAGTTCAGTTGATCGAACGCTGTAGTCCAGTTTTTCAGCAACTGCTGCAGTCCAGTCACTACACCAAATTCAGGTTTTAGCAACTCAGATTCGCAACAGAAATGTAGCTGTTGCAAATTTCACAATTGCTGATGCTCAGTTTCTACTCGCAACTGTTTTTCTTTCACGCATGCTAGTTATGCGTGTGGCAGCAAACACTTTTTTGACTAATTCCGCCAAAAGAATGAATTGGTTGGAAGGAATAGATAAATTTGCACCCATTCTCCCCTATCGGGTTTATCCTTAAAGAACATTTTACTCTACCAAATATAACGAACCACAAACTCGTTTCTCTTTCTCAAACCAGATCTGGAGAACAAATTTGTCTCACTCTCCCGCCATTGAGACCAGAGCAGATAAAGTTACATCATACTTGTGTAAATTGATTAATGATGTTATTTCTTTGTGTATTTTGGTAGTTTGATTTTATGTTTCTTATAATAGTGCAGATGGGAGATTCAATCTGAGGTTTAGGTCATCTTTCACAAGGAGTTACTGCAGCTGCTATTGCTAATAATAAACCAGGTATGGCCCTCTTCTTTATCTAGTTTTCTGTTTTGTGTTTGATTTTAGGTCGGTTTAGATTCTGTGAGAATTGGGTTTCTTTTAATTTTCGAATTTGAATGAGTATGCAACTGAGTAATAAAGATAAACAACATGGAATTGTAAATCTGTCATTTTCAGCCTCTGAAGGTATTGAGGTATGATTTACTGGAAGTTTTTTTTGATTGATTTTTTTTTGTTTTTGGGGATTTTATGTTTGATTTTTTGTTTTAAATTTGGATCTTGAAGTGTGATATTTTGGCAGATTACTTTAGGCTTCATTCACATGAAGACTATATTAATTCACAGTATACTTATACATCCAATTTTCTAGGCAAACCTTGTTTTAATTTTTGGTTCGTTTGTTTGTTATTTCATTGTCTCATTTATTCTCATTTGCTTACATCAAATTCTCTAATCATCTGTGCATTTGGTGTTTGTTCTCGAGTCATATAATCATTATTTGTTATCACCCTTTTATAGGGCAATTTTTTTTTATTCTTGATCGTTTTAGTGAATCTTGGTTCTAGTTTTGATGAAAATTTGATACTAGAGGAACTTGTTTTTGCTAATTCCTTGTTTTTGTAGAAATTATTATCAAATAACCCTAGATTGGATACCCTTAGCTTTTAGATGCTCTATTTGATTTTTACCATTATGAGTGATTCTTACTTGTGCATATCGTTTATCGCTTTCTATAATTTTTTTAGTGGAGTGCCTTTTCACCCAATCCGCCGATTTATGGCTTTTCTGCTGTTGTTGTTAAACTTATTGAAAGATGTATTTTTATTTGTGAGAGTGATTATCGTTGTCTTATTATGCAACTGGGTTTTTTTATTCCACGATTCTCAATCTACTTTATGGGTGTTTTCAGGAAGATTTTTATTGGTGGTCTAGCGAAGGAGACTACTCCTTGTAAGTTCTAAGATTTTTGCCCTCAATTTTCTTGTTACTTCTTCCAGTTGGTTTTGTTCTCACGTTGTTTTTTTCTCTTTTTGTGCTAAATGCAGTTCAGTTTACCAACCATTTCGGTAAATATGTAAAAATCACAGACTCTATGATAATGAAAAATCGAATAAGTGGGCATCCCCGTGGATTCGATTGTGTGACTTATGCAGATACTTTTGTGGTTGACAGAGTTATCGAAGATACTCATGTTATTAATGAGAAACAAGTATGATTCGGATCTATGTGTGGTTTTTGAGTATAATTGATTCCTTATGTGTTACGCCGAAGCCTTACAGCAATTTAGGATATTAACCTTTTTTTCCCCCTTCTTCTGTAGGTTGAAATCAAGCAGACTATACCTAAGGGAGCCATGGGATCCAAGGATTTCAAGACCAAAAAGATCTTCGTGGGCGGCATACCTACTAGCGTAAATGAAGGTGGTTTTTTGTTAAAATGTGCTCAGTTTTTTCTTACATACCCCGAGTCAGCGTGGTTCTCCATTACCATTAGCGTCACCTTTTTCATATTGATTTTTTCTTCAAATGTGCCAGATGAATTTAGTGGGTTTTTCTCTAAGTTTGGAGAGGTCAAGGAACATCAAATCATGCGGGACCATGCAAGCACTTTTTCTCGGGTTTTGGGTTCATTACATTTGATAGTGAGGAATCTTTCGATAGCATCCTGTCTCAAGGGAACAAGATCGAATTTGCTGGAGCTCAGGTTAGTTTAGAGTTTACTAGGAAAATTCTGCAAATTGGTAGCATAGTTTTTCTATTTACCAAAATATTAAGTTTTTTGCTTATTTCTCACATGTCTCAAATGTTTTGCACTTCCAATTCTGGATCTTTTTAAACAAAATATGATAAAACAAGAAGTTATATTCACACCTTATATCCAAAGATTGGGGAATCTTTGTTGATGCTTGCTGTTGATAGGATATTTAGTTTTTTTTAGCTGATGGTGGGTGGTAGTCATGGAAGCTATCTGCTTTTACTTTGTTGGTCACTCATAGTTTTTTGGTATGGAGGGTATTTCTTGTACAAGGTATAAGAGGCGTGTGTGGATATGGCAGTCTAGGTTAATGTTTATGTTTTGTTGTAGGTGGAGATCAAGAAAGAAGAACTCAAAAAATCTAACCCGCCATTTGCACCACCCAGGCGTTTTTCCAATTCTAGGCCCAGTACTTATGGTGGTTCTGGTGCTGGTGCATTTGGGGATAATGAAATTTTAAAAAATTCCATCCATAATTTATTGCTGTGATTCTAATTTTATGGTGCATTTTTTTGGTTCGTTTGTTTGTTCTTCCTGCAATATAAGTCCGTGGAACTAACTCTCTTTGCACAGATGATTGCTCTTGGTCCACTTTTATGTTGTATACGTTAGATTTCCTTAAAAAGTACATCATGACTGTATATATTTTAGGTCAACAGATGATTTCAGGGGTGGTCGTGGAAATTTCAGTGGCGGACGAGGAAGTGATTTTGGAAATCGTGGTGACTATTCAGCACAACGTGGTCCATCTGGAGGACGTGGCGAAGGTTACCAGCCAGTGGAGCAGAATGGGAATGAAAAAGTTGCAGGTGGTTGTCAAGGTGATTCTAACATCTATTGTGTATGTTATTTTTTTGTTACTTTGTTTAATTACTTGAGGTGCTTACCAATATTCCTATTCATGTTATTTGGTTGGTTACAGATTGTTAGACCTCAACCTGATACATCTGCCAAACAAGGTGATTTTTTGGCAGATAAGGGTTTCCATGAAATGAATAGAAAGTGTTCATCAATATTCTGTCATCTCCCATTGGTGTTCCAGTTTTTTCAGTGTTTTCTTATTGATTTTTTGATTCTACAACTATGATTGAAGTTCAATCTTCGCTTCCTGTTTAGTGTGTTATGGCAGTAACACTCTGTTTATATAAAGGACATCACAGACTTATGATGTTGACCTTTACTTTACTTTCTACAAGGTACATAAGCATCAAGAATTAAAGGCAATGAAGGTCATGTGCTAGTAGCCAGTTGAGGGTATAGCAACCCCTGGTAAGTCTTGTTTTCTTTTCCATTATCTATGTTGGATATATTCATGTATGGTTGTACCATTAAATTCTTAAAAACCTGTGGAAACAAGTTAACCAAAATTACTTTGTGCGAGGTAAAGAAAAGCAACGAAGATTTTTTCAGTTAACGACAAGTACTATTTTCCTTAACCGCTACACAGACTCTTTGGACTTGTTTAAGGTATGTTTATTTTACACAATGTGTAGATGTTGACATTAACATATCTGTTTACCTTTTTTTTTAATTATTTTTATCATAATCAGAAATTAAACTTTGTCCTATTGTCTACTTGTTTAAGAGGGTATTACAAGTGTATCCTAATTTTTCTGCTGCTGTAAGGGTTGGAATAGGTCGAGAGATTCAAAGATTTATATAATCCTTTGATCTTCAGTTACATCTTACTATTGTAGTCATAACACTTTGCATTGTCTTTATGTTGCGGATGATGTACCATTTTATATCTGGTGGAAACATTTTACTTATGGTGGAAGCTCGTACTAATAAGTGGATATTGGTTTGCTTTCAGGATTCTGGTAGGAGAAGAAGAAGTTGCTGACACAACTTACACCCGTTGAATGTTGTTTTTCTATGATGCCATTGTTCGTTAGTATGCATGTAATCAATGCTATTTTTCTCCTTCCTGATGCATCTTTGAACAACTTGGTAACTTTTAATATACTTGGCATACTTGGCATAATGAAAATTGATATTATTTTTGTGTTACAACAATTCCCATTGAGGTATCTTGAACAAAATGTTGAACCTTCCTGTGTGCAGCAGATGCCTACACAGGTAAAAACTTCTGGTAATGTGCGTGTGTTTTATCATTTCAAGGTCTATTATCCCCTCTCGTATCCACAATTTAATTTTGTTTATTGGAAAGCTAATGCTACTGTATTTGTGTGTGGGTTTAGTCTTACTGAGTTCTTTTGGGTTGCAGAATGCAATGCAAGGGTTTACAGAGAAGATTGTGCAGATGATGAAGGATGAAAAGCTATTTCAATCTCACGGTGGCCCAATTATACTCTCTCAGGTTCGTTCTTTCCCTTGTACAATGTTTGATTTCATACGATGGCGTTTTTGCGTATCTAATATTATGGGTTTTACTTGTGTTGCAGGGATTGTCGCGTCACGCAGAGGAGTTGAACATTCAAAGCATTGATATCAGGTGCTTGTTTTAGGTTACAAATAGGAGTTTCTTATAGAAATTTAGGTTGTCACATAACTCAGAAATTTATATATTAGGCACTCACCATGTGTAGATGAACATACAGTTGTTAGAGTTTGAAACTAAACTAAATTAAGAGTCTTACTGAAATATAGAGTAACTCATATGTATACCACCATATGTAGATGAACAGATAGTTGTTTCCTTCTCTTCTTTTGTAAGTTTCTTAAATGTTGTTCTCATGTATCATTGAACATATCAATATCAATATAAGTGGCGCAGAATATGATTGATTGATTGATGGACAGATTGAATCACAGGGTTATTGGTAGTTGAAGGATAAAATGGAATGGGGGTCGGAATTTTTTGACTAGGTAAATAAAGACTGAATTTTTTTTTTTTTGTTGTTGCAAAAAATTAGCAACAGCTGAAATCTGTTGCTAATTTTTTTACCGCGGCTTTTTTGGGTCAATATCTGTTGACTTAGTCAATAATTCGCAACTAATACAACTGCTATATAGCTGTTGCTAAATTTTTGAGTCGCAATAGCTAAAAACTGTTGCGAAAACAATTGCGACTCGAAATTAGCAACAGCTACATTTCGTTTGTGAAAATTCGAGTCGCCCCCCTTCGCAATAGCTGGGTGCAGTTGCGACCCCGATTCGCAACAGCGGGAGTCTGTTGCAAAACTCCATTTTTGGTGTAGTGAGTTAATCGCAACTGTTGCAGTCCAGTTTTACTGAGAACTGTTATAGTCTAGTTGATCGCAGCTACTGTAGTCCAGTTCCACGACAACCGTCCGCATTCCAGTTGTATGCAACTGGTGCATTTCAGTTTTCGTTCAACCAGTTCACTCTAGTCCCACAGACAAGTCTAGTTGACACGAACCAAAAGTCGTCATCACCAAGACGAGACACCAAGCTAACTGCACCAAACATAGCCGTTGTTGTAGAGCCAAGATGATTGAGCCATCTTCTTCAACATGACGTCGTCGTGAAGCTACCCCTTATTCACAGAATAGTATCAGCACTCACAGCATGGCGTCATACCTCACACAATAACACTTTTAATATTATGCGTATGCAATTTAAATATGTTCGCATCTTTTTATTAATCATGCATACTTTTGTTCAGTGAGATATCTACATTGTGGCGAGCATTTTCGCATGCCAAGCATATGGAGATGCACACATTTCAATTCTGCGCGCATCTGGGATAGTGGGATTGGCTCCCTGCGCGAATTACAGATAGCAGACACCTTCAACTTCATTCCATGCGCGAGCAAGATGCAGCAAGGCTGTGCACCCTTGTGCGAGCATTAAGCAGCATGACAATCACTATCTTCTGGGGGCGAGTTGCATATCACTTCAACGTGGGTGACCATCACTTGGAGGAGAGATTTGTAACACCTCATGGTCTAGAGTAACTCTTTCGGGGCGAGCTTCGAAACACTCCACATGCTTGGGGGAGAGTTACATAGCACTTAAATGCGATGCGAAATTCAGTTGCTGGAAATCGAAACAAAGGGTAACCCGAACTTCTTAATCCTCCAACGAGTTACAGGATTAAGAGAGGCGAGCATACACCATAATATTTTGATGAAATTATCGCAAATAGAAACATTAATAACTGCTACAGTTTAGTTGATCGAACTACTGTAGTCCAGTTCCTAAGAAACTGCTGCACTCAGTTGGATGCAACTGGTGCAGTCAAGTTTTGTTAGCAACTGCTGCACTCAGTTGGACGCAACTGATGCAGTCCAGTTTTGCTCGCAACTGCTGCACTCGTTATAAGCAACTGATGCAGTCAAGTTTTACTCGCAACTCTTATAGTCCAGTTGATTGAACTGCTATAGTCTAGTACCATGGCAACCGCTGCAATCTAACTGATCGTATCTCCTGCAGTCCAGCTAATCGCAGCTGCTGCAGTGCAGCTTTACTCATTGCTACTGCAGTCCAGCAGATCGAATCTGTTGCAGTCCAGCTTTGTTCGCAGCTCCTGCAGCCAGCTGATCGCATTTGCTATAGTGCAGCGTAGCCCGCAGCTCCTGCAGTCCAGCTGATCGCGGCTGTTGAAAATCAGTTTTATTCG
Source organism: Papaver atlanticum (assembly GCA_023531105.1). NCBI lineage: Eukaryota > Viridiplantae > Streptophyta > Magnoliopsida > Ranunculales > Papaveraceae > Papaver > Papaver atlanticum. Next base: position 148,414 of record JAJJMB010007362.1, read on the forward strand.
TAGCTCTTGCAGTCCAGCTGATCGCATCTGTTGTAGTGAAGCTTAGCCCGCAACTCCTGCAGTCTAGCTGATCGCAGCTGCTATAGTGCAGCTTAGCTCGCATCTCCTGCAGTCCAGCTGATCGTAGCTGTTGCAGTACAGTTTTTCTCATTAATGATGCAGTCCAGCTGATCAAAGTTGCTGCACTACATCTTTGCTCATTGCTGATGCAGTCCAGCGGATCGAAGCTGCTGCAGTTCAGCTTAGTTCGCAGCTCCTGCAGTCCAGCTAATCGTAGCTGTTGCAGTGCAGTTTCACTCGCATCTCCTGCAGTCCAACTGAACACAGCTGCTGAAGTCCATCTTTGCTCGAAGCTGTTGTAATCCAGTTTTTCCCATTACTGCTGAAGGGAAGCTTTATATGGCCGTCGCAGTCCAATTTACATCGGTCATTGCATTCCAGTTCCACATCAACTGTTGTGGTATAGTTTTACATAGTTGTTGTTATCTTGATTCATATAACTATTAGCGACATATGAAGATCGTTGTCAAAACCAGTAGCAAATGCAAGATCGCTAGGAGGTCCAGCGACACACAAAGTCTTTTACAATCTCAATGTTTTAAGGGTCTCACCAATGGCTGTCGCTTGTTCGCTAATAGTTCCGCATCTCATCCTAAAGTTGATAGCAGTTCAGTACTAACAGCTACTGCTACCCAGTTTGGTCAGAAATTACTATCAGTCAGCAAATACAAGTTTCTCTTATAACAACAACTGACACAGATTCCAGCTGAGTGACTTCAAATATAGCTCGTCTTTTCCAACAACTGTTACCAGTCTAGTTCTACGTAACTGCTACTATTCAGTTTTACATCAACAACTGCATCTCACTTTCAACACTACTCCGCTCTAGTATCACACTTCCGTTGCAGACCAGTTCATCCTTTAGTCCAGTTTTTGCAATCAACAATGGTCTATGCTCAACTATTGCCCGCCGATCTTCCAATCACAATAGCCTCACTTGGGGGCGTCTTGATTATGATTTCCGCAAACAGCAAGGGAAGGTTGCCAATCACTTCAGCAGCAATAATCCACACTTGGGGGCGAATTTTGTCATTGACCAATGAAATTGAAATTTTCTTAACCCCCAACAAGTTGGAGGTTAAGAGGGGGCGATGTTTGTACCATGAGTAAAAATGCACGTAATGGGCCAAATTGCTACTTGAATCACCATTTGGCCCTCATCCAAGCCTGCCATCCAGCCAACCGATGTAGCTACTAGCTAGTTCACCGTTTCGCAGAGTCAACATCCGGTCAACGGTCAAAGTCAACCTTCGGTCAATGGTAAAAGTCAACTGTCGGTCAACCGTCGAAGCCAAATTGCCAGTCGTGCTGCCAACCAATTCCCATCCATGTTGCCAGCGGTGCTGCCAACCAGTTTCTAGCTAAGTACTCTACCGCGCTGCCAGCCATCCTCAATCCATGCTTTCAGTGTGCTATCAGCCAACCTCCATCCAGTCTCCAGCCATGTCTCCAGTCAAGACTTTCTTCCAGTCAAAGATCGATAGTTGCAGTCAACGGTGAAAGTAAACCCTGCTAGTCAAAGTCAAGATCGTTGGTCAAACCCGCAAGCCCATGTCGATTTGGCCCGTTTCCACAGATCCAGTGCATAAACCCTGGAAGAAGATTCTGGAAGTTTCTGGATGACTTGATGTCCAAGCTGCGGAGAAAGTTTTGGAACATTCCAGATGTCTTCCTAACCAAGTTACTTGCATAGGAAGTTTATCTCGAAATTAGGGTTTAACCCATATATCCAATTGTATAAATAGAGGGGAAATATAACCCTAAAAGGATACGCCCAGATAGAGAAAAATACCCCAGCAAACCCTAAAAGGGATCAGAAATCATTGTAACCCATACATCAATAAAATATCTCTCCCTACGGGGATTCGTCCGTGGATGTAGGCAAACCATGCCGAAGCACGTTAAATTTGTGTCTATCATCTTTATGCTTGTTTTGTGTAAAACCCTAGTTCTGATCATCATCCCCAAAATCATCGTGTTTAGTGCCTGGAAATATTTCTAGGTACAAACAAAATGATAATCCAGAAAACTTGTAACTTCAGTCATCAACCTTTTTACCTCATCTAGTAGTTTTTGAACCTGCCAAGAGACTAAGGAATTCTTCCTATTCAGATTGTCCATTTTTGAAGTCCCCTTCTAAAGAGAAATTTGTAAAGGACTTCTCCCGCACCCATTTCGCAGCTTCAAAAACAGCTATAACTTCATCCGAATCAGCCTGTTCATTTCCTCCTCTTGCTTGTTGAAACCCTGCAGCGTTTTGGATAACCATCCCGTACCCTGTATTTGTATCGCTAGATATCCAATCCCCATCCAATTTATCTTACTAGTTTCACCTAAGGGTCTCAACAATTGTCTGTTGAGTAAAGGCAACAAAACACTTGCTTCTTTTATTCAGAACGGATAATCTTTGTCGCAAAGGGTAACCTAAAAGAGAACCAATTAATGCCATAAATACGGGATTTTCTTGATTGTGCGAATTAATTTATTCTAATAATGAAAAATTACATTTAATTTTTATGGAAGTAAATGCACAGATACTAAACGATCTCTATTTACCAATGCGATGATAAATCTCAGTACTCGTCTTCCTTTCTTTCATCGTTTCTATCTTTCCCTCATGGCATTCATAAAAATCACCTCATTTTCTTCTATCTTTATAATATGTTTTGCTACCATTTTTCTTCAAACAAGCAGAACAACAAAAGCAGCATCATGTCATGAAACTGATAAAGCAGCTCTCCTTGATTTCAAGAATAAGTCCATCAAATCTTTTACAAACATGGAGTCGATTCACTGATTTTTATACCCATTGGGATGGTGCCCAAAATAGATGGAAAGTCCATCAAATGGGTAAAAATAGATGGAAAAGATTTGTAAAAGATTTGATCCCAACGGAAAGAAAATTCTAGACTTGTTTGTAAAACAAGTAAATGAAGTCGCTAATATTAGAAAAGTCTTACGGTCAAAGACTTCTAGAGAACACTAGGATATGTTTAGGCGGTTGTTAAAGGTATCAGTGTAGGCTAATCTAGATAGTTCCAAGGTCGGTTAAGTGTCCCTATATATAGGGCAGTTGTTCTACCAAATGTAAGTGTAATCAAGTGAAATCACCAAGTAAGGTGCAGGCGTAAATATTGTGAGAGTAAGTGTAAGGTCTGCACGTCTAAAGTTGTTGATTGAAATAAAGTTTCAATTTTTCATAAACCACAGTTGAGTGACCGTGATTATTTTCAATCTCTCTTAAGCTCATTTAGTCCTTTAACCCCAAAATCATTTCCAACAGAAATAAGGTTCTAGTAAAATATCCGCCGGCGATTGTGTTCATTGCCTTGGAAAATCGGTACTTCAAATGAAAATGTGGAGATGCACGATGCAGGATCGCCTAGAAAACCTGTATTACTTGTGCTACGAATATGAAATGCGCAATGTACCATGAGATTGTAAAAATATATACGAGGAAGCCAGTTTGGGTATATATAAGTAAACCAACTGAGGAGAAAAATGACATAATAGATCTTGGTTGGGTATTTGATGATGGGAGAAAAATTGTCAAAACCTGTCTCAGAATCTGCCTTGTGATCCAAAATCTGACCAAATGATATGGTTTTTGCCATTTCATTCTTTTATTCAGCATGGACTGAAATGCAAAGTAATTCATAGGCATCTCTGCTTTAAAAAGGAAAAAAATAAAAATAAATCCATAGGCATATCCCGTCAATCTCTGTCGCAAGCGCAACCTAAGCAGAGAATCAATTAATCATAAATGCAGGATTTTCTTTATTACTGTGCGCTTTAATTTCTTCTAATAATGGTAAATTACATTTAATGCACAAATACTAAGCGATCTCTTTTTATCAATGCATTTGATGATAATTCTCACTTGTCTATCTTCCTTCCTTCCTTCCTTTCTTTCTCTCATGGCAATCAAAGAAATCACATCACTTTCTATCTTCATAATATGTATTGCAACCATTTTTCTTCAATCAACAACAACAATAGAAGCAGTATTATGTCATGAAACTGATAAAGCAGCTCTCCTCAATTTCAAGAATAAGATCACTAAAGATCCATCACGTCTTTTAGAAACATGGAACCAATCCACTGATTGTTGTACCCATTGGGATGGTGTTGGTTGTGATCATAATGGTCGGGTCGTAAATCTTAGTCGTCCTGGAGTATTCACTGGCCCTGACGACTCGCCATGGGATACAGAGTTGTATGGGACAATTTCTCCATCTTTGGGTAATCTCGAATTTCTTCAAATTCTTAATCTTGCTAGCCAAAAATTTCTAACGGGATCAATTCCTTCGGAACTCGGGAAATTGTCGCACCTTACTAATCTTTTGCTTAACAGAAACAGACTCAACGGGACAATCCCCACGTCGTTACAAAATCTCCGTAAACTCAAATTTCTAAGCTTAAGTAACAATCTTTTATCTGGTTCAGTTCCTGACTTTGTTTTCCAAGATATGTCTTCTCTTATTTCTCTCAGTTTATCTGAAAATCAATTATCCGGTGAAATTCCATCTTCAATTGTGAAACTAGTTTCGTTGCAGAGACTGGATTTGCATAAAAACAATTTCTCTGGTGGTATGCCAAGTGATATTGGTTCTGTGAAGAACGTGATAGATATAAACTTATCAGAGAACCAGCTTTCGGGAACCATTCCTATATCCATTGGAGAATTATCCAAATTAGGCGCACTCGATCTCTCTCTAAATAGGCTGTCTGGAAACATTCCGAGTTCACTATTAAAGCTACCTTCTCTAACATTTTGTCGATTGTCAGATAACAAACTTTCAGGCAGCATATCATCATCATCGATCGGTGGTACTGGCCTTTACAGATTATACCTTGAAAACAACATGTTAACAGGAGAAATACCCGACAGTTTTGGCACTCTTACAAGTCTTTCAGATTTGTCATTGAAAAACAACCGTTTTACAGGTAAGATTCCTTCGAGTTTCGGCAACCTTACGAATATTTTTGAAATTGATCTATCTAGAAATGGTTTATCTGGTCCAATTCCTTCTCAACTAGTTAAGCTAAAATCACTCCAAGTCCTCGATCTTTCATTCAACCCATTGAATCTAGTGAACATACCAACTTGGTTGTCGGAAATGAAACAACTTCAGCGATTATATTTAGCTGGAACTGGGTTAGTCGGGGAACTCCCTGAATGGTTAACTACAATGGGTGTGCAGTATCTTGATCTATCGAGTAACGCCTTAGCTGGGGAGTTGCCAAGATGGATAGGAAACATGCAAAGTTTATATTCCCTCAATTTATCTAACAATGGTTTCCATTCAACTATACCAATTGAGTTCAAGAACCTTGTCGGTGTAATGGAGCTTGATCTTCACTCGAACAACTTCACCGGTGGATTAGAATCCATCTTTGATAAAAAAATTAATGTTATGGGAATGGGATACACTATTCTTGATCTTTCGGATAATATGTTTGCTGGTCCTATTGGTGAGGATATTGGAAACCTGGATATCATGCAGTTCACTGAAACATTGATATTATCTAATAATCCTTTTGGAGGATCCATACCAAAATCTCTAGGGAATTTGAATAACTACCTGCAGACCTTAAAGCTTGAAAAGAACGGGCTAACGGGGGAGATACCAGCTGAGCTAAGCAATGCCAATTTGTTTTCAATCGTGTTATCAAATAACAACCTTACCGGTGGTATACCTTCACGGTTGATAAACTTGACATGGCTTAAAGAATTGGATGTGTCAAATAACATGTTGAGTGGGGAAATTCCTCCTCACAATGCAACATTTCCTGCAGCTTCTTTTGAGGGGAACTCTGGCCTGTGTGGCTCCCCACTTCCTCCTTGTAATACTGCCTAATACAGTAATAGTTTTTTGGCATTTGTTTACAGCAAGGGTAGTGATGTATTTTACAGTTTTGAATATGAAATAAGTTTTGTTTTCTTTGTTTTAGCATACTATGATAAAAGAAATAACTTTCGGCTCATCTTTATCTCGATTGTACGCATATCTAAGAATCTGTTCTCTACTTGCTCCTTCGTGTGTTGAAAAGCCCGACATTTTTTTATTTCCCCGCAACAATACTTAGGCAGGGGTTTTGGTGCCGAAGAAAGTTTTAATGTCAGAGTAAGTAAACTATATATAGGCGATTGTGTTCATTGCCTTAGAAAGTAGGTAGTTAAAAAGTTTATGTTAGCGATGCGCCATGAGTTAGCTCTTACGACATGATAGATCTTGGTAGGGTGTTTGAATACAAACGAATGTTGAGTCAATTACTATTCGAGTCCAGTTTTTGCACTTTATGACAAATTCGAATTGTTACCGAAATCAACCAATAAGAGTCTAAGACTAAAGAATTTGCACTTTGTGACAAATTCAGATTGTTACCCAAACCCAAATCAACCAATATAAGACTAAAGAAAGAAGAGAAAGAAAGTAGAGTTTGTTAGGGTATTTAGTAAAGGATGGAATGGACAACAAGGAGGGGCAGTAGCGAGGATTACGTAAAGATAAAAGTAATCAGATGATGGATCAGATGTGATGCAGTTCATTGGAACAATAATGTAGCGATGCACGATGCACGATCGCCTAGATAACCTGCATTACTTCTTGCTCTACGAATATGAAATGCAATGTACCATGAGATAGTAAAAATATATATGTGGAAACCAGTTTGGGTATATATGAGTAAACCAGTTGGGGAAAAGAATAACATGATAGATCTTTGGTTGGGTATCCAAATATGATTTCCAAGATATGTCTTCTCTTACATAATGTCCCAGATGTTTTAGTCTTTCATAATGTCTTCTCTTAAATACTCTTAATGAACCGTCCAAAAAACCATTTGAAAACCGTCTCTCTCACATTTTGTTAATGAACCACTGTGTCTTCTCTTCTTACTAGCTGTACGCAGCTTCTTATTGTCTCATAATTGGAAACAGAATTAAATCCGTACAGGCTAGTTTCTTCCAAATATGCTCCTACTTATTGGGTTTTTTAGTAAGGATGGATGGAGATGGACAAGAAGGAGAAGTAGCGAGGATACGTAAAGATAACAATAATCAGATCATAGATCCCATCAATCTCTCTCGCAAGCGTAACGTAAACAGAGAATAAATTAATGCCATAAATACTGCATTTTCTTTATTGTGCGCTTTAATTACATTTAACGCACAGATACTAAGCGATCACTATTTATCAATGCATTCGATGATAATTCTCACTTGTCTATCTTCCTTCCTTCCTTCTTTCTTTCTCTCATGGCAATCATAGAAATCACCTCACTTTCTATCTTTATAATATGTTTTGCAACCATTTTTCTTCAAACAACAACAACAGATGCAGCAATATGTCATGAAACTGATAAGCAGCTCTCCTTGATTTCAAGGACAAGATCACTGAAGATCCATCAAATCTTTTACAAACATGGAACCAATCCACTGATTGCTGTACCCATTGGGATGGTGTTGCTTGTGATCATTCTAATGGTCAAGTCGTATCTATTATTCGTCCCGGCGTATTCGATGGCCCCGACCCTGACGAATCCCCATGCTATGCAGAGATGCATGGAACAATTTCTCCATCTGTGGGTACAAAATACCGCACACTCATTTAGTATGCGAAATGATGCCCATAAGTAGTAAGCGAACACGAACGCGTACAACACATCCAGGATGACGAACCAGATGACGTCACTTAGTCACGATAAAAGTGTGAAGAGTCGTGCGGCAGTGAAGAAACCGTGCGGCTATAATAAAGTTCAAGCGAAGTTGATGCGCGCCAGATCCGAAATTAGGGGCTTTATTATCTGTCCTCCACTATGTAAACTCCTATATAAGGAGCCAAAGGCCTATGCAGAGGGGAGAGATCCTTTTGGTGAGCTGAGATAAGATATTTAGGAGAGAGAGTTATTTGATTTCCAAGTTAGGGTTTTCCCTCATCATCTTTGTGCTTGTTCTAAGATTCAATAAAAGATTTCGAGTATTTCATCATTGTTTCTTATATTATTTCATAGATTATCATTAGGGTGTGGTTGTAGGATTTCTTGCAACTACATTTTGGCGCTAGAAAACAGGTTGGATGATATACCCTGTTAGTGAAGAAAACTTTTCATTTTGAAAAATACTCTTTTCTTTATCAAAAGAAGATCTTATTTCAGGAACTAATTGTGAGGCAAGCATCTGCGGCAGAACAAGCAATAGCAACCAGGAGGAGTAGAAGAATCGCAGGAAGAAGAAGAGGAGAAATTGCTGAATCATCAAGGATGGGAGAAAGGAATAATCGAGGAATGCAAGTACAATCTTAGATCCAACACATACAGGAGGAGAATAACACCCACAACTATGACGACGTAAGTGTTCATACTACGGATACAGATACGGTGGGGGAAAATGAACAAAGAACTGGAGAGGAAGGACCAGTAAGAGAAAACGAAGAGAACATGACAATAGCTCAGCTCCGACAAATATTAATCGAAGAGAGGAGGAGAATGGAAGAAGCACGCACGAACTTAACGCGTCAGAACGATGAGCTAAGAGAAGAGAATATCAGGTTACAAGAGCAGAGATCACGCACCACATCAAGAGCAACACGTGCAAGCTCAAGGTCAAGGACAAGTAGGAGCACGTCAAGGTGTAGACGATCTAACCGCAGGGATACTGGACAAGAACAGCCTTTCGATAACAACACCGTTGACAATTTACATGCATGCGATAATATATAGGAGAAGCGCGGTAATCATCGCATAGAACAACAACCAGTTGATGATCGATATGCACAACAAGGCGAAAACTACTGCACGCAAGTAAATCACATGGGAAACCGACATGAGCAGCATGGTGAACATAACCGCATACATTATGATCAGGAACATGAAACTGATGAAGAAGAACAGGGAAGGATGATATTACATGGTAGAAAAATGTTGCAAAACCAAAGAGAGCGCGAAGAAGAAAATGAAAGGAACATTGACGCATAGATCCATGCAAGAAGTGAAAGGAATGAAAGGGACAGACGAAGAAGAATAAGAGAAGAGGCTGAAGAGAGAGAACTACAAGAGGCGATGCGTCAAAATAGACATGACAACAGACTAAGGGAAGCAAGGTTGAAAAGACCTGTGAAGCAAGACGCATACCAAACCATGAATGAGGAAATCTTAAGAGAGTTAGCAGGAGTGAGAGTGATGATGACAACACGGAGAGATGGAGGTAGGCGACAATTAATGAAGCCATAGAGGAAGCAGGAAAAACACCATTCGCACGGCAGATACAAATGGCAGGAATACCAACTAAATGCACTTTACCCATATTTACTAATATTTTTGATGGAACTACATGTGCAGTACAGCATATAAAAGCGTATAGCAGATATTTATTGCAATGGGAGGATAATAATGCAGTCTTATGCAAATATTTTCCCGCCAGTCTAACAGGAGAAGCTTTGCAATGGTTCGAGGGATTGCCAATGGGAATAATCACATCATTCAATCATCTACAAACCATATTCTTAGGAGCATATATTACCAATAACATTATTACGACCAGGAATAGAGAAGGTATTCAGCTTACGAAGAAGGATCAATGAAAGCTTACGCAACCTAACCACGCGTTGGAGGACCATGTGTAGCGAAATGGCGAGAAGAGTAGATGAAACGAATCTCATACTAGCTTTCATTAATGCACTTTTTCCAACAGATTTGTTGTATATGCAGATATTTAGGGTAATAGATACAATAACAATGACAGAGCTATGCGAGTACAAGGAAGAATACATCGCTCTCGAAGAAAAGAAAAGAGAAATGGAATCTTATCCAGTTGCGGTCACAAACGCAAAGGAAGGAAATGCAAGCCTGCTGCCAAAGACAACAAATACAGTCGCAAGCACATCACAAAGGAGTCAAGAAAAGATGGTGATGGAAGATAAACAAAAGCAAGTAGCAATGAGCAGTAGAAATCAAGAAATGTATGAAAGAGAATATAGAGAAAGACTGTACAATAATAATGCAGGTAATAACAAGATTCAAAGGATTGATAATCAAGCAGAAGGTTATGGAGGACAAAAGAGATACTATAATCAAGGTCCAGGAGGAAATAAAGTAGTTTGGGAAGAAATAAAAATGCCGCGTCTAAATACCACAATAGACCAAATTTGGGAGGCGGTAATCTTAATGGAAGACATACCGGAACCACCAAATATGGGTCATGAACCACCACCAAGAAGAAGAAACAGAGAGTTATGTGCTTATCATCGTTTCCATGGTCACACCACCAGTAATTGTCGAAACGTGCAGAAAATTATACTAAGAATGATAGATCAGGGGAAATTAAACCATTTTCTAGTCCCACAACAACAGAATTTACCACCACCACTAGAAGGGCAGGCACCAGGAGTGGAAGCAGGAAAGAAGACATATTTGATTGAAGTAGGAGAGAATGCAAAAAACTTATACTGCAACTCAATAATACACTCATTCAGAAGAATAGAAAACTTTCACGATAATGTCCTAAGTCGAGTTCATACAAGAGACAATGATGGAAAAGAGATACTCAACTTGGCGAAGATATCACCACTGAAAGATTGGCAGAAGCAACCCATCTCTTTCAACGCAGAAGAAGTACCAGGAGGCGGAGAATTGCATGAGAGGCCATTAGTTGTCAAACTAGAGATTAACCCAAAAGCAAAGAATGAAGAAGAAGAAGAAGAAGATAATGACGCAGACGCATGGGCAATAAACAGGATATTGATAGGTCCTGGCAGCTCAGTTGATATATTGTTTTACCATACTTACAAGACTATGGGCGGCAGAAACGATGACCTTATCCCTTCAACTTACAAGATTTATGGTTTCAATGGATCGGCCAATAAGCCAAAAGGAGAAATAACAATGTGAATCCCTCTCAAAACCATAACCACATAAATAGTATTCTACGTGGTTGATGTAGAGTCTCCATACAATGCCTTGATAGGCAGGCCATGGTTACACAGCATCCTTGGAGTGGCTTCAAATTTTCATCGATTCATCAAATTTCCCTTACCTCAAGGCATTGTAGTAATAAAAGGAGATCCAAATGAGGGAAAACTTGTCATGAGATTGATGTCGACAAAAGTGAAGAACACGCACATAAGAGAAGAGACTGGAAAAAGGAGATACAAAAAAGTAAGTGAAATGAAAGATTAATGGTTGATGTTGTGAACAATGGCGAAGAAATAAATAAGACTTCTTCTAAGTGCGTCAAAAAGAATGAATTCCAGATAGGAGAGCTAGTATTGAGACAAACACCGCCCTATCAGAAAAATTGAGATGGGAAATTAAAGGATGCTTGGGATAGACCATATATCGTTAAGAAAGTTATTGGAAATGGACTGTATGAGTTAACGAATAATAAAAGACTAAATGAGGGAAGACAAATTAGCCAATTTTGGAACAAAGTATATCTGAAGAAGTATGGTCCATGAGGCAATCATAACAACACAGAAGAAGTAGTACGTGTGCGAACTTAATGAAGCACAAAGGGTGAGGAAACAAGTATGGGATTTTTACAAAAAGTAGTTATTATGTAAGCGAATAAATGAATAAAAAAGACACCAGAGTTGTACTAATCAAGCATATGAATGAAAATGAAAAGTTCTTCTTCTTTATATACATCAAAAATTTCATATAAGAAAAAGGCAAAAATAAGACCTTATAATAAGACCTTAATAGAAGGCAACAGAAGTTAAAACCTCTAACTAGGGAGGCTAGGCATCCAATTGTGGCGTGCACCCTAGTTCGCATAACAGCAAGAGGCAATAATAAGACCTAACGCGCGTCATAATTGGGGAAAACCTAGTTAGCATGACTCAGGTGAAAGCTACACCGACCTAGAACCTGAGTCATGGAGATTTGGGGTGAAATGAAATCCCATCCAGCAGAGACGCCTTAGTCGAAAGACTAAGGTGAGAAGGTCTCTCCTAAGGAGTGTAGAAACTCGATAAGGGCGTCGGGGTACACGGTTGAGTCAAGAGTGCCTGGGGCGTCTGGAGCGTAACTGGACGCTCGTGGCAAGTCCTGACTATGATTCACTTGGTCCTCAAGAAACCCAACTTAGGGTGCGGTCCCCTAACCATAATCCATATCGGCGGAAGGATAAGGGGCCGCGAACACAACTGATTGTTGCATCACTGTATGGGAAGAGCCCACCCCAACCCGGTAGGGGTAAGCTTCTTTGAACGGGCAGTCAGGGGGAATATAAGGACGGCACCCTCCATTAGGGAGCTGAATTGTGTCAAAAGACGTTAATATCATGGGGCTATGACTCAAAAGAGAGCATAGGCCTGTCGTATTTGCGCGTTAATATATCCTACAGAGGCAATAATACGATAGTTGATAAGGCAAGATCAATGGGTCATTGCATGAAAATGTAAAGACCACCTGCGATTTCGTCGCACAATCACAAATAATACCTTAAGGCAAAATAAGATCTCGAATTAGGGGGGCCCAATAAGACCTCATGAGAAACACAAACAGACCTATAAAAATATATCTAATGTTATTTTACAGGAAAGGAGTTCAAAGGATAGAACGTGCGAAATCAAAGAAAAGAGATTTAACGCGCATACATAAAATAAAGAGAAGCGATAAAAGTACGCACACATAATAGTATAACAAATAGCAGATGCAGAAAACTATAGCACATCAAGAGGAAAAGTAAACCAATCATATCAGATGAGAAGATACTCAGGTGAGACACTAAGCCAATAAGGTCAATATCTGCAAACATTTACACATAAATGCATAGCTTGATCATCTAGTGACGCATAACAGAGGCAAGAATGGGAATGCAAACACATAAAGGAATGTTACCCGCCACCATATGATAGACTCACGCATATGTTATACATTATTATCAACGCACATGTTATTGGAAAAATGCTTTTCTTTCGACTAATAACAAACTGCAGGATTAAGATACGCAAGAGGAAAAGAAGAAAAATAATATACATTAAATAAAAAGAATATACATTCAAGTCTCAAAAGTTTGGGAACATCCAGTGTACAAAAGGCGAAGAATCTTATACATGGAGCGGAGGAAGACTTTACAAGAACAGAAAAAGGAAAGAAAAGCGAAGAGAATCTTCTGAGAATGTGGTCATTTCCCACCCAAATCAACTTCAGTATCTTCCGAAGAATGCTCTCCTGATTCTTTCCCAGTCTCCAAGTTATTATCCTCTTCATCAGTTTCTTCATACTCCTCATACTCTGCTTCACTATCAGAAATTTCAGAATCCTCTTCATTAGCAGGAACCTCGGTGAAACCAAAATTCGGAAGAGGAATATTATGATCAACGCAGATCTTCTCTGTGTACTTTTTGACTTCTAAATCACGCAGGCGAAGCGCATCTTTAGTTAAGTTAGAGACAGTAACCATCAATTTCTTCTTGAGTCTGCGGTACTTATAGTCTCTGGTGGAAAGCTTTGATCTCAACTCCTCAATCTCCTTGAGATGATTCTTCTCGGATTCTATAAGGAAGGACAAGAGCATTAATGACGCGCAAGAGAACAATTCAAAGTATAATATAAAGGGGGAAACAATTAAAATAAGAATCATATGCAACCTTCTTTTCCAGAAATAATGGCTCTAACCACTTCAGCGTGATCAGATTCTAAACTAACATTTGTAACTAAACCAGTCCTAGCATTATCAATTACCCTAGCATCCCATTCAAACTCATCATCATTCTCAATAAGCAGACAAGAGCGAACCAAATTCTCACGATAAACCAAGGCGTTCTTTTTACTTATAGCTTGGTCTCTCTCTATTTGTATTTGGAGTTTGACATCGTGAAACTCTTTTAAAGCCTGAGCGCCCCTAAGAACCACCTTATCCTTTTTAGTAATCAGAGCGTTCTTCTTCGTCTCAAGATTCTTGATTTCCTCTCTATAATTGTGCTTGCGGCGTTGAAAACTATTATTCACAGATAAAATGTTCCTATATATGTTCACGCTTAAGAAATTCATATTTAGACTTGAGTTCCTCCATATTTAAAGTCCTTAATCTGTCATCTGAGGCGTTATTCAAGGAAGCATTAAGGTTCTCTAGAAGAATTTCATCATCAGCTGGGTAATTAATTGCCTCGTTAGTTAAGTTGTAGATCTCTGCAGAGGCAAGCAATTAAAGGAGGGAGAAAGTAACGCAGAGATGTTAAAGTGAAAAAAGGGAATGAAACCCATACCGATAAGTTGCTCATTCCTGTTACGGAGATCTATCACGCGCTTGGAGCTAGAAGAATAATCGCCTTTGAGATTATTATTTTCCACTTCCAAAACACGAATCTTTCTCTGAAGATCGGAAGTTACCGCATAGGACATACGAGCGCACTGCATCAACAAGGAATAAACAACAAAGTGAATAAAAGAAACAGAGATGTAATGGAGGATAAACGCACCAAAGAGAAACTTACCAAAGATCCAAGTGCGAACTGAAAATTTGGGCTTAACGCAGAGGCAACTCCTTTTAAGGACTCGTGACTCAAAGAAGGAGCGTCATAAATTTTAGCAACTGCTTCACATGTATGAGTCAATTCCTCATCATTGATAGCTGAGAAAGAGTCCGCGAAGATACTCGACAACTGCCCCATAGAAGAAGTGGACGCGGAGTTGTCAAGAAGAAGCAGAGCGTCATCATCAGAGTGAGTATCTAAAGGAGATGGAGATGATGCCTTCCGCTTCTTAAGAGGATTATGAGAAATGGGCTTAGAGAAAGTCTTCTTACCCTTTCCCTTAGAGGGAAGAGCATCATCATTAAAACCCTCAGCATCTTTAGCCTTCACATACACGCATAATGAGAGATAAGAAACATAGGCAACAATATTGTAAAAATTGAACGAAGAGTATTTCTTACTTCATTATTGCACGAATTTGACGCCTGAGACGCATTTCTATTAGCTTTCTTTCTCTGCTTTGCAATCTGAAGCAAAAAAAGATAATAAGGGAAACGAAGAACGAAAGAAGAAAAGTAAACAGAAAAATAAAGTTAAAGAAAGCGTACCACATCTTCTTTCTCTGGCCATTTGAACTCCCAGGGTTTATAAGCGGCAAGTTTCGCATGAAGGAGAAGAATTGACCCATCAGCATCTTTGCCAGTAATGTAAGGACCTTCAAGAACAATAGGATATTCTACCCAGTTAGTATCCTTCGAACGACGCACATTGTCATTAGCTGGGTTGTGAAAATCAACATCCCGCATGATCCTCCTTTCATCTGTAATACCATCTGCTCTCATCAAGCGGATTCCCCAGCGGTATTGATTATTTTTTACGATAACGACATCGTAGTGGGCGAAGAAGTTCTCCACTGTGTACTCTTCCTTATTGAAAGGCTTCTTCCACTTTAGATAAGCAGATTCCAATCCAGCCGCACGACGAGAGTATTCGACCATTATTCTAATATAATCGCCACTCAGCTGGAATATGCCACGCGAAAATCTCGCATCAGATAGGAGCTTATAAAAGATAGGAATTTGAGGGTCATAAAGGGGAATGGGAAAACCCGCAGAAAGTTGGCCAAGCGAAACGATGATTCTATCATTATCCCATTGGTCAAGCGAAAACCATTCAGGTCTGAGTACATAAGTGGGTTCTGATCCAGGGGGGACTGATAGTGTGAAACCCCTACGTCCAAATTCCTCTTTCAATCTAGCGAACTCTTTGAGGTTTTTCCAGCCGGGTTTAAGACCCATTATTAGAATGGGAATGGAAGATGAGAATTTAATCAAGATGATCAAATCAATCAAGATCAGGATGATCAAGATGATGATGAAGAATAAAGTTTGAAAACGGGAAAAGTGAGAAGGGAAGAACGATTGGAAGAGAATGCGAAGAAAGTAGCAGTAAATAAAGAAAGTAACGGTAAAAAAAAACGATTAAAAATCAGGAGGAGGAAGATGAACAGGAGCAGTAGATGAAAGTTGCAGACAAAGAAAGAATATGAAGAGAGAAGTTAAAAAGAAAGAAAAGAAAACGTGTTATAGTAAATAAAGGATTTTCATCCCAACTCCCGAGATATTTCTTTCCATCAGCGCATTAATTAAAAACGGACGGATAAGAAGAGGCGGTTATCAAGGACGTGTCAGATAGCAAGAGGAGGAGTAAACATGTGTAAGCTGTCATGCCGAAATTCCATAAAAAGTATCAATCAAAAGGAATACGAAAAGATGAGTGCGGCATAATAACAAACTAGGGTTTCTCATACCGCTCATTCTCTCAAAGGAACGATATGAGAAGAGGCAAAATGTGGGTACAAAATACCGCACACTCGTTTAGTATGCGAAATGATGCCCATAAGTAGTAAGCGAACACGAACGCGTACAACACATCCAGGATGACGAACCAGATGACGTCACTTAGTCACGATAAAAGTGTTAAGAGTCGTGCAGCAGTGAAGAAACCGTGCGGCTATAATAAAGTTCAAGCGAAGTTGACGCGCGCCAGATCCGAAATTAGGGGCTTTATTAGCTGTCCTCCACTATGTAAACTCCTATATAAGGAGCCAGAAGCCTATGCAGAGGGGAGAGATCCTTTTGGTGAGCTGAGATAAGATATTTAGGAGAGAGAGAGTTATTTGCTTTCCAAGTTAGGGTTTTTCCTCATCATTTTTGTACTTGTTCTAAGATTCAATAAAAGATTCTGAGTATTTCATCATGGTTTTATTAGATTATTTCATAGATTATCATTAGGGTGTGGTTGTAGGATTTCCTGCAACCACACCATCTTTGGGTAATCTCGAATTTCTTCTTGTTCTTGACCTTACTAACCTCAAATTTCTTACGGGATCAATTCCTTTGGAACTTGGAAAATTGTCGCACCTTACTACTCTTTCGCTGGCTGGCAACCGACTCAACGGGACTATCCCCGCGTCGTTTAAAAATCTCCGCAAACTCAATCAACTAAGCCTAAGTAGCAATCTTTTATCTGGTTCAGTTTCTAACTTTATTTTCCAGGATATGTCTTCTCTTACTTATCTCGGTTTATATGAAAATCAATTATCCGGTGAAATTCCATCTTCAGTTGTGAAACTAGTTTCGTTGCAACACCTGGATTTGCATGGTAACAATTTCACTGGTAGTATACCAAGTGAAATTGGTTCTCTCAAGGATTTGATTGATCTAAACTTTTCGGACAACCAGCTTTCCGGAATCATTCCTATATCCACTGGAGAACTGTCCAAACTAGAAGCGCTCGATCTCTCTCGAAATAGGCTGTCTGGAAGCATTCCAAGTTCACTATTAAAACTACCTTCTCTTACATTTTGTCGATTGTCAGATAATACACTTACAGGCAGCATATCATCGTCGTCCATCGGTGGTACTGGCCTTCAATGGTTATTCCTTGAGAACAACATGCAGGAGAAATACCCGACAGTATTGGCAATCTTACAAATCTTGCAGAATTGTCATTGAAAAACAACCGTTTTACAGGTAAGATCCCTTTGAGTTTCGGCAACCTTAAGCATGTTTATGAAATTGATCTCCCCAGAAATGGTTTATCTGGTCCAATTCCTTCTGAACTGGCTAAGCTAAAATACCTGGAAATCCTCGATCTGTCATTCAACCCATTGAATCTAGTGAATATACCAACTTGGTTGTCAGAAATGAAACACCTTTCGCGATTATATGTTGCTGGAACTGGGCTAGTCGGGGAACTCCTGGAATGGTTAACAACAATGGGTTTGAGGGATCTTGATGTGTCGAGTAACGCCTTAGCTGGAGAGTTTCCTAGATGGATAGGAAACATGCCAAGTTTGCTTTCCCTCAATTTATCTAACAATAGTTTTCATTCAGCTATACCTATTGAGTTCAAGACAATCTTTTATTAATGGAGCTTGATCTTCACTCGAACAACTTCACCGGTGGATTAGACTACATCTTTGCGAAAAGAAGTGATGGCGGTATGGGGCAATACCGTCATCTTGATCTTTCGGATAATATGTTTGCTGGTCCTATTGATGAAGATATTGGAAACCTGGAGGTCATGCAGTTCATTGGAAAATTAATATTATCTAATAATCCTTTAGGGAGGATCCATACCAAAATCTCTAGGGAATTTGAGATACCTGCAGACCTTAAAGCTTGAAAAGAACGGGTTAACGGGGGAGATACCAGCTGAGCTAAGCAATGCCAATTTGTTAAAATCAATCGTGCTATCAAATAACAACCTTACCGGTGGCATACCTTCAGGGTTGATGAACTTGAGATTGCTTGAAGAATTGGATGTGTCACATAACATGTTGACAGGGGAACTTCCTCGTCACAATGCAACAATTCCTGCAGCTTCTTTTGAGGGAAACTCTGGCCTGTGTGGCCCCCCACTTCCTCCTTGTAAGGCTGCCTAATACAATAATGCGTGTTTGGCCTATGCTGATATAGGGGAAGTTTTTCTATTTTACAGTTTTGAAGATGGAATAAATTTTCTTTGTTTTAGCATATGATTAGAGAAGTAACTTTGCGTTCATCTTTATCTTGCATGCATATCAAATTAAAGTCTATTTCCTTGTTTGTATGTGATGAAAAGCCCGGCATTAGTCCCCAAGATTGAAAGTGGACTAGTGATCGACCAAAGTATATTTTTCTCTTTGATCTGAAGTTGTATTGCTATTTTGAGATCAAAATCGTCCTCGCAGCACAAAACTTTGTGTCACGAAATTCTCATTCGAATTCTCGAAATCGCATAGGTTTCTTTTATTGTATCTTTTAAAGAAAAATTAAATATGTATGCTTCAAAAAAATAAAAATAAAAATGCTGTTTCAAAGAGCGAGTAAATTCCATGTCAGAATCTTTTAGTCCCCTGGTTTCTTCTACAAATGTGCGGATCACATCTGATGTATTTACCAAATCAAGCTTGAGAATTCTTGGAGAAAAGACACGATAAAAATTGACAAAAAACCATTCAACTGACCCGATAACAAAACATTTCCCAAACCGAATTTACAAAAATGAGTTGTTGTTTTTTTGTTGTGGATCTCCGGAGTTGTGAGAAATGACATTCGGTTGATCGAGAAGAGTTCTCCTTCTACTGTTTTAGGATTGATACAGTGTAGTAACGAGTTTAGTTACCGGTTCTGTATAATGACTCTAGTTTGATGGGTTATAGATTTTTGACCTACTTTATCTAGCAATTTTTGTTCATCTGGTCTGGTAAGGTCCTATCCTACGAAATTTCACAATTGTGCGGATAATATTTTATTTCTCTAAATTATTGCACCATAATTGGTATTGAATTTGCACTACTAATTAAATAGCATTACTACATTACAAAAATCACTGTCATTGATAATTGTGTTTCATTGTTTATATATAATTATATTATTGTTGTTGTCGTAATCCTTTGCCAATTGGATGTACGTGATTACCAATCTCACCCACCTAACATTTGAAATCAAAGCAATGTTTGAGGATTTTGAACATCAAACTTTTGAAAGTTTCATTAGAGAAGAACTCGAATGATATCATTGTTAGATAACTTATTATTTATTGGATGAATTTTCATACAAGTACTTGATAAGTACGGCGAGCTTATGTGTGTACCCTGACATAAGTCCAAAGTTTTGTTGTAAGAAACTGTAAATAATAATTCCCACTCTGAAATAATCTAATGACAGAGTCACAGAGTCATATGTGATGTTGATCAGCTAATATATTCAGCACTAGTTGTGAAAAATCTTCTCTGCTATACCCATTGAATGGGTAAAGTGTAGGACTAGGTTTTTTTGTTTATAATTGAGTCGCTATCTAGATAATTGCACTCGATCGTCATCATCATGAATCTAGCTAACAAAGGTATTCATTTGCTATTTCAAAGATAATTAAATTGAACGCGTTATCAAGCTTAGTTTTTAATAGTAGAAAATTAAACCTATTGTAAAAGATAATGAATCTTAACTTTTCCAACTAGCTAGGAGGTATCTTGTCAAGAAAGGAGATGCATATTTGCCTGAATTTTTCCAACTTAGAATCTCCCGTAGCCGCTACTCACGGAGACACAGCTAAGAGATATAAGACAATTTGGCTATCACATGATTCTATATCTCAAAATTCTCAACTTGCATATATATATATATATCAAAGGATCAATAATATATGGTTTTGCATTTTTAAATCGGAAAATATGACGGTAATTTTTTTTATTTCAGGCTTAAGTGTTAAACACAATACGGTGTGCCGGTGGTTGCGGTATTCGAAAACCAGATAAAAATGAGGTATAGTCGTTCATCTTTAGAATATAACGTTAACTGCATTTCACATGGGAAAATATTCTAATGACTGGTTTGGAAAATAGACTACGCGGGTAATATGCGTTGATATATCGACTTCAGAAGATAAAATATTGTCTTGATTTATTGTCATTTTCAGTATTCCTTTTCTATCATCATCTTCGACAAATGAATGTGAACATGCAATTATGGGGACAATTAATATGGTTAATAGTGTTCGTCTTTTTGTTTAAGCTTTCGAACTTAGAAGAGATATACACAAAAAGGGCCAGAGCTGGTTATGTTTACCGAAGGAATATTCATTCTTAATGGTGTCAAAAAAGTCGTACGGATCTACACAAGTTGGTACAGAAAAATCAACGAAAAATGGGTCAATTGGTTATGTTTACCGAACAATATTCATTCTTAATGGTGTCAAAAAAGTCACGTACGGATTTACACAAGTTGGTACAGAAAAATCAACAGAAAATGGGTCAATTGGCCAAATATTTTTAAAGCATGTTTCTAATGGACAAGTAAAAATTAAGTATGGGTGAAATGGACATCAAAGTCCTAGACAACTATGTCCTTGGTTTTTTTCTTTTTTGTACTTTCTCTCTCCAATTTAAAAATAAACCACAAAAAAATTCCTAACTTTCAAAGTATATATCCGATTTTAATAAAATTTATATTTTTGGATAGGGTTTTAAATTATCTACAAAACAACATCCATTGTTGATAGTAAATTCGAAAGTTTTTTTTCCAAAAATATTTAGCAAGGATGAAACTGGTTGCATCATGCTTAAACTAAGATTGGAAAAATTATTCCAAAATTAACTAAGATGAAACTGGTTACATCTTGGCTTAAACTAACGTATGAAAAATTATTCGAAAAAATAGATAACATGAAACCAGTTACATTTGAGTTGAGCTAAAAACAAAATTTAATTCCAAAAAATATATAGTATGATACTGGTTACATCGGCTTAAACAAAGATAAAAAGAAATTTTTCGAAAAATACATAAGATGAAAGCGGTTACATCCTGGGTAAAACTAAGATAAAAAGAAAATTTTTGGAAAAAATACCTTAGATGAAACTGATTACATCCTGCATTAAATTAACATAAATGAAATTATTCGAATTTTTATTAAGATGAAACTAGATGCACATAGACTTAAACTAAGTTAAAAAGATCTATTCGAATAATAGCCAGGATGATTCTGGATGCATCCTGGCTTGAATAATCATTTTTTGCACCACCGTCGATAAAAATCACCAGAAAGCAACAGCCAATATCATTAACATGATCCGCCAACATTACCACCGCCAAGACAACTACTAGTAACAAAATCATTTTTGCTTTTGCTTTAGGTTCGACCAATCCACCTAGCTACTACCTAACCAAACAGAGCATATGTCAAAGAAATCTTCAATTAATTTATCATAGAAATCACTTACAACGTCATCATCTTTATTATTTACATCCAAACTTAAAAGAAGAACAATTCACATACGCATATTTGGATTTGGTATTTTATCCACAGCTTCTTCATTTTTTTTCGTGCTCAAAATTAGCTCCAAGGCTAATTAAATACTTCGTGATTCATCCGTTCAACTGAACCACCAGTCTACCTCTCTGTAGTTCTGTATCAATTTCTTTAAATTAATCAATGGCATATCCTTAATCTTGCTCTTATCTAAATCTGGATAAGCTTCAAGTCAACTTAGATCTGACAGTCCATACGAATCTTTTAAATAAATCTGCAAATTCAGTATCTTCTCTTGAATCAGTAGAACGATTACTGGTAAAAATTGCATGAGTGCTATCGACCTAATGGAGAAAAATGATTAAGATAGGTGATAGATTGCCGGTCAAAAATTTAAAGTGGAAATAAGAAAAGAAAAATATTTAAATAAAAGTGTTTAAAATTTGAAGGGATATTTTAGGTAAAATGTATCTTTTTATTTTTATTTTTCTGGGTGGAATATTTAAAATGGATAATTGAAAAATATTTTTTTAATTCCTTTCCATTTAAACAGTATCAAAATTTATATATTTGTTTCACCTAGGAATAATTATTTTTTGGCTATTTAACCAATTTTGTGAAAAATCAAACATAGCCATTGATGATTCAACATTGATGTGATTACCGTGAAAAAATTATTATTTCTATCAAAAAAAATGAACTCGAAAGTCATGGGGTATTAATCAGCAAATATGTCATATAAGAAGAATCCAGAAATTGAAAACATAAACAAATTCTTATATGCAACTAGCTGGGCAATAGATCACAATCAACGATACGGAAATTTAATGTTCATATATATAAAACAAACCTTAGATATCCACGAAGAATTTTGTCATAATTTTTTTACTGCATAGAGTGGGTAAGACAAACCTAAACAATAGAGTTGACATTCATGTAATAATTAATAATGTATTATACACAAACCGACTATCTCAAAGAAAATTAATTCAGACTCTTCATATGGTGGAATGGGTTATTGGGTAAAATTGATCCCTTAGAGTATATCATGAGACCCTTTTTACAGATGCGGCGTAATGGGTTAATTCCCTTAATTCATATTTTACTGATTGGAATCTGTAATCATGCCCCCAACAGAGTCGACAGCCTGACAATGTCAACGGTTTTTGTATATAAATGGATCAACCCATTTCTTCTTTCTTCAGTATCTCCAACAACACTTCACATAAACCAACAAGTTTTTTACTATCTCATAGATCTCTCTAAATCTAGCTAGCTAGACTTTAATCTTTTTTTGTGAAAGGAAATGGCTGGTGAACAGGGAGAGCCAGGGAGCTCCATGCATGGAGTGACTGGCAGAGAACCAGCTTATGCTCTATCTGCGGAAGCGGTTGAGACCGACAAAACTGCACATTTCGACTTACCTGTTGATTCAGAACATAAAGCAACAAAATTCAAGCTTTTCTCATTTGCTAATCCACATATGAGAACATTCCATCTCTCATGGTTGTCTTTCTTTACTTGTTTTGTATCAACATTCGCTGCTGCTCCTCTTGTTCCTATTATTAGAGACAATCTTAACTTGGTTAAAGGGGATGTGGGTAATGCTGGAGTTGCTTCTGTCTCGGGTAGTATCTTCTCTAGGCTTGCCATGGGAGCTGTTTGTGATTTACTAGGGCCAAGATATGGTTGTGCCTTCTTGATGATGCTCTCTGCACCAACTGTATTTTGCATGGCTCTAGTTGGAACTCCGGGGGGTTATGTAGCCGTTCGTTTTATGATCGGGTTTTCTCTCGCTACATTTGTTTCTTGCCAGTACTGGATGAGTACTATGTTCAACAGTAAGATCATTGGGACGGTAAATGGTACCGCCGCAGGTTGGGGAAACATGGGTGGTGGTGCAACTCAACTTTTAATGCCTGTACTTTATGAGATAATCAGAAAATGCGGTGCCACTCAATTCTCCGCATGGCGTATTGCCTTCTTCATCCCTGGTTGGATGCATATCATTACAGGGCTCATGGTTTTGATCCTTGGACAAGATCTACCTGATGGAAATCTTGGTGCCTTACAAAAGACTGGAACTGTTGCCAAAGACAAGTTCTCCAAGGTTTGTTACTTATTTCTATTTTCTTGTGTACTTAATAGTGGAATTAACTAAGTTACTTGTTTTACTTGTTAAGACTGTAGTTCTTTTGATTCCCAAGTAATTTTGAAACATGGAATTGTTGATCTGATAAATTATCATCACTGTTTTTTGTTTAGGTACTTTGGTATGCTGTGACAAACTACAGAACATGGATCTTTGTTCTACTGTATGGATACTCAATGGGTGTCGAATTATCTACCGATAATATCATTGCTGAGTACTTCTTTGACAGATTTGATCTAAAGCTCCACACAGCTGGTATAATTGCTGCTGCTTTTGGTATGGCCAACTTCTTCGCTCGCCCGATTGGTGGCTATCTCTCAGACATTGGTGCCCGTAGATGGGGAATGAGGGCTAGATTATGGAACCTATGGCTCCTCCAAACTGGGGGAGGTCTCTTTTGCATATGGCTTGGTCTTTCTAATTCACTTATCATGTCTATCGTGGCTATGATCCTTTTCTCCCTTTGTGCTCAAGCTGCATGTGGAGCTACATTCGGTGTCATTCCATTTGTTTCTCGACGATCACTGGGTATCATTTCAGGTTTAACTGGTGCCGGTGGTAACTTTGGTTCCGGATTAACCCAATTCTTATTCTTTACAAGATCAAGCTACTCAACCTCAGATGGAATTGTTTACATGGGAATTATGATTGTTGCATGTACCATTCCTACGGCCTTCATACATTTCCCTCAGTGGGGAAGTATGTTCCTTCCAGCTTCAAAAGATGTCGAAAAATCTAAGGAAGAATCCTACTATGCATCCGAGTACACCAAGGAGGAGCAGGCGCAGGGATTGCATTCAAACAGTATCAAGTTCGCTGAGAATGCTAGGTCAGAACGTGGTGGCCGTGTCGCTTCAGCACCAAGCCCAACAGGATCGACACCCCAACATGTTTAGCTTAAGGTTGCACAGACACACATGACGCTATATACATGTACACATTGTATATACACACACGAGAAGGTGGTGCCTAACGTTCCGGCTTTGATTATGATTTTTAAGTTTTCCAAAATATTTTCTAGTTCGATGTTTGGTCTGTTTTATGAAAAGGTTATTTGTGGTTTGGTACCTACGTTTTGTGGATTTTGGTTTACAGTTATTCAAATATAAAGGGTTGTTATGTACCTGGATCATTAGTTGATTGTCAAAGACTCCGTTTCTATTACCATTTTAATGCGATCATAAATACAAAACGTTCTATGTTGACCTAGTGCATCCGATGATGATTCTCTCACTTGTCTTTCTTTCGTTCATGGCATTCATAAAATCACCTCAATTTTAAAAAAGTTGCAGCACCATAGTCATGTTTTCTTCGTTTCCTGGGATTGGTCCTTGCTCAGGAGTGCTCTTTCCGTTTTCCTCCACTATATCTGTGGTATGCACACTTACCTGTATCTGTGGTATGCACACTTACCTCATCATAAACGTTTCTGTTAACGTTATTTCCTTCCTGCACACGTTGGGTTTGTGGCTGGACGTGTTGAACTTGGTGATTCCTTTCGCCCATGGATGATGTTTCGCCAATTTCTCCTCCTCTCCTCCTTTCAATTCGTCTGCTTCTTCTTGCTGCTATTACATTCTCCGCTCTGGTACCTGAAATACCAACTTTCTCTTTGACAAATTATAAGAAATTCTTTTGAAACCTAGGAGAACAACTTCTGAAATTCTTTTAAAGAAAACTCAAACTCTCTTTTTTAGATCTAGAAAATCATCAAATCTCTCAAAAGGAAGGACAAACTATAAGTGTTGACAAACAAGACAAACGATTCTAAACCATTTTGAAAACTTCACAGGTGAGGAACATCCCTCTTACTCATCCAAGCTGTTTTTATATGCCAAAATGTAGTTGCAGGAAATCCTACAACCTACACCCAAGTAATAATCTAAAGGAAATCTAAGACATGATAAGAAATTCTCTAAGTTATTTCATTAAGAACATGAACATACACAAAATGCAATATGAGAAAACCCTAACTTGGAAAACAAATAAATTTCTCTTTCCTAAATTCCTTACACGAACTCTCAAAAAAGGTCTCTCTCTCATACAATGACTTTTGGTGCCTTTTATAGGGGCTATACATAATGGAGGACAGCTAATAAATCCCCTTCTTTCGGATCTGGGAGGGCGGTATTATCGCCCTATCTTGTGGTTATCGCGTTATTATCGCGTTGGCCCTCACATGTTTTGTGTGATTCTTGTGATGTCATCGCGTGCGTCAGAAGTGACGTAGTAGAATTGTTATTTTCTCCTGTGACTGATGGTTTTCATTATCTCCGCCTTCAGCTACTTGTTGATAAATGACTTTCTCGCATTCCTATTGGTTGAGCGATATTTTGTATCCTTAAGTGGCTTGTAGAAATTATAGTTGAGTAAACCACTAATTTTTGTGTGATTCTACAGAGAAAATCGTAGAGTGTGATGAACCCATGAAGTTAATGAAGGAGGAAGGTTCACTGTTTGGGAAACATGTTAATGACTATTGGTCTCACAGTCATTCTGAATAAGAATACATATGGGAAGGTGACAATGTATAACTAATCTATATATATGTATGGTGTCTGCTCAAGAACCTTATTAACACATTCATGACGTATGACAAGATACCCGCCACATATATATTGAGGAAGATATATTTATATATGTATGGTGTCTCTCCAACTCATGATGGAAAGGTTGAGAGACATGTGGCAAGCATGACTAGGACTCTCTTCTAGCCTCACAAGTTTTCTTTAAAAGCAAATTTGTTTTCATCCATCATTAAGTAATGTGAGGAAATAGAAGTTGATAATAAGTCATGAAAGTTTAGTGTCTTGTGTTTTCTATTTCCTTGTTTCAATCTGATTGTGTATGAAATATATGTGGTGTTCTTGCTATATATGGTGTTGTTTTATATGTTGTTGAGTATGTTAATACTAGTGCTAAGTTCTGGTTTCGACATAAGGTTTGGTTAGTATCATGTTTAACGGTTCAAGTGATGATCATTAAGGAGATGAAATTCCAACATTCAACTTCTATTTCACCTAGTTATTACATATTCAGCAGTTACGGTGATTGTAAGGTTGAAGTTTTGGTTGTTTTCTTTCTAAGGTTGTATTTCTTCTCATATATGGTGGTTTAGTACTTCATGCTTGATGGGGTGGTACTGAAAAATCAGGATAACAAGTATTGAACCAGTTGTAGAAGGTTTGTGTATCACAATCCAGGTATGTTCACATCCGCAATAGATCTGGACTTCTCAAGATGGCGCTTAATCTGATTTTTTCTGTTTTGAAAAGTTGTAACTTGTAATAGTTTGTACCTTCCATTACTCGAGTAAGTGTTTCCAAAGTGATACTTTGAGAGCATGTGGAAGTGTTGTAATGAGAATTATGTAATTGTGGTGGTTTGTTTTGATTCATTTATAAATTGTAAACACGAATCTTTCCCAAAGGTGTTTTGTGTGTATAAAATTTGATGTGAATCAAGTCTCATATGAGTGAAAGCTTTTCATATGAGAATTTGTCATAGCTTATTAAAACTCATTGTATGTCGTATTTTCTGCCCAAAGGTGATTTGCAATGATACAAAGTTTTGTTTTGAGTTTATGATGTTACTATTCTTGCTTATTGATATGCTATCTATATGCTTTGTTAGTATAGCAATATAAAGTGATAATAAGCATGTATATGTTGTGGTTGTGAAAAGACGAGGGTACCCAAATATATCACAATCTTTTTGTTTCAACCTATAAGTCCTCTACCGAATGTGATCGTCTATGGACAGAGTCAAGATAATACGAAAATTCGGTTCACACTTCGTGTGATTGTCTATAGATACGAGATCGAGATAATACAACAACAAGATAACTTGTGTGATTAACTATGGATACAAGATCGAGACAATACGACAACAAAGTGTGTTACTTGATAATAGGTTCGGACTTAACCAAACTCTATAGGATCACTATCAAGTAATGCGGAGTTAACGTATATGTATATTTTACTTTATTATAATAAACAATTATAGTGTGGAAATCAAAGTGATGTAATTTTAAAGTGGTAAGTAAGGTTGTCGTTCACTCGGACTTGTGTAGACTCGATTTCAAACTCAAAAATAGAAAAAAAACTAAAAACTTTGAAAATATGTTCACAAGGTTGTCACAATATCGAGAGGTACTGAGACTCAGGATTCCACCAAATTTCATTCATGTGATTCAAATAATAATTCCATGCAATTATAACTCAAATATTAAAAATATTGACTCTTATTCTTTGCCAAAAGTAGATTTTTGAAAAGCAATGACTGTAAATCAAAAGCATGATGTATCAAAAATACATAGACCAAGCATACATCATCAAACGAAATCACACCCATTCAAAAAGTGTTTTTATTGAAGAGAAATAATAATACAGCGAATCTGCAACGCTTTTCTGGCGTTACAGAAATCACCGTTAAAATGAAGTGTTGTTAATAAACGATAAATTGGTCCTGCTGTTGAAGAACGACACTCGTCTGCGACTGTTCCGTGTGGGTCAATGTTCTTCGTGTTCTTCAGCAGCAGCAGGTTTTCTTCAACTTTGATTTCTCGGCTCTGTGGTGTTCAAAACTTCCCCTAACTTTCGACACTCCTTCTATATGACCCAACCAATCTATTTATATCAAAAAGAGCGATTAAATCTCTCCAAAATCTTCCAAAATCTCTTCCTTTCTCTTCACGGCAAAGTTGCGGCAATTTCTTGTTTTAGAATTTCTACGCGTTTCTGAGCTTTCCTTTTGATTCTAAACTCTTCCTTAGATAGATACCAATCTTTGGGAAGGTTTATAGCACTTTAATCTCTCTAAAATTTCCTAAAATCGGTCACACACGTGACTTTCCTTTTTTTGCTGTTGTGATAAAAATCCGTCGACTGAGCCCAGTTTAATCCAGTTAAACACCCATATTAGATTCCTAGACCCATAAGGAGTCTATCCTATGAAAATCAGAGGTTTAATCGTCTTCAAACTCCTCCAAATCACGATCACCAAAACTGCCAGAAACATGCTTTATGTTTTCCCGCCAAATTTCTTTTTGAATTTGAGAAGTTGACCTCCCCCTATCCAGTCCCGGTCTGTGTTTAGTAGCTTCCTGGAAATGGGTTACCCCTTATCCAAAGTGAGAGTCCGAATAGCAAATGTCCTTCGGGTTGCATTTATCAACTTTTCGAGCCGATTTCTCCAAAAATGTTTATTGCCCAACAATACCTACAAACACATAAAACACCATAGTAAGTACAAAAATTGGTACTAACAATATACACAATAGAGATAAAAATAGACACATAAATGCATCTATCACAAAGTAAAAGACACGGCAAGATTTTGTTAACGAGGAAATCGCAAATGCAGAAAAACCCAGGGACTTAGTCAAGTTTTGAATACTCTCAGAATTAAGATGATATACAAAATCTAAACAAACTTCGTATAGTATAGACCTAGCAGACCCCTAGCTACTTAGTTCCCTCAGTATCCCTGCGCCTTCGATCCTAGAGTCACGCACGTGAATAGAAAGTCCTTTGGATCATATTCCAAACAGCAAAGGAAGAATCTGTTTAGTAACCACTCTAATCAATCTTGTTAAAGATTAGATAAGTCGTTTAATCTAATAAACTCCTTTGTCTGGTTAGATTCGCACTCAATCAAAATAGATCTCAAAGAGAAATATTGAGAATGCCGATCTCACACAACTAATCAACCAAATAAATACGATTCTAGTTGGATCCCAGTCGATCAAGGTTTGTGCACACAATTCACAAGATACAAAAACAATTAAGAAATCTTATTCGACTTCAAATCTTCTTTAATCTTCAATAACCTGCACAACACCACTTGAATCTCTTGTGATCAATCACGCACATAACGGAGTCTGTTAACAATGGATTATCACAAGATGACTTTAGATGTAACAACAGTTCTAAAGATCCCGTCGATACTTCGATCTAGTTTGAGTGAATCTTATATCAGAAGAGAAGATTCTCAAGCATAAACAAATAGGTGCAGTCAAAGTTTTAACAACCGTTAGTCAATCAAATCAATCGATAACTAATAACACTGCAATCATCTAGTTTCCCATGAACGATACTCGTAGAGCTTCTTGATCCCACAGAAGTCTTTAAACGAGAGGTCATAAGAGATTTCACCTAATTATGATACGTTCCTCTACGAATAGACGGCTCCATCAGAAACAACAAATAATGAAGTTTGCCTGGCTCTTAGGATAGTTTTCTAGAAATGCAAACTTAGGTATTTATAGACCAAGGATGTTTGGGCACCAAGGAATTTCCAAAACCAAAAGTATTATCAAGATATGCAATGAATGCCCCATTATTTTGTCCAATATTTCCGAAATCTCTCAATAGAAAATCTCCAATTAGTAAATGCACATTACTAATTTTTATTCTCTAGAGATATGCATTAATTGCTGGTAATTAAAGCATATAAAACCAAAAACCTTAATTAAAAGATTCCTAATTTATTTCGGCACAGGATCACCTTGAGTACTAAGGAATATCTTTGAACAATAAATGATAAGAGTTACTTTTCGTGTTCAAATTATGTTGACATCTTTTCACTGCAAATCCTTATTTCATATTTACATGAATTTTCATTTTTGGAATCGGTTATACCACAATTTCAAACAAGTTTAGAATTGGTTTGCCTGTATTCCAAGACTACTATGTGATTGACCATACAAAATCACATAAATGGGTTCAATCGGTTCTACCAATCATTAGGATCGCTTATACCTAATTATGGAAACACTTGTGATCGGTTACACCAGTCACTAGGATCGGTAACACCTGTTACAAGGATTGGTTCCATCTACACATGGTATTACTTGTGATCGGTCACACCAGTTACCAAGACTGGTTACACCAATTACAAGTATCGATGACACATATACTCATGATCGGTCACACCAATTACTAGAATCGGTCACACCAATTACAAGGATCGATCATACCATCACATGGTGATTATTTAGGATCGGTTACACCAATTATCAAAACCAGTCATACCAAATAATAAGTCAGACATTGTTATTAGTTATACCAAGATACATAACCTAAGTTAAGATCGGTTCTACCATCTCACACATATTGGTTATCCAAAGATTTGCAATGAATAGCCAGACCAATAATCCTAATGATTTCCCTTTCGATTCACGAAACAAGTTAATGAATGTACTTCCTTTAAACAAATGTAAAACACTGTTTCCTAGGATGAAATCTTCACCATAACCCATTCACATAATCATAACAATATATACAAGATTATGTCGATGTCATATCTACGAAGTTCAAAAGATAGGCGTTGTACTCCGTAGTGTAATTCCCTAATACTATGATCATACTATTATGATCATGTCACATCACTAGAGTATTATAGAATATGTACAGTATATACAGCTTCGCAGTTATGTTTTCAAAATAGCACGACTTGAAAGATACGTTAGGAATGAAACAGTTCAAGTCAATATTACTAACCTCAAGTGGAAGGATGATGTCGTCGTTGTAGTTCGTTACTTCTTCACATTCTTTAGGTCTTCAGAGTAATACTTGTTTGTCTCAACATTCCTAGAATTTCTAGTCTAACCTAAACGAAGTTGACTCTAGTATTTAATCAAGCGACTCTAGATGAGTTTTTATACTAAAATATGACAACCAAACTTGACATATCAACGCTTGGTGAGTTCAACCGAGCTATGTTCTAACAGGTTGAATCTGAAATTCAGTGGGAGTGATGTTTTGGTTTTTTCATCATGTTTGTTCCCATATTGTATGAATCTGAATATTCGGTGGAAGTGTGATGTTTATAGTTTTATCATGTTTTTTCTTATTGACATGCTATTACTTGGTTTGTTTTAATAGATGTATAAAGTGATGATAAGCATAGTTTGATGCATGTTATGGTAACATTTGAAGTTAAATGTGAATATGATGTTTATGGATTTATCATAAAGTAGTCTCTGGTATGAGACATATGGTTCTCATTCGATATCATCAATGTCCGAAATTTCTTGGTCTCATTATGAATACGAGCATAGTGCTTAATTCGAGCAAGACAATGGGGATATCAATAAGGATAAAAAGCGGGTGGCGTAAGAGCATATTTTTGCTGCTTGTATGGCTTTAAGCCAAGCAAATAAAGTTACAAGTGCAATTCAGTTTTGGCATAATGTTAAGCCAAATAAAGTCTTTAAAGTTCAGTTTGGTTTTGCCGTAAAGCTAAGAGAATAAAATGGTTTCTATTTTGAAAAAATAAAATGTTTTACTTGGGAATAATAGGCCGTCTAGTTTTCTGATTATAGAAATGGCTTGCGCCTTTTAAATACAAGGGGTGAGTCTCTATAGTCGAATGCTAGCGTACTATTTGACACGAGTGTGCGGCTAGCATAAAAAAGTTTTAAAAAGGTTTTATTGCTTAAACAAGTGGGAGATGTTAGACTTTTTTGTGTTTTGCGCAACAAATTCCATATGGTTAAAGTAATGCTTGTTTAGATTAAGTTAAGCCGGATTAGTAAAATTCGCATTAAGGCATGTTTATGTTTTAATCATGCATTAAAGACTAGCTTAAGGTTAATGCTAGATAAGGTTAAAGCTTAGAATGACATGTCAACTATGAGGTGTCCATTGTAGCCATGAGGTGGATCTCCAACGCATGATGGAAAGGTTGAGAGACATGTGGCAAGCATGACTAGGACTCTCTTCTATCCTCACAAGTTTTCTTTAAAAGAAAATTTGTTTTCAACCATCATTAAGTAATGTGAGGAAATAGAAGTTGATAATAAGTCATGAAAGTTTAGTGTCTTGTGTTTTCTATTTCCTTGTTTCAATCTGATTATGTATGATATATATGTGGTGTTCTTGCTACATATGGTGTTGTTTTATATGTTGTTGAGTATGCTAATACTAGTGCTAAATTCTGGTTTCGGCATAAGGTCAGGTTAGTATCATGTTTAGGTTCAAGTGATGATCATTAAGGAGCTGAAATTCAAACAGACTATACTCTCTCGACCGATATCTTCATGAGAGCATTAGAGGGTCTATCCCTTTTTAAATTTGGTACAGTTTTACCATTCATATATACGGTTCGTGATGACTCTTATTGTTATGTTATTTCAAAAAAGAAGAAAGAATAATTCTTAGAAAAAGCAGGTTTTGTTTTGTGGGTTACATGGAAGTTGAGTACATGCCAGAGAGATTTTCAATTGCATAAAAGGCTAAACAAGCCGCAATAACATAAACTATAGGAGATAGACGAGTTCATTTGCTATGGAACAGAATTGCAAGCGCATCGCGTGTATATTATACCATTTGCGGTTTCCTAGTATATATTATAATATACCATAAAACTAGGTACCTTATTGTCTTGTCATGAAAAAGATATATTCTAATGAACTTTTCCAACTAGGAATAATAATTTCCTTGTACTCACAGAGGCAGCTAAGAGACATAAGACAATTTGGTAAACCACAAAATGGTCAGATTTTTCAATTTGTATTTACTAATTGATCATATTTTTTTTAATTTTCTCTGAAAAATGGTTATTTTTATTTGATTTAACATTTTTTAAAACAGCCACGTTGTCTGTTTCCAAATTTCCCTTCCTTATTTAACTAAAGAAGTTGAGGTGGTGATGATGGTAGTAGTGGAAGATTAAGGTAAATTGTAGAGGGGAAGCCGTGAAACCTTTAGGTGAATACCATGTAGTGATCCTTTCCCCCAACTTCTGTAAGTTTGAGCTCTGATTATTATTTTTTTATGAGTTCTGGTTTTCATCTTGAGTTCACTCTAGTCCCAAGCTACTTAGTCCATGTTTGGTTGTTTGAACTTGTGTTTTAAAACAGATCTTAGATAGTTCAAGGTTGCTCCTTGTTGAGTTTTTCTTAGTTCATAGTTTGTAACGGCTACTTTGGTTCAAAGGCTAGATATTGAGTTAACTGTTCTCTGATTGAGATATCAGAAAAAGGTGAGTTTATAAGGACAACTCGTTATCTTTTTTCGAACCACAATGCAAAGAAATATAGCTTTTGCTTCCCGGAAGGACGTGATAGATGGGGATGGGATATTTGGAAGTGGTGCTCTCAAAGGATACTAATTCAGTTCAACAACCACCAGAAAGATATGGTTTTCCTAAGTGAGTGGAAAATCGGTGGCAAAGATTATAAAAGCTATACTAGAACTCCCAATGATTCAGTCGAAGCGAAACAAAACAATACTTCTGCTACAACATGGAATCCTGGAAAAAAATCTATTGTAATTTTTTGTTTAGGTACTTTGTTATGTTGTAACAAACTACAAGACATGGATCTTTGTTCTACTCTACGAATACTCTATGGGTGTTGAATTATCCACCGATAATATCATTGCTGAGTACTTTTTTGACAGATTTGATCTAAAGCTCCACACAGCTGGTATAATATCTGCTGCGTTTGGTACGGAAAACTTCTTTGGTCGCCCAATTGTGGCTATCTCATAGACATTGGTGCCCGTAGATAGGGAATGAGAGCTATATTATGGAACTTATGGCTCCTCCAGACAGGGGAGGCTCTTTTGTGTATGGCTCGGTCTTTCCGATTCACTTATCATCTCTATCGTGGATATGATCTTTTTCTTCCTTTGTGCTTAAGCTACATGTGGAGATACATTCGGTGTCATTCGGCCATTCATTTCTCGACAATCACTTGGTATCATTTCAGGTTTAACCGATGCCGTTGGTAACTTCAGTTATGGATTAACTTAATTCTTGTTCTTTATTAGTTCAAACTTCTCAACCGCTGATGGAATTGTGTACATAGGAATCATGATTGTGGCATGTACCATTCCTACAGCCTTCATACACTTCCCTCAGTGGGGAAGTATGTTCCTTCCAGCTTCGAAAGATGTTGAAAAATCTAAGGAAGAATACTACTCTGCATCGAGTACACCAAAGAGGAGCAGGGATTGCATTCAAAGAGTATCAAGTTCGCTGAGAATGCTAGGTCTGAACGCGTTGGACGTGTCGCTTTAGCACCAACACCACCAGGATCTACACCCCAACATGTTTAGCTTAAGGTGACACACAAGACGCTAAATATATGTACACATTGTATACACACAGGAACATGGTACTTAATGGTCCGGCCTTGATTATGATTTTTAAGTTTTCCAAAATATATTTACAATGGTTACCATCGGTTTTGAAAAAGCGGGGGTACAACATCCACACCCAATATTTCGTTTGGCAATCTGAATAGACAAACTCCAATATACTTTCAAGAGAATCAACTAGACAGTCAAACTCAATCTAGAGAAAAGTATATCAAAGAGTTTTATATCTCTATCTCTTAATTTAATCCGCAATCAGCAAATAAGAATTTGCGAGCCCGATTGAATATAAGAGAAGTAACTTGAACGGTACCAAAGACCAATGTTCAAGGATCAATCAATTTCAATCAACAACCAAAGGTTGGATTTCCCAATTGATCGATTCAACGCACAACCTGTGATATTTTAATTATATAACAAAATATAATACGGAAAAGAAATAACACAGATACCAGAAGTTTTGTTAACGAGGAAACCGCAAATGCATAAAAAAACCCGGGACCTAGTTCAGTTTTGAACACCACATTGTATTAAGCCGCTACAGACACTAGCCTACTACCAATGAACTTCGGACTGGACTGTAGTTGAACCCTAATCAATCTCACACTGACTCAAGGTATAGTTGCGCTCCTTACGTATCTGATCCCAACAGGATACTACGCACTTGATTCCCTTAGCTGATCTCACCCACAACTAAGAGTTGCTACGACCCAAAGTCGAAGACTTAATTAACAAATCTGTCTCACACAAAAAAGTCTATTGGAATAGATAAATCTGTCTCCCACAGAAATACCTACGAGTTTTGTTCCGTCTTTTGATAAATCAAGGTGCACAGGAACCAATTGATAACCCGGACTTATATTCCCGAAGAACAACCTAGTATTATCAATCACCGCACAATAATCTTAATCGTATGGTAGCGAAATAAGATATTGTGGAATCACAAATGATGAGACGAAGATGTTTGTGACTACTTTTGATCTTGCCTATCGGAGATCACTCTCGAGCAAATCTTAGAGAAGATAGTACTCAATCACGATAGAACAGGGAAAGATCAGAACACGCAACTACAGAGAAAATAGTTAGGTATGGCTTCACAATCCCAATGAATTCTGTAAGTCGTTAACCTGCAGGGTTTCGTAAAAAACCTAAGGTTAAAAGAGAATCGACTCTAGTCGCAACTAGTAACATACAAGAGGTGTGGGGATTAGGTTTCCCAGTTACTAGAGTTCTCCTTTATATAGTTTTCAAATCAGGGTTTGCAATCTAAGTTACCTTGGTAACCAGGAATTCAATATTCACCGTTAGATGAAAACCTGATTCAACTCAATCTAATATCTGTAAACCGTTAGATCGAACTTAGCTTGTTATACACAAATGAAATGTACCTTCATTTAGGTTTGAGTAACCGTACCTAAACGTGTACATTATGTTGGTTCAACAGTAGTTAACCAAAGTTAGCTATATGAACACTCTCATATCAACCTTATTCATCTTAACCATAACTAGTTCAAATGACTCAAATGAAACTAGTTATTAGAGTTGTTCAATTGCTATATTCTCATAGAAGTATATAAGAACACAATTGAAGCAAAATCGGTTTGATTCACTCGAATCAATTCATGAACATTATAGCCACGGTTTGCAAAGATTGAAATCCTTATTATATAAATGTATTAGTTCATGATCCAACCGATTTTAGAACATGATTCACTTAGGTATGCAAACGGGTACACATACCTTAGTGACCGGACTGGGTTTGGGTTCGCCAGTATGCAAACGGGTACGCATACCTTAACATTTCCAAACTTCAGCAGAAATTCTCGGACCTATACCTTACGCAAGTACGCGTACCGGTATGTGTACTTAGGTACCCGGACTTTCTCAAACCAACAAGTATGCATGCGGGTATGCATATTATGGTTCCCGGACATGGATTACATATATTAAAGTATGCATACTATGTGCAAATCCAACTATTTTAAACTCTATTTCAATCATTGAAATTTTCTTAGAGGATGGAAATAGCCGTTTTCACACACTATTAGCATCAAAGCAATTTTCAAGTTATTGAAATGATCATAACAAAAGATTCCAAGTCTACGCCAAATGATTAACACAAACCATGTAAGATGTTACTCGACGATTTTCACATGATCATCTTTTGACTTTCGTCAAGAATATAAGATGAACTTGGTTGAAGCGAAAGCTTACCAACACATATTTCGAGAAATATGTAAGCGAGTTAAACTCAGCTCAAAATCTCAAATGTGTATAGTCGAAAACTATCGTAATACGACTTTTGTCTCAATATAGGAGATAGAGTATAAATAGACTTTCCAAGTGATAGATGAGTTTAAGTCTCCACATATCTTTTGTTGATGAAGTTCCAAAAGCTCTCCTTAGTAGTTCTTCTTCTTCAATGATGAACGTCGTGAATTCTAAAGCTCAACTACATAATCTATCCTAGTACGAGACATTACTTTAAGTAGACTAGAAATCAAGACTTATAGTTTTGATCACTAACATTGACAAACAAGCTTGAGATAACAACGCTTGCGAGTTCGACCGAGCAATGCTCTAACAATCTCCCCCTTTGTCAATTTTAGTGACAAAACTATCAATACATATGGATTACAAAATAAATAAGACTTTGTAGCTTATCATCCAAATGCTTGATCTCCTTGGTTCTTCAACTTTACTTGAAATCTTCGTCATTTCCAAGTACTCCCATGATTCCATAGATGTTCAATTCAGCATCATAATTGTTGAAGATCCGTAGCCATAACAATGAGAAAACAGTTGCTCTCAATCATTGTTATACAGTGTCATAGTATCATTATACAGCATCAAAGTCCAATTGCATCACAACTTTGACAACAATACTATGGTGATATGTATCACTCCCCCTTAGTCAATACTTCATCTCAATATGAAAACCACTCCCCCTTACATAATGATCCGTAAACCATATGTATTTGTAGTATGAACTACACATTAATTCTCCCCCTTTTTGTCAATAAAAATTGGCAAAGTTATGAAAACTAGTGGGATCCTCATGAAATTTTCATAGAGATACTTCATGACCAAAAGAGAACAACATACCAACTTGTTCAGATGCCATCAAATAACCGAAACTAAATGCATTCGAGGAGTTTATAAAGATACAAGATAACCCTTACAATATTCCACAGCCGTACTCCCCACAAAGATTTAGCAATTAAGCACAAGTTCAAAAAGAACTCTCCCCCACAAAATGTCATTCCCGAAAGAACAACAAGAGAGACCTTACTTTTACAAGAAAGGAATGATTTCTTTGGACATAATCAAATCACATGAGAACATGAATTTGTATCCAAAAAACACAATTGAATTAACCACAAGGAAAATGATCAATTCAATTAGCCATGCTCAACATAAGAGAACTTACGGAGCAACACAGTACATACACAAAGATGTGGATCAGTGAAAGGCCAATACTGCCGAATAATCAAAGATTCATTCTATTTTTCATCACTATTTGCACAATGACATATAATAAACTTAATCTTTGAGAACAAAAGTTCATCCTTTCTTCCATCAATATTTGCATAATTACATAAAAGGCTTTACTTTTGTAATCAAAAGTTCATACTATCAATACTTTCATACCGACATATAATAGTGTTAACTTTTAAACAAATATTGGACAGTCAAGGTTCACAGACTTAAACAACATATCCCATAACAATTTGCAATATATAAAATCATAAAGATTAATACTGCAAAAATCATCTTCCAAATAAACTTTAGAATTTAAATAAATAAATCTAAAAACATTGCAAGATGAAAAACGTTGGCAATAGCTATGTGTACTCACAATAATGGCTATTCCAAACCCTAGTTATCCTTCTTAAAAACACAAGAATAAATTCTCATAAGAAGTTTCCTAGACATTCCTTAAAAGAACAAAACGAAACAAAGACCAACACAACCACACACACGATAAAATCAGAGGTTGTGTTCAGTAACTTCATGGGTTTCAAGACCTTCAAGCTTGTGACTGACAGCATCAACAGCTTCTTTGGAAAAGATATCCTCTTTGAGAAGATCCTTAACATGTGATTTCATCACTACACCAAAAACCCGAATTTACCACGTTTATAAGCGTTGCTAACAATTTTAGGAACGCTTATGTTTGTTGCCCACACGGCGTCACAAATGTTTTACAATGTCTACATACGTTGCATAAATTAATTAAAGAAACTTTTTATGTGTTGCTTCATCCGTTTCTGATCAACATTTAACCAACGTATAAAAACGTTGCTTTAATTAATTAAAGCAACGCACTCGTCTTTTAAGCAACGTATTTTTACATTGTTGCTTTAGTAAAGATAAACGTTGCAAATTTTTAATTAGGATTAAAAAAAAAAACAGGCATTCTACCGGTTCTTTTTTTTTTTCCATATTTCAGCACCTGCATATATATTTTTTTGCAGCATCACCGGTCACCGCCAGTGATACCAACATTTAACATAATGAATGCAAAACAAATTAAGCTACAAAGATTCATTATAACCCTAATTACATGCTTCTACATTATATCCTGAATAATTGCGGTGGATCCATCCACCTAAATTGTTTCACATCAAAACAGTTCTACATATTTTACAGGGGAGCAAAAGCTATTAAATCTTCCTCCTACTTCCAGAAAAAGTTAGGTCAAGATAAGGAGTGCTAACAGTAGCAAAAATATTCTCGTCGTGTATCTGTTAGATGACAGGATTTCGTTTGGTAGCTCTGGAAAGAACTGCATCTGCAAAAATATTTTTAATTTGCTTCTGAGAGATTGTCTTTGGAAAATTTTATATAATGAGTCTAGTTCTTGAAACATGATGTCTCGAGCTCTTCCCCTGTCAGATTTGATCCATGGCCAAGCTGCAACTTCAAAGTATCATAAAGCAAATCAGGAAAATATGGGGTTTACAAAATGAAAGCTTCTTAATTAAGCAGTTTTATTTATCATTCATTTGATGATATCGCTTATCCACCATATTCTTACACTATGAAAACAAATTTGTACATGATTATAATGTATGCATGTATGGATAAATCTCTTCTCCATAATTGAAAACTTGCTGAAAGCGCAACTTCATACATGCCAACATTAGAAAGAAACAAATAAAACTTTCTATGGTAAAATTACATATTCCCGACATACCACTCAGGATTAAGACAAAATCCGATGCAGAAATCCACAAAGGCGCCACGGTTATTCCATGGAAATGAGCTTTGATTAAGAAGATGATGCATCACAGTGCCTGAAACGTATCCACTCAATTAGATAATAATAGGGATGTGTGTAGACTCAATGATAGACTAAAGCACCCAAGGAAAGTGAGACATTTAGGTAATTCGACGAGAATTACAGAAAGGGCTCAAGAATAAAGCTCTAGTAGGCAGTGCACTTCACTTTTGAAGAGAAAATGAAGCTTCTTAGAATAAACACAGATCAATACACTAAGTCACTAAATTAAAGTATTTACTGCGGTAGATCACATTTCTAGGCAAAATCATTTGATTTTATGTTAAGTCCAATAGTATAACAATTGGGACACCAAGAAGTACAGGAAACTTACTAAACAACGTAGACTAACTGTCGACCGTTGGTTCTCAACTCCCAGCATTAGAAGTTAATCCATAAGTTTTTTCTGAAATTCATTAAAATGCAGAAGATGAAACTCTTGACATTTAAAAGCTACACAATGGAGTAACATTAGGCCGTTAAGTATGTTCACGAACCTGATACACGACAGTTTGGTTGGATATCATGTTAGTATCCTTCCCAGACTCAGCTGCCGGCCCTCCCACTAACAGTAGCTCAATGATTTCCAATGCTCTAAGGAGATTTTATGTCTACTGGAATGAAGTTTATTTTCAGTCACAGCATTACTTTACCAGTACGGCATGATCCTTATTGATGCACCCTTGGCACGAACAAGACAAGTGCATGCTCAGCAATGCCGAAGCTTAGTGAAGAGGAAGTACGACGGTTGCTCAGCTAGATAGGAAATTCAGTGATGAATTCCCTACGTTGAGGCGATGCATGTAAGGTGCATCGGCCATAGCCTTCAAGGCTTTAAACCCTTTGCAGAACAAGGGTAGGTTGGAACGGTGTGGAAGTTAAGTTAGCTGCATCATGCTCCACGAGCATGCTTGCAAGGGCAAATGGACGTGCGTTTGCCCAGATTTGAAGCCAGGATCGTAGCATCATCATGGCACATCGGGGAAGTTATGGCCTGCGTGCCCTGGAGCGCCAGGCGTAATTTTACGGTCCGTCACAATTTCATCCCAAAAATTCACCCGAAACATGCAAAGATAATAGCAAAAATCCTAAAAGTCCCATTGCTGACAAAACATGACAGGTATCTTGGTACACCTCTTTTCTTCGACAAAAATAGAAAAGAAAACTTTGAACCTCTTTTGAAAAGGTACTACAATACGCTGCAAGGGTGGAAATCGAAGTTACTTTCGCAAGCGGGTGGAACGGTTTTAATTCAATCAATTCTCCAGTCTTATCCAACATATCAAATGCAGATGCTTGCCCTTCCAAAAGATACTCTAGATAAACTTGACAAAATTCAGAGAGATTTTTGGTGGAATAAAGATAAGTCCAAAGCAAAAGGTGGCTATATAAAAGTGTGGAAAGGCATGTGCAAACCAAAATCCTAAGGCGGTTTAGGAATACCATAATTTCAATATAACACTCCTAACAAAGCTAGCAAGTAGAGTAATGACAGAAAAAGATCAATTATGGGTAAAACTGCT
Organism: Papaver atlanticum; assembly: GCA_023531105.1. Lineage (NCBI taxonomy): Eukaryota > Viridiplantae > Streptophyta > Magnoliopsida > Ranunculales > Papaveraceae > Papaver > Papaver atlanticum. The sequence continues at coordinate 190,254 of JAJJMB010007362.1, forward strand.
AGAAGCGAAGTATTTCCACGGTTCGAATCCTTTTAATCCAACAAGAAATTATGAACTATCGTGGATCTGGACAAGCATTCAGAAGGGTATTAATATTCTAAAAGGGAACTACATTTGGCAAGTGAAAGATGGGGAAAATACAAGAATCTGGGAAGACAAATGGTTATCTAGTACAAATTCTTTAACCCAGCCAATTGATAGGGCGGAACCCATTCCTCAAAAGGTCCATGAACTATTAAACTCTGAGGGTGAATGGGATATTGAAAAATTATTTGAATACTTTCCCCCAGAAACTAAGGAAAAATTCTAGCAATTACCCCGAATAAGATAAATAGGGACATAATCAGATGGGCACACCATATTTCGGGAGTCTTCTCGGCAAAAAAACATATACAACTATCTTATCAACCAAAATAACAATGATAAGGAAAATATTATTTTTCCTTGGAAAAATATTTGGAATTTGAAGACAATACCTCTGATTCGGCTTTTTATCTGGAAAATGATCCAAAAGGCGTTACCAACAAATAGCAGATTAGCAGCTCATAATCCAGAAATCTCATCGGAGTGCCCCCTATCGGCGGAAACAGAAGACCATCTTTTCAGGAAATGTCCTTTCGCTAGAGCAATTTGGTTTGGTTGTGGCCTGAACATAGTCAACTCGCAAATCAACACAGATTCGATTGTTAAGTGGGTAGATATCTGGATATCCGATACTAATTACTCAAAATACTGTGAACAAATCGCAACAGTCACTTGGTTCATGTGGAAATATAGATGCGAAGTTATTTTTAGGAATACAAAACCAGATCCATATGCTTTGATACAACAAATTAGGAATTTTATACAAGCTCAACCGATCAATAAGGAGAAGCTGCAGAAAGACACCCAAGAAAAGAAAACACCGACTTATAGGTGGACCAATTTCAACTCAGATTGGATAAAATACAGACGCCTCTTTTAACAAGGAAAACCTGTCCATGGGTTATGCTTTCATTCTTTACTCGGTAAAGCAAGAAGCCTTTATGCATATTTCTGCAGGTTCAGACTGGGCGTCCTCGGCTTTACACGCAGAAGCAAAATCAATTTTGAAGGCTCTAAAATGGCTAAAAGACAATATTCTCTCCAGCGTCTACATTGCTACAGATTGTAAAGTTCTATCATATTGCATTAACAAAAAAGATGCAGCAATCGCCTGGGCGGCAGAGAATACCATTGAAGACATTCTTTCCATTCTAGACAATCTTCCACAAGCCAAGGTAAAATTTATAAACAGAGATCATAATACAACAGCAGATTCAGTAGTAAAGGAAGCAAGAATAAGAAGACTACAACACTTCTGGAAACATATGCAGCAGAAAATTCAGAAAGAAAGTATCCTCTCTAATGTTTTCGACAAAAATGAAATTTTAGAACTTCTGTACTATATTGCTTAATTAATAAATTCAACCTTCTTATCAAAAAAAAAAAAAACCCTCTTGGAATCGGGAAAACAGTAGATCAGTCGAATGCCCCTCTGGTTGCATTTACAGACTACTATTTTTGTAACTCTTTCCCTAATACGGACCCTGGTGCTTCTTACGTTTACCCAAAGGCTTTAAAATGGATGATGCTACACACCGTGTAGAATACCGTGAATAATCCCGGGAGGGTAAATGGAGGGTAGATGTAACGCTCTAAACATTAGGATATGGAATGGGTTAAAGTGGGGCCCATTCCCTTCTCTCATGTTGGATTTGTTGCGGCAGAATCTCCCGATATACATATCCTTTTTTTTTTGAAGGAGAAAAAACAGTGCCTGATAATTTCATTGATATGAAATTTTGGTTACATAATCAATTACATCGTAAATTAGTGGAAAGAAACAACTAGTAGTAACATTACAGATTTCAAATATTAAAAAGAAAACCCGAAATTGTACTATTCTCCATTCCATCGACGAATTTGATATCTTCCTAATGGTTATAATTTTAAACCATTTTGATTCCTGATCTTTAGAATCTTGATCTTCATATTCTTGATCATCAACATCATACATGTTATATGCTTCCACAGTAGAGAAGTAATAAGCCCAGACTGACATCATCACGATCAATATCGGTATTAATTTCTGAAGTAGATCGTCGTCTTTCATAACGTATTTGATACCAATGCAGTAACACCACCGAAAAAAGCCATTATGGCTATCATACAAGAAATCTAAATGGTATTGAGACACCATCAGATCTATAAAAACAAATAGAAAATGCCCTGGAATTGTTGAAACAACAACTTTTTATTAGATATATATATACATAAACCTAAGAGAAGAACCCTAATTTGCCCGGAAAATTCGAAAAATCAAATCAAATCCTGACAAATCAAGGAGATTGAACGATGAAATATGATTTTTTTTTTTTTCCTTTTTGGAGTTACGAGAGAGAAGAGAGAGAAAGTTTCGTATTAAACCACGTACATCTAACAGTCATGCACCCTTTCCCGGTATACATATCATTGTTGTTTTAAAATTGACAAAAATAAAATAAAATAAAAATTCATTAAAATTGAGAAAATAGATCAACAGTCGTCTTCTCTTTTTTCTTCTCGAACAGAAACCATTCCGCCATTAACGATACTTCTGAAAGAATAGACAAAAATAAAATAAAATCCTTAGGCCTCTCAAATTTCTTCTCGATTTCACGCAGTTGAAAATGAATATGTTCTTTAACTCGGGCGGCGACATTTTTAATTGAAGATGATGATGATGATCGATTTCCCCTAAACTCTGAATGCTGGTGATGAAACGCTGGCCTAGAGTTTATTCGGTTTACGATAAATTAGTTGGGTATTCATCTTCTTCCATTAGGTATGCGATTCTAAAATCTTCATTGGTGATTGTTAGTTCAGTTATTCGTTTTTCTGAATTAGGTTTTTTATTTTATTTTTTTTGGGAATTGCTATAATCTGTAAGTTTTTTGGAACTTGTAGTTGGGTCAATGTGAGGTTAAATTGAGGTTTCTATGACTAATATGTATTGAATTTTTTTAATCTTGGGTGTGCGTTCTTTGTTATGATTTTCCACCTGTTTTGGGGTTTGGTTTTAGTTGTTGGTTAGGATGTTTACTTAGCAAGGGATTTTGTCCTGATGCATGATGGGGTTGTATCTGGATGGGAAGTCTCACGTGGGTTTGCAGTGATTGTGCTGTAATGATGAACAATGGTATCCAGTGATTGTATTTGTCTTAATGGGAAGTGATGTCAGTAATGCAAATTTAACTTGTTTTTGTTGGACAAATTCTGTTACTGATATAACTTGTGGTAACTTGATTCAAATTCCAGTTCTATTTGGTGGTGTTGAGGTTGGAAATAGCTTGGTGGTGATCTTCTTTATTTGTAGAATTAGAGTCAATGCCATTTTTGCAGTTTGAGTTAGTTAATAATAGTAATACGGTATCTGATAGTTTAGCTTGTCGATTTTTTCTTTTCTTTTTATGCTGATGTTTTATGAGAATGCAAATGGAATTTGGTTTGTATTTCCTGGTTATTTGTAGTTTCTAACATTTGTGTATATTATGAGCAGGCAGGAGTTGCACTTGGGGTAACATTGATCACAAGAGGCCACAGCATGAATAGTATGAGTATTTGGTCCCGACTATACTCTCTGATTGTTATTCTGAAGTTAGTGTACTATATTCAGATAGCACCATCATTAGTTTTACTAATTTTCTTTGGACAAATTTATTTATCCTAGTAATGTGAGAAGCACAAATATAACTTCTAGTCACAATGTCATGATATCGAAAGTGAACTCATCAAATGCTGAATGCAGGGAGATGAAGCTCGAGAGGATGCATATGAGAGATGGGGTCCAGATTCTGACGTTGAAGTTGAGGAAGAGCGGTACTTTTCTTTTGTCCTTTCCTTGTTTTGCTCTCAAGTTATCTTAAAATCTCTTTTCTAATGGTGTTAATATTCTGGTTCTGCCTGCAGTAAACCTCTGGCAAACAACTCATAGCCTGCAAGAGTGAAGAGAGAATTCAAACCTGAAGTAAAAGTTGTGGTATTTTCTGTTCCTGGTCTCAAATTTGATTCACTTCATGTAAACTTGGCAAGTACAGATACTAGACATGTTACTCACCTAGGGGATAGAGCCTTTAAGTTTATCCTTGAGTTGATGGTGGAGTCTTTTGGTGTCCTATCAGTATTCAGTTTATAGTGATTTATATTACAGTCGTCACAATCAGTTTTCTTGGTTTATCCCGCTGCGCTAGACTACTTTCATTCTCATCTTCAGATAATGTAGAGCTTCTTCTTTCATTGTCCTACCGTTGTATAGCTTCGCGTCCGTATGATTTTGATTTTTCCTAGAAGAATCTTTCACACTTGTACTTGTACCATGTCTATGCTTAACCCAAAATCGGATCATTGAGCTATAAAACCAGGTGCAACGTGTCGCAACAATAGCAGTCAATGTCTCAGTGAGTCAGAATGGTTTATCTGTTGTGTTAAAATTGACCAAACACACAGGACTTTTGAGCATTTGGTTTAGGCTGTTGAAGCGTTATATTAAATGGCATGGATGAAGTTTATCTCACTATGTTGGAGTTAAATTGAATAGTTTTATTTTTACATTTTCAAAGTTGTTATGTCTTTAGATTGTGGGTGGGTGGGTTGATTGGCCGTGAATGGATAACCTAGTGTGAAATGACATTTCGCTCTGAGGTAAGACTTGTGGGTCTCCTTTAGTACCATTTTTCATCATTTGGTTAGGTTTTCTTTTCAGCGAGCCTATTGCGTGTTTATCTGAAGATCATAATTTTCGTTCTTGGATAATTTAACCTGATTATATGATTTATCTCTACCTGAACATACTTCGGAGAGGGGTCTGTTACCTAATTTATAATGACAAAGTCTGTCAAGTATGGATTTTTTCAACCTGAACAAACTTAGAAGGTGGATCTCTGTCATCAATATATATCATAAAGTCTGTTGAGGAAAGTTAATGGATTGACATGTTTGTATTTTGAGGATTTTAATTATTAGATAGATGTAAACTCAAGCATTTAGAGAACCCTCATGTTCGTGTCTGTCTCCTCTATTGGTTATTTATCTCTTTAAGAATGATTTGTATTGTCTTCTTTTGTGTTTTGCTTGCAGAGACCAGAGTCTGTAATTTATAGAACGTGACTGTAAATCCTGAATAAGGCTGAATGGCAGCTAATGGAGGTAGAGGGAATGAATATCAGATGAACCTAAAGATGACACCAGAACAACCATATTAATTTTAGAGGAATTCTCTGTCGGCATGCTATTAATATATAAACCCGCCAAGGAATAGAGTTAATACCAGAAAAGAAAATATATTGTTAGGAGATGGAGGAAAGATGTGACATGATCCTGCACATCTATGAAAGTTACTATCAACTTTTGGGAGAATGCTGTTGAACATGAACGTTATAATGATTTGAGTATTTTGTTCATGAGGTTGCAGACATGGCAGTAAAAGAAGAGGATGAATTCGATGCTATTAAGCAGTGGTTTGTGATGAAGCTGGAGATGTTAAAAAAACGAGAAGAAAGTGCTGAGAGTGAACCAGAATTTTACTAATGATGGCAAAGAAGCGGAAGAAAAATATGTGATAGAAACAGATTTGCATGAAGAAGCCATAGATGTCGTTTGAGTGGTGTACTTGATCTGAAACGTATGAAACGCCAAGGCAGACCACGAAGTATGACATATAATGGAAACACAGTAACAAGAATTCCTTAACAAAAAATCATGCAAGTGTTTGTAATGAAGGGGATAGAGATGTAACTTTTACAGTTCCTACTATGACGGGTAAAGATGTGGCAGACCTCCAGGTGGAAATCCGCAAGTAATTTGTGTGGCTTTGCAGCCTTCTATTAATCACAATTCTGTCTGCTGTTGTAAATAATATGATTCGAACTCTATATGTTTTATTGCAGCTATCTCAAGCAACATCCCGCACATGAGAGTGTAGAGTCACTGCAGTACCACCACTAGCGACCATATATGAGCCATGTGGATTATATCGGAATTCAAATTATGTAAGTGTCAATGGTAAGACATTAGTCAGATAACGATTTCCTTTTTTCAATTAGGTTACTTGGTAATTGACTGGAAATTTTAACTCTGTAATTTGTCTGCAGAAAGAAAAAAACAACAGCTAAATCTAAATAAACTTGTGGTTATTGTAGGACCGGAGTGCAGTGACTCAAGGGTCGTCGTTTTCTTTGCTGTTTGCGGTGCTTTATCCATGGACATCTGGAGGACAGGCCAACGAGGTAGTAGTACATGGTATACCTTGTGATGATTTTTGGGAATTTTGGTAGTTACAGTATGAGCAGTAAAATTCACCACCGTATTAACTGCATGGGTTTATAACAGTGAAATGTGTAATGTACTTCTATCTGAATGTATGCTTTTCATTGTGCCAAAAGAAACTGATGGACATGTTTTTTCTTGTGTTATATTAGTGGTTATTCTGTTCTGAATTTTCTTTAAGTAGGAAGCAAATCAATGCTTATGTGTTCAGTAATGGGGTAGAAACAGATTATTCAATGATCAGTGTTCATTTTTATTTCAAGGAAAATAAATAAATGCAGTTCCTGTAACATTTAAAGCTAAATAAATGCGGGCCTTAGTGGTTGTTTATAGTTGTTGATTAAAATCAAAATGGGTTTCCAGTTTAGAACTAAAAGTGATTTTCATATATTTGAACCTTATCAAGTATGTTACCTAAGAAGTGATTTTTTGATAGGATTGTCTTATTAGACTCACTTGTGAACCAGCCTCCAATTAAATTTATTAGTGGGGTGGCATTAACCTAAGTTAAATGCAGCACAGAATTGGTTTGTTTGGACAGGCTCTTATAGGTATGAATGCATGTTTCTTTTACTTGCAACCATTTTGTTTTTTCTTTCATTATTTTTTCTGTATCTTTCTCTACTTTGATTTGCTTGAGACCCCTCCTTTTCCTGGCAGGTAGTTTTTTTCTTTTTACTAATAAATTTCTATTCCAAAGAAATAAAAAACTCTCTCCATAAAACCCTTATACTAAACTCTCTTCATCTTCTTCTTCTCCTCCTCTATGTCTCTCTGTGTACAGAAAAAATGCTGCATTCTAATTCATTTCACTTATTGGTGCTCTCTTTGTTAGCAGCATCATCGTTTTCAAACTGTGTGGTGTCTGTCAATGATCAGGGCGAAGAACTGTTATCATGGAAGATCAGTTTGAATGGGGCCATTAAAGTACTCGAAAATTGGAATCAACAGGACGAGAGTCCATGTTTTTGGTATGGTATTACGTGCAACTCCAATCAACAAGTAAGTGAATTGAATATAAGTTATGTGGATCTTAATGGGCATCTTCCAAGTAATTTAACTGCTTTGAGTATTTCATTGAGTAAACTTGTATTGAGAGGCAGTAATCTAATAGGTTCAATTCCTCAAGAAATAGGTTTGTTAAGTGAATTGAAGTATTTAGACTTAAGTGACAATAGTCTTACAAATGACATACCATATCAGTTGTGTTACTTGTTTGAATTAGAAAATCTTTTTCTGAATTCTAATAGGATCGAAGGTTCAATACCTAATTGTGTTGGGAAACTCTCAAGTTCGAAATGGTTTGTGTTCTATGACAATAACCTTAGTGGTGGGATTCCTTCTTCAATTGGCGATATGAAGAAATTGGAGGTTCTTTGAGGTGGTGGTAATGAAAATATTGTAGGTCCTCTGCCTAAGGAGATTGGTCTTTGTGCTGAATTGGTTAGTTTAGAATTAGGAAAAACTAGTATTTCTGGATTCATACCATCTAGTTTCGGCCAATTGACGAAACTTCGAATCTTAGCTGTTCATACTTCTCGTTTATCGGGCCAAATTCCATCAAAAATCGGTGACTGTACTGAATTGGTAACTATAAGCTTATATGAAAATTCACTTACTGGTCCAATTCCGTCTCGGTTGGGAAATTTGCGGAAGCTTCAATACTTACTTCTATGGCAGAACAATCTAAGTGGAGTGATTCCACCTGAGCTCGGGTACTGTTCCAAGAATTTACTTACTGGCAGTATTCCTCCAAGTTTTGAGTGTTTGAGGAATTTGATGGAGCTTAAGTTGAGTGTTAACCAGTTAACAGGAGATTTAGAAATTTTATCGGGCCTTCAAGATCTCATGGTTCTCAATGTTTCGTTCAACAATTTCTCGGGCCATGTCCCTTGCACGCCCTTTTTCTCGAAGCTTCCACTCAGTAATCTTGCCGGAAATCCTTCTCTATCTTTCTATGGGAAACAAAATTGTTCGTCGAGACACCACACAACAGCTACAGTCATAATTGTTGTGTTATCATGTGAAGCTGCAGTTGGATTATTTTTGGTGGCTGCCTACATCATCGTAAGAAGGAAAAGTTGCGGAATGGTGTTGATGGTAATGAGCACGCTTTGGCAAGTAACACTGTACCAGAATCTGGAGCTTAGGATCTCTGAGGTTGCAAGAAGTTTGACAGATGTTAACGTCATAGGTCAAGGACGTTCAGGAATTGTGTACAAAACTCAGATTTCGTCAGGGTTAACAATTGCTGTCAAGAAATTTCGAATTTCTGATGAGGTTTCCGCATCAGCATTTTCTTCAGAAATAGCAACTCTGTCAAGAACAAGGCACGCGAATATTGTGAGATTACTAGGCTGGGGTGCAAATGCTAATTCTAAATTGTTGCTTTATGATTATCTGCCTAATGGGACACTAAGGCAGCTATTGCATGAGCTCACCACAAGTTTAGTAGAATGGGAGACTAGGTTCAAGATTGCTCTTGGTGTTGCCGAAGGGCTTTCTTATTTGCATCATTATTGTACGCCACCTATACTACACGGCGACGTCAAGGCTGATAACATACTACTAGGTGATGGCTATGAGTCTGTTTTGGCGGATTTTGGGATACCACAGTTAGTCGAAGATGAAAATGGCTCCATTTCAGCTACTACACGATTTGCTGGGTCTTTTGGATATTTCGCACCAGAGTATGGAAATACGTCAAGGATTACAGAAAAGGTTGATGTGTATAGTTATGGGGTGGTACTATTAGAGATCATAACAGGTAAGGAACCAGTTGATCCAACATTTCCTGTACAGCAGCAACACATAGTACAATGGGTGCGAGAACATTTAAAGAACAAGAAGGATCCCCCTGCTAAGATTTTGGACCCAGAACTCCAAGGTCAACTACCAGACTCACAGATACAAGAAATGCTTCAAGCATTAGGAATCTCATTGTTATGTACCCGCGACAGTGCTCAAGCTAGACCAGGTATGAAAGATGTGGTAGCATTGTTAAAAAAATCAGACAAGAAAAACCAAGTGTGTCAAACCCTTCAACAATTGTATCCCCAGCAGCATCACCATAATAGGGTTACTCTCCCTGTTACTCTCCCTGCTTCCTCTTTCTCCTCTTTTTAATTTTCTGTTTCTAGGGGTTTGCAGAATATAAGTGTACTTGGTTCATTTTTAAATAAAGGTTGGATTATGAAATTTCTATAAATGATAAATTTTTAGTTTTCTTTTTTTGCTTTGTTGTCTGTGGTTGAACTTTAGAAGTAGGTTTTTTTTAATTGGATTGATAACAGATAGTTGGTAACTAAACTGGAAAACCCTCTCTAGATCTTTTTTCTTATCATGTTTTTAGAGTTTTTAGGGCTTGATTTGATGTTTTGGTTTAGTTGGGGTGTTTTCAATCAGGTTTGTTTCTGACCCTTCTGCGGTTAATCGTTTGTTTATTGAAGTTGAGTAATCTATGACATGTTGTTCTGCTTGCTTGTTAAATCTTAAATTATGGTGATTAGTTTGTTTAGATTCAACACTGGAGACAGTAACAATGTTCTTTCTCCTGTGTGCAAGGGGAGTAAGGTCTTTGGTATGTGCAGTGACTTAAGACCGAAACATCTGTTGAATTCACAACAATGACTTGTTACATTTTTGGAGTTTGTTGGCATAATGGACTTATTGAGATTCTAGTCTTTCTAGATGGTTTGTAGCTCAAAGTTCCAGTATGCCCGAAAATGTGATAACCTAATTTTAATGGATCGGTTTCGTTTGGTTCAGAAGATTGACTTGACTAGGTTGCATTTCTTGTTATTCTTTTGCTGGAATGGTTACATATCATGTTGGGCTTTTATGGTTTTTGTAGTTGTACACCTGTTCTGTTTCTTTGTAATTTTCGTTTAGATAATTTGTTGATTTATGCTCCCTGATATTAGTAAATTGGAGAAAACACTCTGTTATTGTGGCTGTCAGGAACTATTGAAGCTGCTCCTCCTGATATAAAAATGATGCTTTACCAACTGCGGCAGTACCTTAATGCAATTACATTTTGGTCCTGCGAATTTCTTTGATACTTTAATATATTCAGATTATGACTTTCAATGTCTCATGTCCTTTGATGTGCACATGCAGTATTTATTTGGTTCTGTAAATCTGGGCATTAGTTTTGTTTTCCCTTGGAATGATTTGGTGGAGCAAAGATGACTCTTTCCTGCCCGTTATCCCTGTGAGTGATCGCATAGTTATGTCACAAATAGGTGACTATACGATTCTTTCTAAGTGCTAAGTTATAAGTGCTTGAATTTCTATTTGTTTTTACTTGGTTTGGCGTTTGGTTTTCGACACGTAGTTTTTTTAGATTCATTGATATTAACTGTAAAGGTTAGTAGTATGTGCGATTAATGATTCCTTAAAAGTTCATTAAATTATAAATTAGATTTTTGGCAGGAACATTATGCGAGTTTTTGCGGATTTGTGGAGCTTTTCAGAATCTTAGGGGTATGGTTGGTTTGGCTTATTGTTACATGCAGGGTTTCCAACTAGGCCTTTGTGATTGTGGGGGGTAAGTAATCAATCCAACTTTTCGTCCTCCACATTTACGTGTGCTTTGAATATGGCTTATTGTAAGATATAGAGTTTTCTTTGAAGATGGCTTAATATTATTTTCAGTTTATAGCTTAGAACTTAAATCGTTGATAATATTATTTTTGTAGGTATTCAAGGCTTTCAAGCTGGATGATTTCAGAGGGTGACAGAGACGCACAAGGATGCAGAATTAGGGCAAAGTTGATAAACGACTAAAAGGCATTTCATTGGTATTAAGGTTATCATTTGCATCCTTCTAGTTGTTTCCGGTTATTCCTTGGATAGAATACTGTTATTGTATTGTACCACATGCTTTCCCTGTCCTAGATAGTCTATAGTAGATCTATTAAAACCGTACAGCTTCAACTGTCAAAGTAGTAAATTGTGAGTATATCTATCTTATACACCAGTAGTAATTGGAATCACATGTAAAGAAACTGCTCATGGGTGGGAACTTGCCCGATCTCTATAAGACTTTTAACTGGATTTGCTGGGCAGCAGTTATAAGTTACAAATGAGCAAATTTCTGTACCATTTCTATTGCCAGTGGTTTTGATAGTCGATTGTTATTATATGTTCATGACTAGGAAATCCAAGGGTAAGAACAAGCTTTAGACTCCATTAATCTTTTGTTGAGGGTACTAACCAGTTAACAGCTGGTGCATACAGGTAATAATTCCCTATATTTAGATGTGCAGTGCTAATTTTGTATTTGTTTTGCCTCTCCTAGCTTTCGTAACCAATATGTATTGCCTGGGAGTAGGTACATCTATTTCTATAACCTGTGCAGTGTTGTAACATTGTATAGTTGGTTGCTCGATGATCTGCAGATGTGAAAACTGGTGCATTATTCTCTTATAGGTAATGCGATGAGTTGACCCTGTGCATTATCCATAGTATAGGAAATATCTATTGTGCTCTCTGCAAGTAATATCAAGCAACAATAAAGATGGATTTGGTTAAACAAATAGCTTTCACTCATCTTGATCTTACGTTTGCAGTTTTGCTGTGGATAATGTGTACTCTGACGCCTTCTTTATTTATGCCCAAAAAAAAAAATGCCACCTTTTAAACCGCCTTCACTGGGTATGACAACCGATGTTGTTGAACCTTCAGGCACTGCAAGACCAGTTGTATCGCAGATTTTTTTTTCTATAGAAAGAAGCCTATTATTGGGGCGTCACGTTCCAATAGAGGGGCTTCACTTAATAAAACAAAAACGGGTCACCCATAAGTAATTTCAAAAACCCCTTATCTAAAATAATTTTATAATGACTAAACAACCCTTAAATGGTTAGTGCTAATAATCTAATTAGCTAATAATTAGATTGATAAGATTTTTTATATAATTAGTGATAGAAAATCATATTAAGTGATTTTGGTGGGAAGAAAAAGTTGAAAAAAAAAGAGAAATTTTGGAGATTTTTTTCTAACTAAAACCCTAGATTTTAAATCACCAACCAATGTTCTTTTTATTTCTTAAAATTGATGAAAGTAAGTAAAAAAAGTTGAATTTTATAGCTTTTCAGAGCGGTTTACGGTTGGGTTTTTCCTTCGTAGCCAACCGTAAGACAAATTTACAGTTAAGTAATGATGAACTCCTAACCGTAACTAGGTAAAATTAGGAAAACCCAATTTTAAACCAGTTACGGCTGGGTTTTTTAGGTCGAAACCCAACTGTAAATCAGTTACGACTGAGTTTTTTTTTGTCGAACCCAACTGTAAAACAGTTACGGCTGGGTTTTTTGTGATCGAACCTAACTGTAAATCAGTTACGGCTAGGTTTTTTTTGGTTGAACCCAACTGTAAACACAGTTACGGTTGGGTTTTTTTTGTTGAGGAATACCCAACTGTAACTGGTTTTGAAACCTAATTTTTTCTACTGTTTCAATCAATCTAACCATTTCAGATGCAATTGGTTTGTTGATTACCATTACTCCTATCAATATGCTTCTTCCGCACCTTTAATTGAGAATTCAATCGACGATTATAAGTTTTTCGAACCGTCGATTGATCGAAGTTGTTGAAATGATTTTGATTGAAAAAAAAAAGAGGGAATGATTTATGGTTGATGAAGGAGGGGAAGTTAAGAAGAAGAAGAAGAAGAAGAAGAAGAAGAAAAGGAGCAGATCTTTGAATGAGAATTAGATTTTGATTTTAGTTTTAGGTTTTAGGTTTTTATTTTAGTTGAAGGTTATTTTAGACATTTGGTATTGAATCAAGAACACCCCATAACCAATTATTTTGTCACTAGAAATCCAAGTGAAGCCCCTCTATTGGAATGTGACGCCCCAATAATAGGTTTTATAAAAAAAGGGTTTAAAATTTTATATTAATAAGAAAATAAGAAAAATATAATACATGGTTAAGCCCAACGCTCAACCCGAATACAGGGCACAAGGCCCAAACCCAATTACGTATCCGTTGGCCGAAATCAAGGGTGTCTCATTTTTTATTTTATTTTTAAGACCATCAAATAAATTCATATACAAGACAGGACGATGTCTTGGATAGCATCCAAAAGTTACTTTTTGATTTCCGAACCTTAGTAAAAAGTAAGGCCTAAAAGTAAAAGATTACTTTTTCAGAAGTAAGGTGGATATCCGCTGGATCGCATTTCACAAGTTAATAAAAATAAACTGACTTTTTATTTTGTTTGGAATTCATTCTATTTTTAGTATCCAAACATTCTATGAATAATCTCAAAGACACATAGTGTTTATAGTGTTTCTTTTAGTGTTGTGAAGTTAAGGTTTAGTCTGCCTGCAGTAAGGCCCAGCTAATGCACACACACAAGTACTGTATATACAAAATCCGCCAAAGAGTGGTTCAAATTTAATAAGAACATCAATAAGCCAATGCGCACAGGTGTTGTGTACTTTTTAATTCTCTTTTTTCGATAAGATTTTGGTAAACCGTAAAATTAACCCAGTTGGTATTTGATTTCTCCATCAATTTTATAAGAAAAGAGATTTTGGCATATTCTTTAAATTGTTAATTAACTAAATGGTATAATTTATTCGTTGATTCCCGAGAATGTCAGATATCATTAAAATATGGTTTTATCTAAAAATCAACCATTGGTTTTTCTTCTTCATCAACTGAAGAATGATTATTTTTGAATGCACAATTGGGTATATGAAAACTAATCGGGGATAGAGGAAAAAGACAAAAAATGGATTTAAATATCAAATCAGGGTCATCCTTTATCTAAGTATTTTCTATAATTCCTATTCTACCCCTCATTAATCAGGTTTAGTGGTTAATAATAATTAGTTATGTTAATTGATTAGTTTGAAAATGATTTATAGAAATCTTTATCATTTTGTAGAGATTAGAAGTATGAATGCTGGGTTCAAAAATTTTGGTTGAGATGAGTGACCATAGTGACCAAAGAGACGTCTCTGAGTCTTCAAAATTTATGTTGAATCTTCTCCAGATGTAACTTTGGATTCACCATGGCTGCACCTGCAAAGCATCCTGCCGGCACACCAACACAGTGTGTCAGCGTTGTTGTCGATCGTTCATCCATGCCGGCATTTGTTGGAAATTTTCATAAATGTTTGCCGCTATCCAGGGGGTCAGGGGGGCGTAGCCCCTCTCGGCTGTGTTCAAAATCTATTTCGTTTTGAAAATTTTCTGGTTTTAATAAATCCACTGCCAGCACAGTCAGTTGATTCTCGAGCATGCCGGAACTGCTAACGGCATAGTATGTTGCTTAAATTTCTTTGTCGGCACATGACGTAAAGTATCTAGAAAATTGATTTTTTTTTCACTCGACTACCGACATTGATAGATTTCTATCGAGCATGCCGGCATTAAGTTACGGCATTGAAATGTTAGTTACCAAGCATGCCGACACCATTTTTTTGGCATGGTCTTCATCAATTCCGGCATGATCTTCATCACTTCCGGTGATGTAATTTTTTTTAATTTCCGACATGGTTCACTACCGGCATGGTCTTCATCACTACCGGCATGGTATTCATCACTTCTGTCATGGTCTTCATCACTTCCGGCATGGTATTCATCACTACCGGCATGGTCTTCATCACTTCCGGCATTGTCTTCATCACTTCCGAATGTAAAAAAAAAAATCGTTTTCAAAGTGGAGAATATTTAGGTTTCAAATCCCTAACCCTAACGAGAATGCCGGCAGTGAAGATGGAAATGGGGGATATGATTTTGTTTTTTGATTTTAAGTTATTAGATTTTTATTTTGAGGGAAGGGTATTTTAGTATTTTTGTCCCCCGAAAACACCCCTTAGCAAACACTATTGGTTGGGGGAAGTAATTTATATCCCCCAATTAGTTTTCATATCCCCCAATTGCGCATTCTTATTTTTTTCTAATGCAACCAACGTCAACGATTTCTTTATTTTCTTAAAAAGATTCATAAAAGCCAACTGCTCAGTGATTTCTCCATCGATCTTAAATACTCCCCGTTCCACTTTACTTGATGTTTTAGGGTTTATTTTCTGTTCCACAATAGATGAGATTTGTAGTATTTTCTTCAAATTCTCTCTGATTTATCCTTGTTTTGGAATCACACCAGAGCATAAATTCTCATCATAATAAATACATAAACAATTATTTCAATTTTTAAATATTTCGCATAAAAATTTGGTACATCCTAAGTAAATTACAATGGGATTGGTAACTTTCCCCGACTAAAAACTAGGTAATTTAATATTTTTAAAAGGTATTGATATGGATAGAATTGGGATAATTTAACTATCTCTGATATTCCTTAATCTGCGTGAAAAACTCTACAACATCAAGTAAAATGAAATAAAGGGAGTAGAAAAAAAGCCAATTGAGAATGGACCTACGATGAGGGTTTTTTCTTCACTCAGCGGCCAGGATACATTAACTTTTTCTAACTAGCGGCCCTAATCTTCCTCCGTCTTTTAACATCCCTTATATGTATCCAATACAAGGAAGGAGCGTTTTTTTGGTCCCACAATTTTCCATTTTTTCCTCATTCGATATATCTTCTATAACGCTTCTCTCAATCGATTCAAGAAGAATAGCAATGAAAAGCCTTTGATCTTCTTTTAATTTAGTGATTTATACCTTAAATTGAAACGTCTTGCATATGCATTTCATGGGTTCTTCATATATAAACTCTTCAACGATTGGCAGCTCACATCATCCCTCCGCTTCTTTCTGTAATTCCTTTGCTAAAGCTGTGCTTTCTACCTATGATTCCTATTTTATTTTCGATCGATCATGATATTTTAATGATGGATTGAAAATTTGTTCCTTTAGACATTACTGCGTTTTTTGGTCTTGCTTTTTGCATATGATCTTCACGGGGTTTTTTGGGTCTGTTTCTGAAGTCTCCATTTTATCTTTTTTGAGTTGAATCTCCATTTTATTTGTACATTAATATTTCAGATGAATCGGAAGAGGAGCAGTCCGTCTGTTCTCAAAAGCATGTATATCCCAACTCCTTCAGTTTTTTTTATTGGTAAAATTGATGCTATCTCTTCAAAAAGGCAAAATCTGAAAATGAAGATGGAACAACAGAAGGTGACACAATTACTAAAATCCATTCAGGTTTAGCTCAATTGGTGTAGCTAAACAAGCGTGGGTGTTTAGACATTATATATGGAAAGGGATCCTAGGTCAGGGGCAGTTCGAGGGCCTTTACTCGGAATTTTTTTGGAAAGGCTGAGACGGCAATATACTGTGTCTTTTCGGCAACCTATTTACTTAATAAATAAGGTGTGGAATTAGCAAAACTAAAAGATCTTGATTATGCATAACACGGCTTTTGGGTAGTTTAACTGCCGGCTATTGTATAGCAGAACTAATCACTGAACTGCTCATGCACCCAAATCTTCAATTTTTTTTCGGATGCACTGCCTCCATCTCAATTGCTGATTTTTACAGCAACATTTGATTAACCTGGGTGTTTTATTCAGCTATATGATAAGTAGTTTGAGAATTTTAGAGAGTCTTTATACTGGATATGGACTGTCAACCTTAGCAATCTAATAGTCTGACCAACTCTGAGTCTCATTCAGTATACATTTGGAGTTAAATGATTCTTACAAATTTGAGTAATACATTTTGATTTGTGAAAACTACAGTGAGACCCATTTTTCTGTTTTCTTTCACCCATAAACCTAGAGGCGGAAAAGTTAAGGCGCACCCCCATTTTCTGAGAACAAATTCTTGAGACACCCATTTTAAAAAAAAAAATATTTTTTAGTTTATAATCTAGTTTTCCTCTAGATTTCATCAGGGAGAGGAAAACAAGGATTCCCTCTAGGTTTCATCGATTTCAACTCAATTTTATTTCCCCTTTCTCTCTTTAATTTTTAGGTTTTTTTTGAAGTAGAAAGGTTAAAATTTTATTAAAAGGTAAAAGGAAGTTACAGAATGAGAAGCACACTAAGTGCACAAAGGCTTAAGCAAAAGCTAGCCAAAACAACAACCGCAAGGCAAAAAGCCACTCGGGACAAGCTACATCAAAGTGCAACGCCCTACGATTATTTCTTCTTTTTAGCAGAAGTTCTCTTACCTCTGCCTAAATTCTCATTTAACTGCTCACCTTTCCAACCTAGCTTAGCAAGTTCTCTATTAGTCGCTGGTTTGTAACTCTTATGTTGCTCAACAATTTCAGCACAGAAGTTGTTAGTTTCATATTTATTAGTATCCTGAATTCCAAGTAATGCACTTACATTGGAAAGCTTATCCACATGTTTCTTCTTTGTCATTGGTTGTCTAAGTGGAATATCCTTAAGAGTCTTCAATCTTCTAGTTATGTTCTCATCACTTGAAGACATTATGTTCTCTTTGTTTGTTTCAAAATCAGAACCTTCATGTGACTAATCTTCACAAGTCTCAACTGCCACATCATCCATTGTTTCCGTGGCAAGGTCTTCATCCTTGTTTCCAAGGGTTCCCACCCTCAAATTAGTATCTTCTCCTTCCTGATATAAGATACCGAAATGGTTGAGATAAGCAGTTGTCACTTGTTTTGGCTTAGCACTATGTTGCCCAATTTCTTAGACCTTCTTGCGTAAGTCCACTGGTTTGCAATGGTTTGAGTCCCTGCCTCCAAATTTATGCCTTCAATCCCCTTGCCATTTGTTGTAGTAGGATCAACAGGCTAGTTTTCCATATGTGTTTGCAACACATTAGACTCAATTTCTTGTATATCATCTTCTCTAGTACCAGCGCCATCTGCAGTCTCCTTCAAAATGCGTCCATCCAACTCTTCATTTGTTCCATTCAAATCTGTATAGTGAATGCACACCGTTTCCTTTACTGCATCTACCTTTTTCACTGACTTTGGAAGTTGTTGCTGATTTTTCTTGTTTGTCCAATGAACCTTTTTCTTCCCCACTTGTGTAGAGCAAGAGTTAGGTTTATGTCCAAAAGATGAGCACTTCATGCATCTAGTAGGTTTCCATTGGTATTCTATGGGTAAATCCATGATATGCACCCCATCAATCCATAGTGGAATGAAACTAGGAAAAGAACAATCAAAATTCACTTTCACACACTTTCTAGCATAGGTGAGTCTAGTTTTCTCCTTAGTGCATTCATCTATCATCAATGGATTTCCAAGATAACTAGCAATCACACTCAACCCTAATTTATTCCATAAATGTAGAGGAACATTGTAGATCATAAGCCATAATGGAATAGTCTTCATCTCTGCAATTGATTGCTCAATCAACAGACTCCAAGTTCTTACAATGAACAGTTGTTTCAAGATGAAAAAAGCCCCTTGTTCAAGAGCTGCTCTTCAATCATCTTCATTCACAAAGTTGAAAACAAAAGCATTTGCATTGTCACCATGGGTTGAAATTGTTACCTCTTCCTTGGGTTTCCATTGCTTTGCTACAGCCTCTTTCACCATAGAAAAGGAAAGCTTTCGTCCCGCAAAAAACCCAATGACTAGGTTTTTACAATCCTTGACAGCTTCTACAAGAATATGTTAATTTTACAGCCACCACCTTCTTCCCTTCCATTAAATCAGAAGATTGAAACACTAAAGAACAATCTTCAGCTTGCGATTTTGTTGCCAAAACATTGGACCAATCCATTCAAAACCCTAGAATTTGAGAAGATTTATTTCCAGAATTTGAGTTGGAAATCAAGTGAGGAAATTCAATAATTGAATCAAAAGCAGAAGAGGATGAATTAGAGCGAGTTAAACATCATCGCTCCCTCTCTCTCTTCTTTGAAACGAAATTCCTCTTTTGTTATTTTTTAGGTTTCAAATGATGGTTTTTATGTTGTAGATTTGGATTCAATTCGGAGATCTTAGGATTCTATATATTTCATGATGTCCCAGAAAAACTCAAGAATGGTGTATATAAATGGTATGATTTTAATCTCATTTTCGATTATTTTGGATTGGTGAAGACGCATGTAAGTTTTTTCATATTTTCCCCCTTTTTTATAGTTTTTGTTCTATTCAAATTGGATTGATGAAAGCTTTTTTTGGGCATTCACTATTTTTACATTGGCACTTTATTCCTGATTCAATTTGTGCTTTTTAGGTTTTTTCCTATTGATTTTTTTTTCTGGCTTCTATGATTTTTTGTCCTAGTAGGAGATATTTTTTTCTGGATTTTCCATTGATTTTAGATTGACACTGTCTTTCTCCGATTTCAAGTGATATTCTTGGTTTAATGGTTATAGTTGCAGGAAATCCTACAACCTACACCCAAGTGATTTTATGAAATAAAACTAAGAGATCATAAGAAAATCTCTAAGTCTTTTTATTAAAAGTTAGAACAAATACAAATGAGATATGAGAAAACCCTAACTTGGAGAACAAAACAACTTTCTCTGTCCTAAATTTCTCACCAAAACTCTCAAAAAAGGTCTCTCTCCTTTACAATGGCTTCTTGTCCCTTTTATAGGGGTTACATAGTGGAGGACAACTAATAAAGCCCATAATTTCAGATCTGGGACTCCCTAGTAATCTTTGCACTGATCTTTGTAATTACCGCGCTGATCTTCACATGTTTGGTGTTACTGGGTGACGTCACTGCACTCGTCAACATTAGCATGATGGGCACGTTGTATTCGCCTATTACCAGAATGATCTTTCGCACTCTAATTGGTTGTGCGGTATTTTGCACCCAAATTTTGCCTCTTATCGTATTGTTCTTTCAAAGGAAAGGGGGATAAGAGAAGTCTCATTCTTACGCATCAACCTATCTCTTTGTATTCTTCAAATCTACCGACACTTGTCCGGACTTTCCTCATGATCGTCTACACGTGTTGACTCAATTATTTACTGATTGCACGTCTATGACTTCTTCTTCTTTTACTGGTAAGCGCCCCTTCCTGTTGGTCTTATAATAAATGCGCCTAAGAGATAGAATATCTCGGGAAGAGGAACAATATATTTTACCTATTTCACCACGCCTTCTGTTTTCTCTTTTTTATCTTCTTCTCTTTCTCTCTCTGTAACTTTCTTCTTCTGCTGTTGCTGCTGATTCATTGCTTTATTATCACTATCATCTGCTACTACTCTCAATTCATTATCATCATCTTCATTATCCTTCTTTCCATGTTTATCACTCCTCCCCTTCGATTTTGGCTTCATAGTCCCTGCTTTTCTTTATCGAAATCCTGATCATCTTGGTCTTGTGATTAAATTTTCTAAATTCTCTATTCCCATACTTCAATGGCTCCACAAGCAGGTCAAAAAAAACTTAAAGAACTTGCAAGACTTATGGGTGAGTTTGGATTGAAAGGAATCACGCTGACAGTTCCTTCAGGTTCAACTCATGATACCGCACTTGGGCTCGATTGGTTCGCGCTTGAACAATGGAATGATAGGAGAGTTATCATTTCACTTGGACAACTTTCTGTCGGTCTTCCTATTCCTCTTTATAATCCAGAGATTCCACTTTTCTATGAACTTTTGGCGCACATCAAATTTTCGCGTGGAATATTCCAATTAAACGACGACTCTATCAGGATCATGGTGGAGTATTCTCGCCATACAATGCTGGCGTTGAAGTGTGATCAACATACAATGCCAGTATCCTAGACTCAATTTAAACTTAGTGTCAGACTGCCGGCATTGAATTGTCCCATCTTTCCACGCAGGCATTCTGACGGTTACAAACTCCTTTAAGTTATGTGGAGGTTTCAAACTCCTTTAAGTTATGTGGCGGTTTCAAACTTCTTTATCCCACTTATGTGACGGTTACAAACTATGTGCCGGTTACAAACTCCTTAATTCTATTTAAGTGATGGTTATAGAAAGGAAAGTATTCCATTTTCCATCTCTCTTTTTTTTTACTTCTCGGCTCTTCCAAAAGAATTTCCAAAACCAATAAACTCCCTTATTTTGTTTCAACTAAGAAGAATGGGTTGTCGCAAACCTCCTATAAAACACAAACCCAATCCTGAAGAGTCCGTTGATGATGGTGGTAAATCGAAATCAAAAGCGCAACAAGTGCACGAAGAAAGGATAAATCAAGCATCTCTTGAACAAGATGATGATGAGGAAATAACAAATATGATGCGGTAAGTGATGTCTATGTTGAATTGAAGCATTTTTAGGTTTTATCCCAAACTAGAAAACACAAATTCAAACTTGCTTATTTAGTCTTTCTACTACACTAAAATAAAAATTTGAAATTGCAATATAGTCAATTGAAATTCAGTTACAATTTTGGTTCGCCATAGAATTCATTTTGAATACCATGCCGGATTATATGTCTTGTATCCCCTTTTTATTGCATGTAAATACCGACATAGAAATTGAATTGACTACAATGCCGAAACAGCATGCCAGCATAGGTTATTTCTAATTTACCAAGCCGGCACCACTGCCGGCAGTGTCGTTTTGTTTACCAACCATGCCGGTTGTGGTTCTCTTCTTTTGTTAAGTCTCTGTATAAAATTTCCCGAATACCGGCATTGTTGGTCTCTAATTTACAAAGCCGGCACCATTGCCGGCAGTGTCGTTATGTTTACCAACCATGCCGGTTTTGGTTCCCTTCTTTTGTCAAGTCTCTGTATAAAATTCCCCAAATACCGGTATTGTTAGTTACTTATTTAGTATGCCGGCACTGTTACCGCCAGTGATTTTATGTTTACCATACATGCCGGCTTTCTGTATATAACTCAGTTGACATATTGTGACGTAGGTCTAGAGCAGCACAAATGAAGAAAGGAAAGGGAAAAGCTGTTGAAGAAGGAAAACCTAAGTCTTCTCAGCCTCGACGTAGTCTTTCTGATCCGGATCGTGCTAAGGTCATTATTCAGGAGTGTACGGGGGACACAAGCAGTAGTGATGATGATGATGAGTGGCAAAAAATTCCTGAACCGGCCCAAGCAGGTGGCTCAGGACAACCTAATGGCGGAGATGAAGACCCTAAGATAAAGGAAAAGAAACCCCCAGCTCACCTTCCCAAAGCATATGACATGATTCCAGATCGCACAGATGGGAAATAGTGGGGTGAAGCGAGAAATCCACAACTCTTATTTGACTACAAGCACTCTTGGGATCGTTGGATCTATTCAACTTATGTAAGACGTTTGCATCTTGTTATTATATCATTTATCTATGATCACGTGAATTTAAGATAGTTTGGTGTGTTTTTATAGGACCATAAGAAAGCCTTCCGTGTTAGCCTCCATCAATCAATGGATATATGGCCTTTGAAGTGGGAGTGTGATGATGTTAAAGCATTAGTCAGAGCATCTGGGTTATATCCCGTGGTAGAAAATTATGTGGCCACTTATCAAGTCACGGCAAATTTCTTCTTGGAGAGGTTTTTTGGTGAAACCGATACCATGCATTTTCATTTTATCCCTGAAGATGTCCAAAGAATACTAGGTCTAGAGGTTCTTGGGAAAGCCGTTAAGGAAGGAGATAACTATAAAGACATAACTTTGACCAAGATATATGGGATGACTAAAAAGTTGTTTGGGTGGGTGATGTGATTTCAACTTTGTTGTAGTAAAAGGTTCGTTGAGACTTGTGAAGATTCGAGTTTTTAAATTTAATAAAAATATACAATAATATTACAATTGGTGCAAGGGGTACTGGGACTAAGGATTTAGCCAATCTTCATAACATAAGGTTCACTTATTTATTCTCAACAATTTTAGCTCAAGAAATATAAACATGGACTCTATTTTTTCCAAGGTAGATTCTCAAAACATTGATTGTAAATGTTAAGCATGGGACATCAAATCACCTAAGCTAAGCATGACCCATCTAATCAAATGACAACCAATTCAATCAAATCATATTTCAATTAATTTTAGTGAAAAAGTCATAAAAAAGAATAAAACAAATTTACCCATGTATGAAGTTCGGCCTCCTCCGTCGTCCCAGTGTTGGGGTTTAGCTCCTCATATTATAGACACACTCAAAATATTTTTTATTTGCTCAAAAATTGTTTACAATGGTGAAAACGGAGAAAATAGTGAAAAACAGTAATTTGCGACGCACAAAAATCGTCACAAAATGAACGATACAAGAGAAGTGTTGTAGACTCTGTTCCGCGGTCGCTGGAAAGGAGCTGGGAACTGTCGCATTTAAGCGACAGTTTTCAACGACTTTCCTTTACAGGCTTTTGTTTTTCGTGTTCTTCAGTTCTGCAACAGCAGCAGAACCCGAGTTTCTGCAACTCGTGATTTCTTCTTCTCTGGCTCTCCTAAGCTCCCCAAACTCTCGACACCCCTTCTATGTGATCCTAGGAACCTATTTATACATCATTTCGACATTGAATCTCCTCCATTAACTACAAATAATCTTCTTTTACTCGGGTATATTTTTTTCCATTTTTATCATTGATTTTGATTTTCACGCATCTGAAGCTGTATTTCTTTCCTTCTATACCTTCTTCACGCTCCAGGATATCGATTAAGTCTTCCAAGCACGTGCAATACACGTTTAAATTCTCACAACTCGTGCAAGCTCATGTTTTTCCTCCAACTCCCTGTTTGGATTAAACCAAGTTATCCAGCCAAATTTGATCGATAAAATCACCCATACTAGCTTTCTATAGTCATATCACGTCTACCCACTAAGTTTAAGGGATTTAATCTCACTAAATCACGTCCAAACATCCGATCGAAATTCTGCCAGTGAAGAGAAACGTTTTCCCGCCAAAATTCATTTTTTGAATTTGAGAAGAAGATGTCCTCCCCCTAATCCTGCACGGGTGTCCATTTAGCACTTGTCTTATGGGTGCAAATAGTAATTTTTGGGCGTAGATATTAATTTTTCCGGGGTTCCTCCGACACAAGTTTGGGGTGCTTCCGGTGCATTTCTGGGGTGCCTTTAGTACTCTATCCTGGGGTGTAAAACACCACTTTTCGAGCCAATTTTGCCGCAAGAGCTTATTCCCTAGAAAAGACTTAAAACAACTTTATTAGAAATAAAATGAGTCATAGATAATGTAGTTATGGGTGATAATGCGTCACACTTACGTGCTTATCAGTGGGACGAGGAAACGACTAAAGAAAAATTATACGTGTCAAAGAAATCCATTATGAAGACTATCAAAATCGTCGATCTCGTATCATTGTTTGGGAAAACAAAGGCCAAGCAAAGGAGAGGAGAATGGAATCCCGAATAAATTCAGCATGCTGCCGCTGCTTATCTCTTGTTCACCTTGGGCACCATAATATTCCCTGACGCTAGTTGTAAGAGGGTGCATATGAACAACCTACAATACTTGGATCCCTTGGATCGGGTTCATGAATATTCATGGGGCACTGCTTTCTTGGCACATTTTTTGGCAGAGATGCGTAGAGCTTCTAAGGCTAATGCCCGTCAATTTAATGGGAATTTCACTGTAATTCAGGTATTGTGATCATTCTTTTATACTATCATTAATTTTGTTAGTTTCCACTTATTTTGTTTCTTATACATTTGATTGGAACGATCTTTTATTGAAAAGGTGTGGGCTTATGAACACTTCCCAACATTGTTCCCCAACTACAAATCGTTAAAGATAATGCAAGACTGGCAGCCACAACAACCTCTAGATCATAAATACTTTTTCGACAATAATCCGAAGCCCAATAACAAAAAACGGTTATTCGCCATGAGACTGGATTTGGACTCTGTCACTGCCAAAGATATTGTTTTTGACCCATATAGGGATGCCAGAGGAGTTTACTTTGCAAGGCGTGAAAATGTTTCATTTTACAACGGCCCGTTATTTCATCCAAAAGGATTTGTTATGCACAACCCTCGTCGTGTAATGCGCCAACTTGGGTACAAGCAGAAAAGTGTAATGGATACATCTTATCAGAAATTCTATCATGACATCTTTGATCAATTCCAAGAAAATAAGAAGCATACTCGGGTAGTTTACGACCCGACTCCCCTTCCTTCACATTGGAGGAAAAGGGAACAACGACAACTTATGCTGGATAGGGTTGGTTGGGAATTGGCGGAAAATGGTTATGAGTATGAACCAAACTTCCTTGGAGGTCATTTGAGGTACTCGCATCCTTATATTGTACGCCTGTCCACTGTTGAAGTTCCTCCACAACCAGAACCTCCCTCCACCACTCCGGATGAATTAACTGTTCCCGCACTTCAAAAGACCCTTACTTTGTTGGTACGTAATTCTTGATCACTTCTTATTCTTTTAATCTATATCTATCAACTTGTATAAGTATAAACACTAAATACCTGTTGAAAAATATGACAACAACGTCAGCGGCTTGGAAAATTGGGAAAGTTTTTTAACTGCAAGAACAAGAAAGGAGATGTGCTGACCCCGTAAGAAATGCAGACGGTTGAGAAAAAGATAAAAAAAATTGAAGATCCAGAGGCAAAAGACTTATGGGGCGAAAAGAAGAAGAGGGTACATAAGAAGCCAAGGACCGAGTGATCGAAGATGTTTGTTAATGTTTCTTCTATGGTATTAGTTAGGTCTTGAACAATCTAGTGTTGCTTTATGTATGTTTGTGTGTCTTGAACAATGTTAAACATGTGTTTGTTTGTGTGTCTTGCTAAACTCTTTGCTTGTTTTGGTTTATGTTTGATTTGTTTTCGGTTTGGAACATCTTAACTTTGGAACAATCTAGTGTTGTTATTTGATTTATTATGTTTTTAAACAATCTAGTGTTGTTATTTGATTTATTATGTTGAAAAACCTGTGTCAAATTACCTCTTTGCCGGCATACATTTGGAATGCTGGAACTCTGAATTTTTAGATCACATAAATTTCAGAGTTTTTCTAACAGTACCGGCATGGTCGAAAATGGTAACAACAATGTCGGCACTCTGAATTTTCAAAATCAAATAAATTATAGAGTTTCGGCATTGAAGTTTTTTTGGCTACCATGCCGGTAGTCTGCATTTTCCATACGCAAAATATTTTTGTCATAGTACCGGCACGGTTTGTAATTTAATTTCAATGCCGGCACATTTACTAATTTCTCTGGATATGTTTTCAGCATTTTCGGCACTGTTTCAAAATTTAAGTTCTATGCCGTGACCAACTCACGGCATAGTAGAGTTGAAATAAAACCAAGCCGGCATTGGCATCAAAATATGATTTGATGTTTACAATTCAAACTTCCAAAAAAACAAAATGTTGCGTATTAGTGAACCACATATACCCAAATTACTCATTATTATCAGCACACAAATTAACTTGTATCTTCTCACAGGTAATTGATAGATAAAACACATCCCAAAGTTGGTGATTCTCCTCGTACAATTTCATCCATTCCTCCGAGTGATTGGGAGCTATATCCTTGTTTTTAGTCAACGGGCAAACCGGTGGCAATGGATAGTTTTCCCTGAGTTTCAAAATAATGAAATGATTCCCGTTCACGAATGCCAAAACAACTCTTCTCTTCTTACGAGATCCTTCGCACTTTTGCCACTTTGGTATATATGTTGCTTGGACGGTAGGGGTAAAGTAATGAACAACACAATTAAATGTATCCGCCACTATATGCCCGCAAACCACCATTCTCATCCAATATTGAGTAGGAAGGAACTTCATCTCATTCTCGGGACCTAACACTCGAGCATACAAACTATCAAACCCTTCTTCATCACCAAGCAATTGCTCAAAAAAGCTCTTCTTTTTCATAAGTTGTTCGGCCATCCTTTTTCTAGTGTATCGACATGCTGTCATCCCTTTACTACGCGCCGTCTCAAAGATTCCTAATTGTTCGGTCATGGCATGATAGCCACAATTTCTATCTCCATCGACATCATTCGTATATACAATATACTCGTGAATAACCTCAGGAAGTTGCTCTACATAAGACTCTATTTTGGTATGGTAATGTCTACAAGTCTTACCTATTTTGGAATCCTTAAACATCTTCATATTACAAATTTTTAGCTTAATTATATCCAATCCATCATCTGCAATCTCTACACTTCCAATGTCTTCAATATATGATATGAGTGGATACTTCCTTGGCCTACCCCTTCGCTTTGGAACCGAAAGTACATCAACTGTGGTCGTGCCTACGGAGTTGTCACCATCGTGTTGTTGTTGACTTGATATGGGTCGTTTAAAGGAAGTAAATTCATAAACTTGTTTTGTGAATCGAAAGGGAAATCGCTAAGCTTATTGGTATTGTTATTCATTGCAAATCTTTTGAATTACCAATATGTGTGTTTAGTATAACCGTTCATAACTTGCTTATGTATCTTGGTAAAGAAATTCACAAGGCCTGACTTTTGTATTGGTATGACTTTTATTAGTGAAACTGATCTTAAGTAATCATTTGAGATGGTAAGATCGATATCTTGAAATTGGTGTGACTAAATACTAGACATTGGGTAACCGACCCTAGTAGGAGATGTGACCGATCATAGGAGAGAGTGTAATCGATCATTGTAAGAGGTTTAACAAGTTTTAGTAAGTTGGTGTAACCGATCCTATAACTTGGTCAACCGATCACAAGTTTTACCATAAGAAGTAGTAACCGATCCTAGTACTTGGTTAGCCATTTTATGGTAACTAGTGTAACCGATCCTAGTACCCACTTGGAGGTAGAACTGAAACTTTATGTTGAGGTAGAACCGTGAAACCCATTATTGGTGATTTGATGGGATAATCAATCACATAGTTCTTGGAAGTCATATGAACCAATTCTAAACTTGTTTGGAAGTGTGGAAAATCGTTTCCAAGATTGTAAATATGAAAAAGGATTTACAAAGTAAAGATGTCGACATACTTTGAACATTTGCAGTAACTCTTATCTTTTATTGTTCAAAGATATTCCTTAATAGCTAAAGGAGAATCCCGGATCGAAATAAATTGAGAATCTTTTTATTAAGGTTTTTAGTTTTATATACTTTTAATTTCCAGCAATTAAAACGCATATCTTTAGAAAATAAAAATTAGTAATGTGCATTTACTAGTTGGATATTTTCTACTGAGATTTCGGTCAATATTTGGACAGAGCATTTCCAGGAATTATGAAAACCGTTTTTTCCCTTATTGCATATCTTTGAGAATATTCGGTTTTGGAAATTCCTTGGTGTCCAAACTTCCTTGTCTATAAATACTGAAGTTTACATTTCTAGCAAACTAATCCTCAGAGCCAGCAAAACTACCTAGTTGTGTTGTTACTGGTACGTGGAGCCGCCTATTCGGAGAGGAAAGTAACCTAATTAGGCGAAATCTCTTATGGCCGCTCGGTTTAAAGACTTCTTTGGGATTGATAAGCTCTATTAGTAACGTTGGTGGGAAACTAGATAATTGCAGTTCATTATTAGTTTTCGATTGATTTGATTGACTAACTGTTGTTGAACTTTGATTGCACCTCGTTTGTTTATGCTTGAGAATCTTCTTTTCTGATATAAGATTCACTCAAACTAGATCGAAGTTTCGACGGGAGATCTTTAGACTGTTTGAAGATCTAATGACGTCTTGTGATAATCCATTATTAACAGACTTCATTCTGTGTGTGATTGATCACAAGAGATTCAAGTTGTTTGTGTGCAGGTGTTTATTGAAGATCTAAGAAGATTTGAAAAAGAAGAAGATTTCTGATTTGGGTTCATAATCTTTAGTGTGCACAAAACTTTTTTCGGCTGGAAAGGGATCCAACTATAATCGGTATATCTTTGTGATAGATTGGATTGATTAGTTGAATAGATCGGCATCAATACAATTCTTTTTGATTCAAAGTATTGATTGCAAAATCTAAACAATTACTTTGGTAGAAGTTATTGGATAGATCTAAGAACCTGACAAAGGAGTTTATTGGGATAAATGGAGGAGCCTTTTGTCAAACTCATATCATGTTGTTTGAAAAGAGTTGTTACCGAACAGATTTGTTGTTCCTTTACTGTTTGGAATACGAACCAAAGGAATTGTTCCAAGTCCGTGACTTATTGCAAGTTGGAGGCGCAGGGATACTGAGGGAACTAGGTGAACTATAGGTTTAGTTGCTTGGTCTCAACTATACGAAGTTGGTTTTATTTTGTATAGCGGCTTAATTCTGAGAGTATTCAATTCTGGACTAGGTCCCGGGGTTTTTCTGCATTTGCGGTTTCCTCGTTAACAAAATCTTGATGTGTCTTTTACTTTTCTATTTCCGCAATTATAATTGTTTTATTATAATAAGAAGCAAAATACACAAACGTTAATTCCTATTTACTTGATAGAAATCCTATAGTGTTTGGTTAAGTCGGAAACTATTATCAAGTAAACATACTTCGTTGTTGTATTGTCTCGATCTTGTATCCATAGTAAATCACACAAGTTATCTTGTTGTCGTATTGTCACGATCTCGTATCCATAGACGATCACACGAAGTGTGAACCGATTAGTTGTATTGTCTCGACTCAGTCCATAGACAATCACTTTCGGGGAAAGGACTTATAGGTGGAATTTTTTTAGATTGAGGTATATTTGGGTACCCTCGTCTTTTCAATTGGTATCAGAGAAGGCAAACACGAAAAGATCTAACAATCTGTGTTTGATGCGATCCATCCTATAAGCAATGAACTCGAGTTCTCATGAATTGACTTCAATTAATGTACCGCCAAGATTTGACGGATCAAACTATCTATGGTGGAAATCTGCTATGAGATATTTTCTTCAATCACGAGACTTTAATACATGGCTATTAGTCGTCGATGGTTATAATTGCCCGAAAGTAGAAAATTCAGAAACTGAGTTTAAACGCTTAGTGGATTTTTTAAACGAAGAAAAGGCTTTTGCTAAGCAGAATTCAGATGGTTTGAATGCTATAATACATGCTGTAAGTCGTGATCTACAACATCATGTATCAACATGTCAAACTTCGAAAGAAGCTTGGGATAATCTTCAGATCGTATTCGAAGGAAATACATCAGAGAAAGAAGCTAGACTCCAAACTCTTACGTCCGATTGTTAAAACCTTCTAATGGATGACAACGACACTTTTGAAGAGTTTTATATAAACTCGCTGAGATGGTAAATGCTTCTTTCTCTCTTGGAAAGACTATTTCTGGAAAAAAAATATAGTATGCAAAATTCTCAGATCGTTGCCGTCTAGATATGATTCTAAGAAGCATGCAATCATAGAAGAAAATGATCTTTCAACACTCTCATGAAGCACACTCGTTGGAAAGTTAAATATCTTTGATCATGAATCACAGTCTATTCAAAGTAAAGGAATCGCTTTTAAAGCTGCAAAAATTCTGAAAGCTCCAATGGATAGGTATAGACAGATGGATGATTCAGATGAACAGATTGTAGAAAACTCTGATGATGAAATTGAACAATCATTATCACTGATTACAAGACAGTTTCGAGATATCTTAAAGAAAAGAAATAAGAGATTCATAAAGGATACTCATCGATCTTCTCGTCCACATGATCGAGTTCCTGTCAAAAAGGATCAGGAAGAAGATGATGAATATCAGCCTCAGTGCTTTAAGTGTAAAGGGTTTGGTAACATTGCTAAAGATTTTCCAAATCTTAAGAAATACCATGGAAGCAAGGCTCTGGCTGTAACTCTAGATGAGACCTATGATTCTTATGACTCTTAAGAAGAGGAAACAGCTAATATTGCATTAGTTGTCAATCTTATTTTTTCCTCCTCCATTAGTGATTTACCCATTTTAAAAATGGACATGTCTTCCGATGTTATTAAATCATCTAATGGTAAAGGGAAAAATAAGACAAGATGCAAAAACTATCTCAAAAATAGGATTGCTAAAAGTTGCATAGGCAACCTAAGTTAATCTCAGGATACTTCGTTAGTTCGAGGTAAAAAGAAGGGACTCCTTCATACTTTACTAGATTCAGAATACTCTGGTTGTTCAAAATTCCATAATGAGAGAAAATCTCATACTAATACCACATGATCGGTATTAGCATTTCTTCTTCATCTTGTGTGCCAAATTTAGTAAGGAAGAAGAAAGATCAAGGCACTTATATGTAAATTATGGGAATAAAATCAAGTAATTGAAAATAATTGAGATATTCATATTTATAGGAATATTATATTTTCGGAAGTATGAAAATTATAAAAAGATCCCTCTCCTTCTTTGGTCAATCTTTGTCCGAACTATGAGTCTGGATCCAATGTCCTCTCTTGATAAGATGATAGATCAGAAAGATCACTTCAAGAATAAGTCTGCATCTTCTCTGGATATTGAGAAATCAAAGAGTAAAATCAAAAAGAGAGATTGGCTTAGTAAGAAGGAAAGAGAGAATATGTTGAAGAAAAATCAGTGTATTGAAGCATTGACACACTTCTGTGTTCAATCAAAGACAGAATTACATGTTCTTACATAATCCTTCACGAAAATTTCTCAACTGCAAGAAATTCTGGTCAAACAACAAGGTTATCTACTTGAAGAATTTCACAAGCTGAAGACTGAAAGTAATAATCTTCCTTCCTCTAACATTGAGATGAAGGATTAATCAGGAAAATAGACATCAGTTTTTGATTTCTTTCAATAATTGTATAAGGTCTATTATGAATAAAACTATCTTATTTATGAATAAAATTATAAGTTTATAATTTTTTTTGTGATAGTTTCCGATTACATAGCCTGTGATTGAATGCTTTATATTATTGTTATGTATGTTTATGGGATGTTTGATTTCGGTTTTCATGACCTTAATATTTGATCTCATATTGTGTGAACCCTTATGGTTTTGGTGACTTTTTGATTTAGCGGGATTGAGTTCTATCCAATGTTGGTAGGCTTTATCAAAGGATCATGAGGGGTTCTGATTGAAACAATATGTGAAAAAATCACAATATGTTGAATCGTTTTGGTTTAGCATAAAAGCATATGTGTTTCGGGGTTTCAACTTTTGCATTGCAATAGTTAAAACCGGTTTTTCAACCTTTCTCTGGTAAGGTTGGTCTTTGTTGTTGTTCTTTTGTCTTGCGAGAGGATGACAACACAACGGGGGAGAGTTCTATCTTGAACTGGCGCTTAATGGCACATCTTTTGGGGGAGAAGAGGATGCAGAACTTGAGGTAACGACTTTGTTAGTTAATCGTTTTCCTGTTTAAGAAAAGCCTGATTTTATTGCATATATTTATTGCTTTTTCTTAACAAAATTTCGGTACAATTGATGTTTATTCCATTATTTATGTATGGATGTGTGTGTGATTCAATTGTTTCCGGTTAAGAAAAACTATTGTTATCTTGCTTTATTTTTTGGTATCAATTGTATAGGCTTACAAAATTTCGGTGCAATTGCGGTGCTATAATGTCTATGTTTGTTTCAATTGCTTCCGGTTGAGGTAAATGATTATACAAGTTGATTTATTTGGTTTGTATGAATTGTTTATGGCTTAACAAAAGAGTTTTCGGGATCAATTGTTTAGTCCAATTGGATTCCGGATAAGAGAAACTAAGTTAATTATAATCTTAGTTAGACTTATCAAAGTGGAGGTTTCGGTTATTCAAGTCTAATCGAATTCCTTAACAAGAAATACTAGTTAACTAACCTAGTACTTGTCTTGTTTAAAAGTGAAAGGTCAAAGTTATTGATAATAATTAGGGCCTGATGAGAAAAATAGAGTTAATTCTGATCTTTATTTTGGTTTTATCGAACAAGCGATTGTATTTGTACAATCGGTTTAGAAAAAGAACTAAGATGTTAGTCAATTTTTGATTTGCTAAACTATTAGGAAAAATTGCTTCGGGAAATTATTTCCTTGGTAACATATCAAAACAAAATTGCTCTGTAGTTTAGGTTTTGATATTGGTTATCAAATGGTGTGTGGAACCCTCGTGCTTAACTCTTATAGGTTGCAAGTCTCTTTGTAAGATTTGTAAGATCCTTTAGGTTTGTCCTTTATTTGCTCGTACCTTTGTCATTTTTTGAAAAAAAGGGGGAGAAATATATGGAGTAAACAAGTGATTTGATATTGATTTGGTATCACTAAGGGAAAGGACAATGGTGCTTAAACGTTATATCTAACGAAAAAGTAAAGCATAGACTAAGGGGGAGTAGCATATCATATTGATACTTGTGGTTATCTTAACTACAAAGGGAATAACAGAGACGTGAGGATTAAAAATCTACCTATCTTACCTTTAGGGGGAGTATTAGCTTTGTTATTATAATGTCAACAGCGGCATTTTATGGATTGAATGTATACAGGTTATTGTGCTGTTGAAACTTGGAATCAAGCGTATGTGTAATGAATTCTTGTAATTTGTTTATCCATATGATGTAAGAGTTTTGTCACTAAAATTGACAAAGGGGGAGATTGTTAGAGCATAGCTCGGTTGAACCCACCAAGCGTTGGTATGTCAAGTTTGGTTGTCATATTTTAGTGAACCAAAACTCATTTAAAGAGTCGCTTGATTATTTACTAGAGTCAACTTCGTATAAGTTAGATAGAAAGTTACTAGGATATGAGACTTACAAGTATTACGTGAAGACTTGAAGAATGTGAAGAAGTAAAGAACTACAACGATGACATCATCCTTCCACTTGAGGTTAGTAATATTTGACTTGAACTGTTTCATTCCTAACGTATCTTTCAAGTCGTGCATATTGAAAACATAACTGCGAAGCTGTGAATGATTATACTCTAGTTAGACATAATATTAAGGAGTTACAATACGAAGTATAACGTCTATCTTTTGAACTTCGTATATAAGACATCGACATAATCGTATGAATGCTATTTTGATTATGTATGGGTATGGGTAAAGATTTTATCCTAGGAAACAATGTTTTACATTCGTTTAAAGGAAGTAAATTCATAAACTTGTTTTGTGAATCGAAAGGGAAATCACTAGGCTTATTGGTATTGTTATTCATCGCAAATCTTTTGAATTACCAATATGTGTGTTTAGTATAACCATTCATAACTTGCTTATGTATCTTGGTAAAACTATTCACAAGGCCTGACTTTTGTATTGGTATGACTTTTATTAGTGAAACCGATCTTAAGTAATCACCTGACATGGTAAGATCGATATCTTGAAATTGTTGTGACTAAATACTAGACATTGGGTAACCGATCCTAGTAAGAGGTGTGACAGATCACAAGAGAGAGTGTAATCGATCCTTGTAAGAGGTTTAACAAGTTTTAGTAAGTTGGTGTAACCGATCCTATAACTTGGTCTACCGATCACAAGTTTTACCATAAGAAGTGGTAACCGATCCTAGTACTTAGTTAGCCATTTTATGGTAACTAGTGTAACCGATCCTAGTACCCACTTGGAGGTAGAATTGAAACTTTATGTTGAGGTAGAACCGTGAAACCCATTAATGGTGATTTGATAGGATAATCAATCACATAGTTCTTGGAAGTCATATGAACCAATTCTAAACTTGTTTGGAAGTGTGGCAAATCGGTTCCAAGATTGTAAATATGAAAAAGGATTTACAAAGTAAAGATGTCGACATACTTTGAACATGTGCAGTAACTCTTATCTTTTATTGTTTAAAGATATTCCTTAATAGCTAAAGGAGAATCCCGGATCGAAATAAATTGAGAATCTTTTAATTAAGGTTTTTAGTTTTATATGCTTTTAATTTCCAGCAATTAAAATGCATATCTTTAGAAAATAAAAATTAGTAATGTGCATTTACTAGTTGGAGATTTTCTACTGAGATTTCGGTCAATATTTGGATAGAGCATTTCCAGGAATTATGAAAACCGTTTTTTCCTTTATTGCATATCTTTGAGAATATTCGGTTTTGGAAATTCCTTGGTGTCCAAACTTCCTTATCTATAAATACCGAAGTTTGCATTTCTAGCAAACTAATCCTCAGAGCCAACAAAACTACCTAGTTGTGTTGTTACTGGTGGAGCCGTCTATTCGGAGAGGAAAGTAACCTAATTAGGCGAAAGGGTATATTAATGAAATACCCCTAATTTTGACACCCAACAAATATACCCTTATACAACAATAAATATACCCCTATCATTTATGAACCTTATCCATTGATTTCTTTTTTTGCATAAATAAAATATAGATTACCTTAATACCCCCACTTATAATACTATTATTTTTCATTTAAAAACCTTATCCACTAACAAATATCTTTCTCTATTACTTCACAGACACCACCACCGCCACCACCGCCAGCACCACGCCACCACCACTCCACCACCTCCACCACCTTCACCACTTACTAACTATAACCACTTCAACTATTCCACCACCACTGTCGATGCTATCGCCGCCGCTGCCACCATCGCCGCCGCCACCAAATTTGGGGTCAACAACCCGAAGTTGATCCAAAAATTAGAAGTTCAAAAATAACGTTACTAATTTATATTCAAGTTTTTTTGTGTGTGTCAACAATCGAAGTTGATCCCAGTGAATGGAGTCAATAACCAAAGTTGATACAAATAACTAAAAAATATTCCAGTTCAGTTGTGTCAACAATGGAAGTTGATCCCAGTTAATGGGGTCAACAACCAAAATTGACACAATAAATGAAAAATATTCCAGTCCAGTTGTGTGAACAACCCAGTAAATGGAGTCAACAACCAAAGTTTGACATAAAAAACAAAAAATAACATATATGAATGAGTGAAAGTTTGACATAAAAAACAAAAAATAACATATATGAATGAGTGAATTTGGCGTGAGTCGAACACGCATCATCTGATGTGGAGTCAGTCATGCTGCCATTGCACCACAAATCCAACATTTGAAAAACTTTACAACTATAAATTCCAACAACACCACCACTACCATCGAACAACAATACACAAACACAAGCCAGCAAGAAATTAAGCTGATTTTTATAAAAAATATGATTTAAACTATAAGAATGACTATACTAATCCAACGAAATGCTGTCAACAATAGGAGTCAGTAGTTGATCCCATAAAAATGATGTCAACAACAGTAGTTGATCCCATTTATGGGATCAACAACAGTAGTTGATTCCATAAGAAATGGTGTCAACTGCAGGAGTTGATCCCATTAATGGATCAACAACAGTAGTTGATCCCATAAAAACCGAAGTCCAGAGATCTTTCGATCATGAAACAAAACATCAACGAAAAAACATCAAAATAATTCACCAATAAGCTAAAAATCCAACTGCATATATACAAATAGGCAAAAATAAACACAAGATACCCAGGAACTATACATGTAAAATGGATTTGGAACCGCATTGGCTCTAATATAAAAGATACGTCAAAATTAAACACAAGAAACAAAAAGGGATAACACGTTTTCATATGCAAAATTAGATGCAGACAGAATTTGAGGTTACTCTCAATAAGAAAATTGTCCGACCACGCTTTCAATAATACGAGGCCCATTATTCAATCGCATTTTGTCTATTAGCTAATCAAAAATAGCAGCAACTACATTACGCATCATATAGTCGATCCAGGGGTGGTAACGATCCTTATAGAAATGCAATTTTTGATAATTATCAAAACTAAATCAAACAAAAATTGAAAGGAAACTGACTACAATCATTACCAGTGAAGATTTGAAACAAAATCATATGGATATTATCGAAGATTAGGTTGAGATTGATTGAATCAATACCAAAATCATAAACTAGTTTAAACACACAATCGATTGTTTACCTTTTGACATGATCTTCACGTAGATTGTTTTTATCGATCTTCAAAATTGATTTTTATACTAAAATGGTGGTGATAGCAGTGGAGGTGGCGATGGCCGGGGAGATAAGAGAAATAGAGATATTTTCCAGATCTGAAATTGATTTTATTTTTTTATTTATTTTCCCTTTAAAATTGTACTCACCGTCGGTGGTAGTGGTGGTGATGGCGATGGTGGTTGTGGCACTGGTGTTGATTGTGGTGGAGGGTTTTGATTTAGGTTTTGCATAGATGGAGAAGAAGAATATGAGAATAACTGCGGAGGAATAAATGCGGAAGGTTAAGAAAAAGGAAAGGATAAATGTGGAAAGAATAAAAACCGTTAATGGACCCCTGTCAGGATTTAAATTGAGAGGGATATATTTATTGTATGATAAGGGTATTTGTGAAGTCCATCAAAAGAAGGGTTAATTATATAATTACCACTAGGCGAAATCTCTTACGGCCGCTCGGTTTAAAGACATCTTTAGGATTGAGAAGTTCTATTAGTACTGTTGGTGGGAAACTAGATAATTGCAGTTCATTATTAGTTTTCGATTGGTTTGATTGACTAACGGTTGTTGAACTTTGATTTCACCTAGTTTTTTTATGCTTGAGAATCTTCTCTTCTGATATAAGATTCACTTAAAATAGATCGAAGTTTTGACGGGAGATCTTTAGACTGTTTGTAGATCTAATGACATCTTGTGATAATCCATTATTAACAGACTCCGTTCTGTGTGTGATTGATCACAAGAGATTCAAGTTGTTTGTGTGCAGGTGTTTATTGAAGATCTAAGAAGATTTGAAGAAAAAGAAGATTTCTGATTTGGGTTCATAATCTTTGGTGTGCACAAAACTTGTTTCGGCTGGAAAGGGATCCAACTATAATCGGTTTATCTTTGTGATAGATTGGATTGATTAGTTGAGTAGATCGGCATCAATACAATTCTTTGTGATTCAAAGTATTGATTGCAAAATCTAAACAATTACTTTGGTAGTTGTTATTGGATAGATCTAAGAACCTGACAAAGGAGTTTATTTTTGGGACAAACGGAAGAGCCTTTTGTCAAACTCATATCACGTTGTTTGAAAAGAGTTGTTACCGAACAGATTTGCTGTTCCTTTACTGTTTGGAATACGAACCAAAGGAATTGTTCCAAGTGCGTGACTTATTGCAAGTTTGAGGCGCATGGATACTGAGAGAACTAGGTGAACTATAGGTTTAGTTGCTTGGTCTCAACTATACGAAGTTGGTTTGATTTTGTATAGCGGCTTAATTCTGAGAGTATTCAATTCTGGATTAGGTCCCGGGGTTTTTCTGCATTTGCGGTCCTCGTTAACAAAATCTTGCTGTGTCTTTTACTTTTCTATTTCCGCAATTATAATTGTTTTATTATAATTAGAAGTAAAATACACAAACATTAATTCCTATTTACTTGATAGCAATCCTATAGTGTTTGGTAAAGTACGAACCTATTATCAAGTAAACATACTTCGTTGTTGTATTGTCTCGATCTTGTATCCATAGTCAATCACACAAGTTATCTTGTTGTCGTATTGTCTCGATCTCGTATCCATAGATGATCACACGAAGTGTGAACCGATTAGTTGTATTGTCTCAACTCAGTCCATAGAAAATCACTTTCGGAGAAAGGACTTATAGGTGGATTTTTTTTAGATTGAGGTATATTTGGGTACCCTTATCTTTTCACTATCGATATCACTCTTAAAGTATTGCTCTATTGCCTCGGTGACCGTAACCATGTTTTCCTTGGTTAGACTCGATGAGACCTTTAAATCTCCCATGAGCGGACTCCGCTATACTAGTTGCTTCATTCCCGTAGTGTCTATACCGGTTTGTACATGCATGAACAAATTTTTCCTTGAACTTATCTAACCATTGATTCCGACAATACGAGACGGCGGTCAGATAAACTTCGTTCCAATTGGCAATAAACTTGTCCAAATTTTTTTCGTACGTATCCTCGGTAAGAGACCAATAAACTTTCTCCCAATCTCTTTGAAATTTCAACCACTTTTTATGATTTTCCTCATGTTCTTTGTCCACTCGCTCTTTGATCTTTCCTCTTTCATCTTCTTCTTCTTTGGGCGATAGTTTGTTCTTGCGAACGTCTTCCTATAGTTGAACAATCATTCTCTTCATAATATCCGCCTTAGTGGGTTCAAACAAGGCATGGCAAGCTTTTACCACATTTTAACGTATATGATATGTACATAGGAAATTTTGTGCATCCGGGAAGATGTCGAATATTGCATTCATTAATGCGTCATCTTGATCGTTTATGATCACCCTCGGAAGATGATTTTACCGGAAGAGTAATTTCAATTGTCGTAATGCCCAATTATAATTGTAATCCCTCTCGTTTTCCATTAAACACCAAGCCAATATGAATGATACCTTGTCCGATGTTTGCCCCACGATGTTGAACAACGCCATATTGTGTTTGTTTGTCTTGTAGGTACAATCCATCATAAGAACCCCAAAACATGTATGAGCCAATTTTGCAAGCAAAGGATGCGAAATGAATATTTGAAGGGGCTTGTTGTCCAGCCCTCTTTTAATGATACGCGTGTAGTTGTGATCCCAAACAATCTTCTCATATTCTTGTATAACGCTTCTCCCTTCCCATTCCACCCTTCTAATAGTTGCTTGTGCGCTATAAATTGTACTTAGAGAAAACACGTTCGTCTCATCCTTTTCCTTGAAGCCTCTTAGAATTTGTCTTGGTTTCATACATGCTTTGGTCAATCTCTTTACCTCCTCCAATTCATGAGGTTTTAGCTTCGCAACTAGGGAGTGACCAACAAAATCTTTCGGATCCGGGTGGTTATGAAAGCCGAACCACACCTTACAATCTCATTCCCTGTCCTTGTCTCTTAAATAGAATACAAGCTTAAAGGGGCAATTATCCTTCCTCGTGCGAGTCTTGTATATCTTATTAGTCTTCTTTGGATATACATAACCCTTTCTCTTGTGGCCATTCTTCTCCTTGTATACCCCACTTCTCTCGCAAGCCATCTCAAAACGGATCACTGAACCTTGGGTATTCCTCACCAACACACACATGTTCTTAAGAGCCGTCTCTTTAGCCCAATCAATTGCTTCTTGTTTAGATTTTGTTCCCTACGTAAGGACCATAATGGGAGATTATAAGGTTCATTACAAGCAATCCATTAGTAAAGTTCAAGATTAGAGATGGCAAACGGGCGGGTCGGGGCTGGCCCGTTACGGGTTACACGGGTTTGGGTTAACACGGGCCAAAACCTGCGGGTTGATATTCTTCACGGGTTGTCATTTCTTGAACCCGTCCCCGTAACGGGTAAAACTTGCAGGTTCACGGGTTAACCCGCTTCTGGTGAGTCAACTCGCCAGAAACCGATTTCTGGTCTATTTCCGGCCAAATTCACACCAAAATTTAAGAAAATTGCAAAACTTGACACTACTTTTGCATTTGCACCATAAAAGGAAGGAACACAGTTACACTTGCACAATATACTAAATTACTAATCATTAGTAGTTTAATACTTCATCAGTTCATGATATCTTCAAGACTTCAACAAAGAAAAATACCCTTCAAGAGACTCAAGACCGTAGTAATACCATTGTTTGTACTTTGTGACTTTGTGTCCAACAATAAAGATATTAATAACCACTTCCTGCACAAAATATATATTGTGGTTGATCAAAAAAAGTGACAACTATCCAGAAAACATCTCCAATCTCTTTTCTATACAAAATTTGGAGACACTTTGATAGTTTGATAAGTAACTGTCTGTCCAAAAAAAACATTCTCATTTTCCATGTCTATCTTTGAATTGAGTTGCTCCAACTATTCAATAAGAATCTGTAATTTGAAGCAAAAATAAATCAAACAAAACAGAAAAAGAATCAAGTCAAAAACATGGAGTTATGCATAATTACCCCGCTTTATATTGAAGAATGAAGAAGTATGCATACTAATTAGACGCATAAGAACTTACTTCCCCATCCTCCACTGCACCAAGTTCAAATCCTAATACATCTTCTCCAATAATTCCATTGTACTCATCCAAATCTTATTTTCCTACATGGATAAAAACAATCAAAGTTATATATGAAATTTAGATATTCACCTAAATGGAAAATTACTGACTTATGCACCAGCTGACCAGCAGCAGCACCACTTAGGCACACTTACCAATTCCATGAACCCAATCACGAGTTGTTATCACCGCCTTAGCATTTTCAGGTAATAAGGAATTGCGAAATCGATCAATTACCCTTCCACCAATGCTAAATGCAGATTCCGAAGCGACGATTGAAATAGGAATTGACAAAATATCCCCCGCCATTCTTGAAAGTACTGGAAATCGATGTTCCTGGGCCTTCCAATACATTAGGATATCAAATGGTTTATCTAAAAAACATCCATATTTCTCAGTAAGATAGTGATCCAACTCTGACAAGTCAGATTGCAGATCACCACCACTTTCCTGTGTTGCAGCATATTCCTGTATGAAACAAGCAAGAAGTGAGTGCAGTGCAAGCCTGCAAGGTACTAGTTATCTTCTATGAGAAGATACCAAACAACTTCAGAAACCCACTTGGTTAAAACAGAAAATAATACAAGACCACATGTACTTCATAAGTAAAAAGTAAGCTTTAAAATTACCTGGAACCACTCACTTCCCTTAAGGGCAGAATTCCCACCAATTTGAATACCCATATTCTGAGTTCCAGTAACAGAAGCTCTTGAATTTGATAATGTGTAATACTCATTATAAAGTTTTTTCATATCTTCACGCACATCATCAACTTTACTTTCTAATTGTCTTACATCAGTATACAACTTGGAGTAAGCAAAGTTTAGATACTTCAGTTTCAATCTAGGATCTAACACAAGTGCCTAAGCCAATATAGGACTCAAGTTCTCCCAGTAACTGTTAAATTTAATTTCAATCTCCTTTACCATGTCCCTAATGTATTCAATTTCATTTGTGCTTTCTTTTTTTAATAACACCTGAACTTGACAAACTCCTTCAAAATAAAGATTGGAAGTAGGATACTTACTACCGGAAAATAAAGTTGTGAAATCATAAAACGTCTTGAGAAACTTTGTGACTACTTCAATTTTCTCCCATTGTTCATCAGTTGGACAGTCTTTATAGTCTGGATCCACCTCATTCAAATGAGCAAAAACACTTTTATAAACAAGACAACTATCTAACATAAGATAAGTTGAATTCCAACTGTATAAAACAAACATTTAGTTTCAGTGAGTAATATTATAAACAATAATACAATTCTCTAACTGTATAAGTATAACAAAAGAAAAGTGGAAACTGGAAACCCACCTAGTTTTCACGTCTTGACGAATACCTCTTCTTATTGCAGACATTCCTAAAGTATCAACAATGTCCAAGAACTTTTGCTTTCTTACTTGGGACTTCTTAAGGGCCTTCACTGACTTTCTTATCTTAAGTACAACTGGATCAATCTTCACAAGTCCATCTTTTACAATAAGAGCTAAGATGTGAGCACAACAACGCACATGAAAGTATTTTCCCTTGTTAAACAGGATCTTCTTTGCAACAAGTCTATTCTGCATAATTCTAGCACAAGCTCCATTATTTGTGGCATTATCCAAGGTGATGTTGGATACTTTATCTTCAATTCCCCAATCATCTATCATTGCAAATAGCTTGTCAGAAAGGTGTTCACCTGTATGAGGTAGTGGAAAGGGGAAAAGTTAAACTCCCAATTAAGTACTTCACCATACTTCAACAATGAAAATCATAAGCTTTAATATAGTCTACAACAGCAACAAGCCCATCAGTAAATTATCTCCAAGAGTTTTTATAAAAGAAAAAAACAGAACACTAGCAACTGAGTAGTACTATATTCACCACTACTAGCTCTAGGTAAGATACTGATCACTTTTCCTACAACACTAGCAACTGAGTAGTAATGCAAAATGCCAAACAGAACTGATTGATTCAGTATCGAGCTTTCTCAACAGAAACCGGGTTGTTATATTTATGAATTACTAAACTCTATGGGCCTTAAATTACCATATTATGAGCAGAACCAGACCTATATAAGTTTTTTGAGCAGAATCCATACTTAAGTAAAATATCAGATGCAAAGAAAATAAAATATCTCAAGACTCAAGTAAGTGATTCACCTGTATGAGGTGGTGGAAGTTCACAAAATTTCAGAAGATACTTCTTCAACTCCAATTTTGATCAAGAAAGTGAACAGTTAAGCTTATGTACCCTGTAGTCGTAACAGAAGTCCACATGTCTGATGTTAGACACATCCTACCTGTAAGGATAAGTCATACACATCAGCACATCTTATGATAATCAATTACTCATATATAAAAGTATAAAACAAAACATATGGTTTGGGTCAGTAGGATTAGAAATTCTAAACTGAATCGTACCTGGAGCAAGTTTCAATCTGTTTCGAATACCTTCTTTTCGGGCTTTATGATTTTTGACAACATCGGCTTTCCCAGTATTCCTTGATATTGGTTTAGCATCCTCATTCAAATAAGCACATATGTCCCTAAATTCTTTCCACTCCACCAAAGAAAATGGGACATTCCTTTCAATGAGTAATGCTGAAAAAAGATCGCGCGGTTTCATCTGATCAATTTTGCGTACACGGGAAGACAGCTGGCCATTCTTTGCAGCTAACATCATCTGCCCTATGTCCTGAGAGTCACGCTTAAGGCACTTATGCCTTTTCATAGATGAGGTTCCACCTTTCTGGCTATCATATTTATATCCAGTTTTACAAGCCTTGCACACTCCCTTCTTTGTTCCATCTTGACATTTAACGAGATCAAAATATTCCCACACATCAGATCTAAGTTTATGTTCTTTTTCACCTGAAACTGGTGTAGCTGCACAACCAACAGTTGTAGAGTCATTCACAGAGTCTAGCATCTCAACATCATCATCCGCACCATCATTACTCATAACATC
This sequence comes from Papaver atlanticum, assembly GCA_023531105.1. Classification (NCBI taxonomy): domain Eukaryota; kingdom Viridiplantae; phylum Streptophyta; class Magnoliopsida; order Ranunculales; family Papaveraceae; genus Papaver; species Papaver atlanticum. Next base: position 234,144 of record JAJJMB010007362.1, read on the forward strand.
GTTATAATGTTCTTCTTGTACACTTGACATCCTAGAACCTGGATGGAGCCACAAAGAATAGGTCAAATACTCATAAATTAGTCATTACTTACTTGCATTGCATCCCATTCAATTGACAGTCACAGACTAACAGTAACATTATCAGTTTATCACAATTCACAGTTTTACACACAAATGGAGAGCACAAGAAGATGATATCCAGTTATCCACCATACACATTATTATCTTGAATACATGAAACTAGCCTGAAGCATGTAGTGCATCAACATTTTATGCTCCATTGTTGAATTTAACAAACACAATTTAAGCCTTAACAACCAGAAGGTCCAGAACCCAGTCATGGATAGTTGGATACTCAACAAAGAAACAGCAAGCAAGGAATTTCATAAAATAAATCCCCAATTTGTTCTTTCAAGGTAACACTAGTCACTAGGTCTTGCCAAACAAAGCATACAAATATACAATCATTGGAGATGAATGAAAATGTAAAGAACCAACTGTAACTGTGTCTGTAATACTGTATCCATGCCCTAATTAAAATAAAATATGCACAATCACATATTCACATACATAAGCAAATCCCTAATTAAAACCACATAGTTTGAGCTAATAAAAACATCCATCCAAGATTCCAAATCAAAACTATATATTCCTTCCAAAAGCAAAAGAAACTTCATATATGAATGGCAAGATAATTACACCATTAGGACAAAATCAACAATATCATTCTACTTTTCCCTTCTAGGGTTTTATCCAATAACTCCACTAAAATCCTTAAAACCCTAATTCACCATAAACCCTCAATCCCATCTTACCAATCCATAATAAAATTCAAACCAACCAACAAAAAAAAAACTAAACTAAATCAATTCGTTCCAACTCATAAAATCGGCATATCATCAAGCGATTCAAACAATTTGTATTCATGTTCAGAGAACCATGGTATTGGACCTATTGGTAATTATGTATAATACAAACCCAAAATCAAACCCTAGACTAGAATAAGAAACTAAAACAGAAATTCAACGTCAGAGATATAGAGAAAAGAGCTCACAGTTACAGGTTGATATATCAATTTCTTTCAAATCTTTCAGAATAAGATTTCCATCTGGAGTTTGAAAATGAACAGAACTCGGTGATGGTGAGTGAGGACTGAGGAGTGACTCGAGTGAGGACGTCTGAGCTGAGGTGAGGAGAGGACTGAGAGTCTGAGTCTTTGAGACTCTGTAAGAGCAGCCGCAGCCGCAGAAGATGAGAAGAAGACGGTGGGAGAAGCAATGTTCTGCTAGGGTTAGATTTTGAGTATTCATTACAAGAAATCCATTAGTAAAGTTCAAGATACTAGGTGAAAAGTTTTCTTTGGTAACATAACGGAGGCATTTTATAATATTCCGACGTATCCCGACCAAGCGGTCTTGCATTTGTTGGATCAATATATGTCACAACCTAAGGATCGAATGAAAAGAAAATAAATTAGTTCCAAATTTTTAAAAAAATATTATGCCGGACCACAGTTCCGGCATGCTCGACCAAAGTTCCGGCATGGTTGAACTAAACTGCAACTGAAGACCAAATTTGAAACGCTTTCCGGCATATAAATTTCATTTGAAATCAACACTGGAAACATAGGTGCCGGCATGCTTGTTATCTATGGTTCCACGCCTGTAAACTGTTCCGGCGTGGTAGATAATTAATATACCATGCCGGTATATAGCTTTGGAAGACACTACTTCATGTATGTTTTTTTGTAGGTGCCGGCATGGTGACGTTAGAATTGAACCATGCCAGTAGCATATTCCGTAGAATATTCTGTGGTAGGTAAAAAGTAACTTTAGTAACGACATGGTGTTTTCGGTTGAATACAATGCCGGCTTGCCTTTAAAAATGGGGGATATTGTTGGCCGGCATGGACGTAGTATGAATACCATGCCGGTAATGGCACTGCCGGCATTGTATTCACACTACGTCTATGCCGGCACCGAGCTATTTCAGCTGCAACAATGGTGGATTCAAAGAAAAGAAAAATTCAAATTTTCAACCCATTGGCACCTTTACCTGAGTATTGGGAGTGCTTGTATGTTGAACTAGTTTACTCTCTTAGGTTGGTTTTTCAAGAAACTCTCCATGCTCATAAGAAGATTGAAGATATGCTTCTTGTTGTAGTTGAGCTAAAGATTCAGCAGCAATTCTTTCTTCACAATCATCCTCCATTTTCACCAAAAAAAGTTCCCTCTAAATTTTTTTCCCTCCTTCTACTCTCAACTCACTCACCCAAATACAAATAAAAATACACACTAATCATTTATCAAATAATCTTATGAATTTACTAATTATAATTAATCACTAAACCTGATTAGTGGGGGTAGATTAGGAATTAGGTAAAATACTTAGATAAGGGGTGACCCTGATTTGATATTTGGATCCAGGTTTTGTCCTTTTCCTCTATCCCCCAATTAGTTCAAGTATCCCCCAATCGCGCGTTCTTAACAAATATGGTAGTTTTAGATATTATTCCGGTTTCGTTAACAAAGTCAAAACGGAAAAATATAAAAGACAAAAGGAGCATTTAATTTACTAACATTTCAAGCAATTTTTTTTACGGGGGTTTACTCAATAAATACTTTTGTAGATTTGTATAGATTTAAAAAGAGCCATGAACAATGACAACTTCCGTAGAGTTCTACAGAGTTGGAAAAATACTTGCAGAGTTTTGTAAAGTTGGTATAATTCTTGTAGAGATTTTTGGAGTTTCTAAAAAGTTGTGAAAATAAAATTCTAGAGAATTGTATAACAACTTAACATGACAAATCTACAAATCTAGATTTATCTGATTAAAAACAATTCTTGAAAAACGCTGATTGCAAATTAAATTTTGCGGTAATCATAATCTAACAAAATTGATGAAAATGAGTCCAAATTTGTGCACCCCTAAAAACCGGGGTGCACATTCCTGCTTCTCTTATTGGTTTATAAAGTTTGAAAAACCACTGTATCTTTTTGGGATTTTTTTTTTTTTTTTTTTAATCTATGAGATGAAAATTACAGCACATAATATGTGCACGGTTTTCGCTGTTATTAGCTTCTCTCTCAAACCTCAAGAGAGAGGTTCACACCTCTCTGTTCCATATCTCTGTTATTGTCTTCCCTGTCCTGGGTTTTTGAGAAATTAATAAATCAGGGTTGTTGTTGTTTTCATAGTCATGTTTGGATTTTGTTACGGTACGGAGAAATCCTTTCAAAAAATTTATTGTTTTCATGTGATTGCTATTGAAATTAGAATGATGATTGATAAAGGACTTTTGCTAGCTTCTTCTGATTCATTTGTTATCTCTACCGTAATCATCTCTGGCAGATCCTTGAGAAGTTGTTTAACACATCCTGAATGGTCGATAATTCTATCATTGATCTATACTCCCAACTTCGTACCAGAACAAAAATGCATACAATATATCAACAATTATTGTGAAAAATCTACTGACATAATAAGTAGCAAATTTACAGGATTAATAAAATCTGTATCATACTCGTTATTAACTTGAATGAATATCAGATTGAAAGAACAAATTTACCACTCATTATTCATAAATCTACTAACCCAATTGTAGATTTGAAGGAACAGAAGATTCGATCCTTGCCCATATCAAAACGAACCTTGATTAATCTGGACATGGGTGAAAAGTATGTCAAAATCTGTACCCTTCCCCAATTGCTTTGATTAAAAAAAAAATCATCCAATCTAATCTATTGTTTCTTTAATTTTGTAATCAGTGTTGTATCTGGTTATTAACTTGAGATTCCACATGAAAGAGAGAATCTGATTTTAATTTGGGAGACAAACTTAGAAAAAGCAAGAAAAACAAACCCAGCGAGAATCGTGCAACAATTTTTTTATATTTTTTTTTATGGAAATAAAAAAAATTAGCAAAGTAAAGAACGAAGTGATTTTTTAAGTTTTTTCGACCAATAGGAGAAGCAGGAATGTGCACCCCGATTTTTAGGGGTGCACAAATTTGGACTCGATGAAAATTAATGAAAAACACTTTAACCATCAATGGAAATTTTTATTTCATCAAATCATGTGTATATATATATATATCTAGAATATAATTTTTTAATAAAAAGAGAGAAATGGATCTAGAGTATGGGATCGTCTATTACCAAGAAATAATTTATTGGGTGTTCGTTAATAATCTCTTTCCACCCTAGCATGCTCCCTACTAGCATCGTCTACTTCACTTCTAGATCAGCTCTAGGCAGGGACGGTATTAGGGGTGGCTTACCTAGGCCGGAGCCCACCCCAAAACTTCCAAAATGTTATTTTGGCAATGTAATTTTTAGCAATTGTGAAATTTAGCCCACGTGTAATTTTCGATTAGCCCATTAGGAAGATATGAGTCTATGAATCCGTGCAAAAGTAATAATTCAAAGAGATAGAACACGGTCCCACATGGATTAGTCTTTGATAATATCATCTTAGCCTTGAGAAAAAGACACGTATTTATGTTAAGAGCAGTGATACACTCACCTTTCTTTTTCTCGAGCTTTATCCCGATAGGGAATCTGACAGTCCAAAAAAAGCTTCTCAACATCGAGATTAGAAAAGGGCAAAGTGGGTCCCAGTATCTGTCTGCTGCGGGATTATTTCTCGGTCAAGGTAGCATTTTTGATTAATAAATGGGCTCCCTACTATGTGTCAGATAAACTTTGTGTCAGTTCTTATTTTACTCATTTTATTTCTTTTACTACTCCTGTATATTAATTAACTAGCAAAGTTAGGCAAGTCTACCTAATTAGTTAACGTTAGGCCAAAATTCCCAACAATAGTTCACTAGAACTTAACTAGATTATCACTGCTTAGTTGGTATTAGCTTTTTGTTTTTCTCCTCTCCAAACACAAATATATTGAAAAGGGCATAACGGCGAAGCAACATTCGAGAAAGACAAAAATGGATGTGTAATAACCAAACCGCAGCCATCTCCGAGAATGGTGCTCGCGGAAGAACTCTCGAGTTAAAACCTAATATGTAGAAAAGAAAGACAGCATGTCGCGCCGCATACTACAATGCGTTTATGATTATTACAGTAAAAAAAACAAAATAGAGTGTTGGTGGAAATTTTTTTTTAGCCCACCCGAACATAGAATCCTGGTTCTGTCACTGGCTCTAGGATCATCCCTTGACAGCCACAGGGAACTTACTTCACTTCTAGATCAGCTCTAGGATTATCCCTTGACAGCCACATGGAACTTAAGATTTCTGATCAAAACAAAAAACAAAAAGCAAAAAAACTTAAGGTTACAACTGATCGAGTTTTTTTGAATGCAAGTTTTCTTTGTTTTGCCATTTTGTCATTCCCTTATCTGTCACAACCATAATATGTGGGGCAATCCTTTGTGGTAACAATCAGATATGCCGTGAGTAACCAACGATTGCTCTATCGAATTATGATTACATCAAACAAAATGCCAATTAAATCATGAGAAGGGTGAACTTTTCCAGCTCAAACAAAATTAACAAACATAAATGTCCAAAAACTTGCTCAGTTAAATTTAACTAACAAAACACAATTCAACATCACATCTGAACTTGGTGCATGGGATGTTAAATGTAAAGAACTCCATTACCTGCTGATGCTCCATGAACAAAAACGAAAAGCTAACTAATTAATGGGCTGCAAAAAACACGATGGTGTTAGGGAGTATGGAGTATGCTAGTGGTAGAAAAAAGATATTGGGAAAATCAAATACTTTCCTCTCTTTTTTTCTTAGAAAATCCGTTTAAATTAGTCAAGTATATGACGTCCAAATGGTGAACTGTAATAGGAGACACGTGCCTGTTCACCATTGGAGGGAATAGAGGAGCAAGGAATTTTCGCAATAGACGATCCGTACAAGCGCTAGGATCAACTTGAAATAAAATAAAATAATATTCGAAAAATAAATAAAAGATACTAATAGTTTAAGTTTTAAATTTTTATAAAAGTCTTCCAAAATCTTCCATATTTTGCAAAACTTTCTCTAAGGCAAATATATACATAAATGTCATTCAAAATCTTAAAAATTAGTAAGTATGCAAAGTCTTTAAATTTTTTTGTTTATAACGAGTAACACAAACTTTGAAAGAGATTTTATAAGTATATAACGAGTAACATGTATTTACTATTTACAAGGAGTTTTCTAAAATGTGTAATACAATACTTTGGAAATCTATTAAAGCCTCTGGAAATCACGAAAAATATTTATTGAGTATCAAATGACATAAACTCTAAGTTTATACTTTAATTAGCATTAATATTGGAGATCTAATTAAGTAATGAAAATCCCATGAAATAAGGGAAGGGACCAAAAAATCTTAATCATCAATCAAGCCTAATTGATTCTGGCTACTTAGCCAATTATAAATTCAGTGCACCAATCAAACGATGAACAAGGAAAAAAAGAATTATAATTCCTCAAAGCAACAATAATAATGTCTAATTTTACTGCTAGCAGGATAACTGTGGCTTTGACGTTATGCTTGCTGCTTCTCCGTGGTTTCTCTGTTGACGCAGCTGGAAGGATTAGTGGTCAGTATCTTGAATCTCAAGAATTTAACATGTAAAGGCTATGATTATTTTATCTTTGCAAATAATTTGTTTTTTTTGTGGAATTTAGAACTTCTTGTTTTTGAGATAACTTTTGTAACCTTAAATTGTTCATACGAGAAATTCATTTCATGCTTCAAAAAAAAAAAAAAATGAGAAATTCATACCAGTGGCAGTAACCCTAAATCTCAAATATTTTTTAACAATATAGTACAATCCCAAAATGTTTCTTTTTTAAAAAAATTTATATATTCATGTGATAGTTAATAATCCTGACTTATTATCAGAGAATGGGTTCAGACTTCATAGATAGAAAAAGGGGAATACCCTTACAATTACATATATAAGATTATCAATCACAAAATAAAATAAAATAAACAAATGGTAAAGATTATATTTTTGTATCTGGTGAGAAAGGTTAAGAGTCCCTTTTTAAAACTTCTAACTTGTAAACCAGAGATTCACTTGACGACCTGAAATGATATTTGAAATGTTGCCCGATCCTCAATCTTGGGGACTAGGGGCACTCTAAGCATTTTATACCCTAAAAGAATATTAAACACAGTATTCGATGTACGTCTTAATATAAGACCTAATTATTAGAGATCTAAATCGTTCCACATTCTTAAAATCATATTCTTCTACCGATAAAACACTTCTTTGGATGTTGCTGTAGTACATTTGGAAAAATTGTTAGGTGATAAAGTGTGATAACAGCGACTGACTAATGGTTATCGCTTGTGCAGGTGATTGTCACTACTTATTTCAATGTGAAGTTGATTTAACCTGTAATGCTGATTGCAAGTCCCACGGCTATTCCCGTGGATTATGCAAAATCAGAGGTTTTCCTTCTTCAAAAGTAGATCCGGAGCTCATTCATATCGATTATGAGCAACCTGGAGACTGTTGTTGTCTAGTCTAGAGTTTATTTGATCACCATGTAAGCTGATAATAATGAGATATGTAGTCTTTACTCTGTGTTATGGTTCGCAAGTGAAAACAGCATAACCAAATAAATGAAAAGGAAATTTAAGCATTTTATTTGAGCTAAGTGGAATAATTTCGTGGCTCTCCAGTGCTGCATTGAAGTCTTATATACCATTGTTTTAATAATGTGTGTCATGACCGTGATTGGGTTTTCCGTTTCGGATAAAAAAACGATCAAAGTAATACGAATGAGTTTTACGTGATCGGTGATCCCAAGATGGCTATAAGAACAACGTTTGGCCGTAAATAACAAACTGTTATTACATTTCCTTAAAACGGCCATTAGAATGTCTTTAATGGCCGTTTTAACCCATGAGTATTTTTTTTGCAATAGCCTTGTCATTATGTGCCTAAAACATGCTAGTATTTTTTGTTCCTTGAAATTCAGTGGGGAAGAATGAGTAGTAGTTACAATTTCTCGGGATTTTTATTGTCCGTATTAGCCTTGTTTAGCAAGAGTGTTAAGGCAAGAGTTTACTTCACCTTTAGCAAAAATTATAAATCCACAAAATTAACACATACTTCTTCCCTTCATTTAAATGATAATGATAACTTCTTTTTTGAAGGAAAAAAGGCAATTCATGATAATTTCATTGATATGAAATTTTGGTTACATGATCAATTACATCATAAATAAATGGAAAGAAACAACTAGTACTAACATTACGGATTTCAAATCTTAAAAGAATAACCTGAAATTGTACTATTCTCCATTCCATCGACGAGATTGGTATCTTCCTAATGGTTATGATTTTAAACCATTTTGATTCCCGATCTTTAGAATCTTGATCTTCAGATTCTTGATCATCAACATCATATATGTTATATGCTTCCACAGAAGAGAAGTAATAACCAAACTTGACATCATCACGATCAATATCGGTATTAATTTCCGAAGTAGATCGTCGTCTTTCATAACGTATTTGATAACGATGCAACAGCACCACGGAAAAAAGCAATTATGGATATCATATAAGAAATCTGAATGGTATTGAGACACCATCAGATCTATAAAAACAAAAAAAAAATCCCTGAAATTGTTGAAACAACAATTTTTTATTAGATAGTTACATAAACCTAAGAGAAATAACCCTGATTTTCCCGGAAGATTCGAAAAATCAAATCAAGGAGACTGAACGAAGAAATAGGTAGTTTTTTCTTTCTTTCTGAGGGTTACGGGAGAGAAGAGGGAGAAAGGGCCGACCAATGATAATGATAACTAGAACAATAAAAATCCCTGGTCAAATTAGGGTATACCCAGATTAATTGGGGTAAACCTAATAAGACAAAATACGGGTCATTATGAAGTAAAAACAACACCCCTTAACCAGTTATTTTCAAAATGCCTAATATATCCTTTCTTAATTAACAATAATAATGTGTTTAGGTTAATTAATTTAGTTAGTTAATTAGTTGAATAAAAATTCCCAAATTAGGTATTGTTTGGATTGAACTCATGGATTATGTGTTATGATTTTTGAGGATTTTTTTTTTTTTTTTTGAGATTTTTTTTTTGTAACGGATATGAAACCACACTAGCCAAACACTTTTACAAAGGGGATGGCAAAGCTGTTGAGTGATTTCATACTCAAAATTACAGAAGGAATCAACACTTTCAATTCTGAAAGTATGAAAAGTCGGCAAGGTCGACAAAAAAAATACCCTGCCGACTATAGGATTTTTGACATACAGAGAAAGGTGTTACAAATGCATGATTAGTCGGCAAGGTATTAATTTCATAACTTTCCGACTAAACTATAGTCGTCAAGTTATAAGGATGAATACCGTGACGACTCTGTAAATGCTAATTTCAGAGATGAAACGTCTTCACGATATTCAACCTAGGAAGATAACGACTAATACTAGTCGTCAAGGTCGACAAAAAGATACCCTGCCAACTAGTATTAGTCGGCAAGGTCGACAAAAAAATACCATGCCGACTAATACTAGTCTGCAAGGTCGACAAAAAGATACCCTGCCGACTTTTGATAAAAATGTGGAATCATAAGGGATTTGAGATTGGATATGATTTTGTACCCAATCTCAAACTGAGTACAAAATCATACCCAATCTCAAAACCCGCATGTTTTTTTTTTTTTTTTTTTTCGTTTTGATTCTACTTTTTTATTATCTTTTGATTTCATCATGTATGGTTAAAGTTTTAAAGAGATTTTGAAAATTGTTTTGATAGGTTTTAGTTTTAAGGTTGAATTCATGAATTAATAGTAAGGACAATTTGGTCTTTAACATTTTTTTAGACACCCCCTAGCACACCATCTTGGATGGGTTTAAAATTGGCATACCCTAATTAATCTGGGTATACCCCAACTTCGTCAGGTAAAAATCGTCCTAGTTGCCTGTAAAAACTAATTCATTTATTTTTTCATATTCTGCCAAAGCGGTTTTGGAAATCATGCCTCCTTGGGGATACTCTGAGCAGTTTTACCTTGGATTTATATTTAAGTTTAAAAGATAATTGATCGAATCAGTCTGATATAGTTGGACTTGTCTACGTTTGGGAATAATTCCCTTTTCAGCTAAACGCTTTTCTAGGAAACCATGAAAAAGGTTTTAGTGCGAGCTTCTCCAACTGTAAATTAATGTGTGTGTTTGATTATATGCGGCATCACACCTTACACATCCCCTTGGAAGTATAGTTTACGTATAAAATTACAATCTTCTTAATACAAAAGACATCTCCAACTCATGCTTAGAGAACAAAAAAAAAAAAAAAAACTCCAACTCATAAATTGTACTGTTTTTTTAATATACATCCTCTTAGTTAACCTCGCTAGTTTAAGAGGTTTATCAAGAGAATACCTTAGATTTTTGTAACAAACTTTCTTTACATTAAAGAGTTGAAGATTAATTTTAATAAAAATGTGGATGCTTCCCATTGGCTCAACATTTTTTATTTATTAAAATACAAGCACGGGAGAAGTTCTAAACTTTTTATTGGAATATATGACATATACCTTAACGGATTAGCCACCGAGGAGATCAATTAGCTTATATGCATTCAACTAACATGCGATGCGAGAGACATATTACACGACCAAGCCTTGTAAAGATTATGTAATCTAACTACTCCTTCCGTCCCAAATTAGATGAGCTAATTGGTTTTAAATTTTGTTCCATAAATAGATGAGTTATCTCTCTAATCAAGGGGATATTTGTAAAATTATCCTTTGAATTGATTATTGTTACTATAAGAAATATGTATAATTTGATAGCCTTGTTCATATTCGTTACGTAGGCGTTTTAAAATGCTTTTCAACGGTATAAAGTTTACGAAAAACCGTGATATAATTTCATAATATGTCTTTTCTTGTAACCTTTCTTGTAATAAATTTACTATATACACCCTTTCTTATTTTCACATATGTTTCATTAAGCTCCCTCGCCCATTCTGCCGTTTTCTTGACAGCTAATCCTTCTGTTGCTGAAGAACTTGTTGTACTTCCTGCAAAAACTTTAATGTTATCAATTTTGTTGCCTTTCCAATGAATTAAACCCAAACCATAAGAACCATCAGTTTCATCAAAGGCCACATCAACATAGAAAACATTATCTTTGATTTCCGCAGTGTCCTTGCAACTAGAGATTTTCATTTTGGTTCCCACCTTATTTTTCGAAGGTGTTTTTCCCAGCACCAGCTCCCTATCATTAAAGATTTTTTAATAGACTTCATACATTCTATTGGATCTGCTTTAGCATTCTGGAACACTACAGAATTCCTATGGTTCCGAATTTCTCAACATATTATACTAAAATTATTCTTCCATTCATTCAAAAGACTATTTAACCATGATTTAACCCAATTCATCGTATTATTATCATTTAATAAGGATGATTTTTGATATTCATACGTTTCCATATTATATTAACTTTGCCAAACCGACTAATAAAAGAAGACGAAGGATAAATTCTTTGCATTAATCAACTTAATTTTGGCCTATCGTCAGAGAAATCCAAACGTATCAGTCAAACAATATACACAGACAAGGTTTCAGTCAACTTAGTTTGACGGACAGAGTCAAATCGGCTAGAGCTAGTTGGAATTGAGCCGTATTGAAATGACCGAAATCTCCTTTAAGTGGTTTAACCTAACCAAACCAAAGATGATAAGAGTAAAGCAAATAATCCATACATCTGAACCCGATACCAACTACTAGCTTCCTCTTTTATTCTTTGTTTTCCCTGTTGTATTCTTCTTTTTCCCTCTTTTTTTTTCTTCGTCGCTGGGTAAAAATCCTAGTAGAGAGTTTCGAGCGAATGGGAATCCGGATCCAGGTGACCTAAATCTAATATTCTACTTTCATCGTGTGATTACGTTGATTTTAATTGTGTGTATGCGCTTATACAGACTACAAATTTCATCAGTTATCTTCTTATTTATTTGCCACTCTTTGCATGCTAATTTTTAGTTAAGTTCTTTAATTGAGTTGATTTATACTATGCCCATTTTTTCAAAATATATTGATTCTGAATTTCTTTGATTTTTAGTTGGGTAATCTGTGATTAATGGCCACAAATTATCGCCATTGACATTTTAAGTGCTCAATTGGGTCCCAATGTTATTCGTATTTCATGCTTCAAATTTCTCTAGAGAATTGCTTCGAAAGGGTGTGCAGCAGTATTACTAGTTCTTGGTTCATGTCTCCTAAGAAACAATCCTCTAACGGTGGACATGGAATGGATCCTAAAAGTCAATCAGAAAGGGTCCTATATATGAACCATGAAAGTTTGAAGAATCAAGAAATACTGATAAAGACATAGGAAATTGTATTTGAGAGACCAATATGATCCGTCTTATTATAATTGTGGTATTGTAAATGGGCAGTTCACAGAAGAAGCTTCAGAAGATGTTGTTTTGGGTTCTTTTTCTAACTAAATTATCCAAAATTGATATTGGAACCTTCTGATAATAAAAATGGTAATGGTAGCTTTGACATAACATGATATATTGAAAAGTCTAGTGAAAGTGCCAAAACAAGCAATTCTTGTTATTTTGTGGATAATGAGAGTATTTGCAGAGGTAGTACTAGCAGTAATGTTAGTGAAGATAGCATTTCTAGTAGCCGTAGTAGTTCGATAAACAAACCTCACCGAGCAACTCACGCAAGATTTCAAGCGATTCGATCTCAGGATGGGATGTTAGGATTGAATCATTTCAGGATTTTGAGGAGGTTGCGGTGTGGATACATAGGTAATGTTTACCTATCTGAGTTATCTGGGACTAAAACTCATTCAGCTATGAAAGTAATGGATAAATCCGGTCGAGCAAGTCACATGAAACTCGTGAGAGCTCAGACAGAATTGATGGTGTGATTTAAAAGTGGCGGCTCTCTCATATATGAATCTTGAGTAGTGATGGTGGTGGGATTTCTTGATGAATTACTCGGATTTTATATAGCTACATTAAGCTTTAGCTAAGTCAGTCTGCATACAATGATCTTAGGAGAATTTATATATGATTTCCTCTACCCAGGTAATTTTATACTACAATATCCACTTATTTTGTTTTTATTTGTAAGGACTCTTGGAATATCTACCCAAATAATTTTATACTACACCGTGCATACAAACTTATATTGTGTTTCAGTTGAAACTATGTACGAATGCATCTTTTTGCATTCTGAGGTGTGCTGCTGCATATTAACTTAAATTGTGTTTCAGCTGATTCTAAGTTAATGTTTTTGAATCTAAGTAAATTTTTATGTTAAAATTCACATTCTTAAGAATGTTACCGCGTGTTAATGAATTTTTCATATTTCCATGGAGCATATGGTGATCACTGTAAACCTGCACTAATGATTCAACCGCTGTCCTTTGAGCATGAGGTATCAATATGATCTGATTCAATGAACTAATTCAGTGGTATTTTACAGAAATTATAAAAAAGTTCCTCCACCTCTTTCAGTGGCTAATTTTCCTATTTGATCCTCTGCAGGTCTGTCCAATTTGTCTTACCAACAAAAAAGATATGGTTTTTGGCTGGAGACATCGGGTTTTATTTCTTAACATTCAAATGTTTCATTCTATTCCTCATCATTTCTGTTTTCTTTTATTTTTATTTATTATTGGTGAAGTTATCTACCTAATGTTAATAGGAGTTGCTAATATAAAGTATACCCATGGGTGCAGTAAGAGTATACCCAGGTAATTTATAAAACAACATTACTTCTCTTGATGCACACATTTAAGATTGTAAAATCAATTATTTTTGTGGAAATACGTACCCATGATCATGAATTGAAACTCATTCACATTCTATTTTATCTATTAATAAAAGAAACCGAATGCACATTATATCTCCTTAAATTACAAACTGTTTGTTTTAATTTATTTATTATGCACATATGGAACCAGGCCCAGATTTTTAAACTGCATCTATATGAATAAGAACTTAATCTAAGAAAAGCATAATCGATACTAGAAAAGAAATTTTTAGGTAAGAACAAGGCATATGTTTGCAGCTTCCTCAATGCAACTGATTTCCTAGATAAATTGAGAGGAAAAAAATTGGTTTTGCAGGGGACTCCTTGAATAGGAACGTGTACAAGTCAAGGGTAAGCATTCTTTGGAATGCAATTGCAGATAAGAGCATAATTATTAGCAGCGGAGGAGATTTTGCTGTAATATACACGGCTAGTCTTGTTTAGTGTAATTTCTTAATTTTCTACGCTTACTTTGAATGTTGAATGTAATTTTTTGTTTTTTGGTGTATGTATGTGTGTCCATGTATCAGCCATGGTCATCATCTGTACTCTGTTAATAGCCAAGTTACATGTAATATTTGATGCAGTCATGGGTTGTAACAAAATTAATATATTTTATATTACAGTGATGCATCTTCTCCCCCTCTGCGCCATTCTAAGCGCCTTCGCAGATGGTATTTCTGGTACGGACGAGCAAACTGCATGTGATGTCGCCATAAAATGGCACGGTTTGATTGATTACAAAACCCGCCTTTATGAAATCATTTTTCGAGTGCTGGTTTAATCCCAAACCGTTTTTTCGCTTTGTATTTGCTGCATTTTATCTCTGGACATATCCAGTCTTTACTACAGTGTGACATTTTCCCATTTATCTGATGAGTGTATCCTATTACGGTTTACCATTTCATCTTAACCCATTGATACTTGCTGAATAGTTAATTACTGCTTACATGTTGGTTAATGATTCAATCAAGCATGTAACAGTTCCATTCAATTAAATGATTGGTAAATTTGTTCTAAAAAGCTGTAACCTTAAATTTGTTCTAAAAAGATGTAATATATATGTACTCCAACTTAATAAATGTAAGAGGTGATTGAAGCTAGGATTGTGCTTACAGCACCCATGCTTGAGTTCGTAGTTTCACAATCAGTACTGATTAATTATGCTACACTGAAACCAACTGGCGTTAGCCCAGTTGTCCAGGGGTTGGACTTCCAAATTATATGTTACGGGTTCAATTCCCGCTGCTGATCGATCAAATTTTATTTTATGCTACACTGAAAAATAAGATGCTATCGTTATTTATGCGACCTTGTTATACAGGTACCCAATTAATATTATACGACAGTGTTAACAAGGTACCCAACTTATATTATGCGAATTTGTTTTACAGGTACCCTTTTTTTTTTTTTTTTTTTAATAAAGTGTCCGAAGGTACCCAACTTTGGCCATTCTCGGGTAAGACACACCGAGAATGTCCGCTACAAGTCTCGCAGAAGCTTGTTTTGACAAAGTGTCAGCAACAAACTAAAGTTGGATTCATTGTATTGATGAACAAATACAATGTCTTTGAACTTCTCCCTCAATTCTGTGATGTCCTGGACATGACCCTTAAGGTACCACGGAGGAGCTACTTCGCCTTTACATAATTGGATGGTATAGGTTGAGTCGCAATGAACTTCAAGTTTCCTGATTCCCAATTGTATAGCAATTTTCATACCATCTCTAACCACCCAAACTTCAGGCACAATACTCCCATTTTAATAAAATATATTTTGCATAGCCTGCCACAAAAGATCTAGCATCATCTCCAACCACTCCACCAATTCCTGCATAAAGAGAGTTAGTAGATTCTCCAGCTATGTTTAATTTATGATATCCAGACTTTAGAAAATTCTGGATACTCCGGCTAGTGTTTTAAGGGCAACAAATCTTTCATTTTCATAAATTAACATGTTTCTAATGTTCCAAATACTCTATAGCACCTGAGGAACAATGTAATACCAACTAATACTACCAACACAGCCATTCAAAGACATAAGTTGTTTTAAGTAAGTAGGTGACATCACATACAAATCAAATCTTAAACCTGTCATGTCATGTAATTTCTTCCAAATAGGATAAACTGTAGAACAAATTTGTCAATCTTATTGACTAAACCTTTAGTTAATTTTAGCATTGTCATAACATGATTTGATACAGGGTCTAAGACAAACTTAATGAGAGCTGACCTACCAGCTATGTTCAAAGACTTATACTTCCACCCAGCCATTCTATTGCATAGTTTTTCTAATAAATCAGCAAAAGTTTTTTCAGACACACTTCCCCATTCTAATTGAATGCCTAAGTACTTACCTGGCGATGACTCAATCTGAACTTTAAGCGATCTAGCCATTCTCATGGTGAAGCACCTACCCATATTACTAGAAGTCAGTAAAGTGGACTTTGCATCACTTATAACCTGTCCAAACCAACGACTAAACTTGTTTTACAGGTACTCAATTAATATTGTTTTACAGGTACCCAATTAATAATATACGACCTCTTTAAAGAGGTATACAATTAATATTATGCGAGAGTGTTAACAAGGTACACAATTTATATTATAGGAATTTGTTTGTACAGATACCCAATTAATAATATGCGACCTCTTTAAAGAGGTACCCAGTTAATTTACTGCACAAATCGAACAGACCTGCATAATCCACTTTGGGCCGACTACCGGCGATATGAGCGAGGGACGAGGGACTTGGGGAATCCAAGGTGGTCCTTCTACATACTCAGCAACACCATGTAAACCATTAAAAAACATATCTGACAGTGTTTACATAAAATTTATAAAAACTGTATAAGTTATTTCCATCAACAACCGTATCAATCGGTCCTGGCATTCAATATAGAAATGCCAATTAGTTCGCAACGCGCATGGTTTTTAAGGTTTGTAAACAGTGATGTGTTTTTGGAACTGTCAAACAAGTTGGTAATACTGATGAGCTTTCCTCTATTGAAAGGGTGCAGCAATTTGCATTATTATTTATTAACCACTTCAGTAAGCAGAGAAGTCAAATTGTACATAAAAAGCAGATGCATATATTACTGATAAGAGTTAGATAATCTTATTCTTGATCCTTTTGGATAGTTGCCTGCTAACATAAGTAACATGTTCGATAACTAGATTGCCACCACTGTCGGGTATACCTTCATGTTGCAAAATTCTAAGAAATCCATTTGCAAACAAGGATTACGATTTTAAATAACCAGGTTTAAGCAATAGATAAGACTATATCTCATATGCAATAAAACATTTAAACACTCAGTCTTAGATGAACCAAAAGCAACACGTGTTAACTATTCTAAACACAACTTTACCCACAAAAGCATCTCACGAGCTTACCTCAGAAGGGATAAAGAGGCCACAACCTTCATCAGTTATATCCACTAAACATGCTTCCTGTAGAGAAGATAAATAATAGAGTTTCACCAATCTGTAGCAAGCAGAAGAAATACCATGGAATGTGCTTTCCATTCACCAATACCAATTGCAAAAGAAATTCTGCACAAGATATGCAAATTTCTTAAAATTGGCCAAGAAAATTAACATAGATAGTGGGTACCTGCTTGGATAGAAACCATAGTGCAGCAACTTTTTTCCTTGTCAAATTCATCGGCCAAATTCATTAGGTATCGCTTTGGCATTGCATAAACAACCTCATGCAACATATTCCGATTGCAATTTTTAAAACCGTAGTGACCCAAGTAATCACATTTATAAAAAAACCATTCGATATACTAACTTTTTCCAATGGAACAGACATTAAAAACGACCATATAGAACATCATTACATACCAAACCAACAATTATCGGAAGACCGAGCATTTTAATTGGTCATCTTAATTAACTTATACATTTAATTATTTAGTTCTCAAAATCAAATACACATACTACCGGAATTTATAATCTAACCGGGTTTTAGCCATTAATCATTAAGTATTTTCTTCTGTCTATCATACCTTTATCGGTCTCTCATACCAGTTTCTATTTACTACTTCCTGCTTGTTCAAGTTGTGAAAAATATCAAATCAATAAATTTGAACTTGATATTTTAGCTTCTAAGTCCCTTCTTTCTGCCATTTCTTTACTTTGTGTTTCTCATAATTTGAGGAAACATGGGATTCAGAAATTCCTTTTTGTTGATCGGCATCATGGTCACAAGGACAAATTCAATATACAAACAGAATCATGAATTTTGGTTTCAAAAAACATTAACATAGCCATACCTGTACTGCATATTTAGGGTTTGGAACAAATAATTGAATTACAACTTCTTCATCAATTTCTGTTCCGGAGGGTGTTTAACCAAGGTGAAGCACTTCTAATAGAGAGAAAAACCGTCTCTTCCCTACGGAATACCCAATCAGTTTCTTAAACCCACCAGTTTCTCCTAACCCAAATAACCCTAACTATGGTTTGACTACTAACTTTGCTGGAGGGGTGAACTTTGGGATTTTTTCCTTTCAAACTTACCAAACATAGACGGACAAACTCGCTTGTCCTTGTGTATAGTTTGAATCAAAAGTTGTCTGGACCGGTTGGAATAACTAAACCTTTGGATTTCTATGAGGATAGGCCCTTAATTTTGGGTACTAAGCCCTTAATAATAATAATAATAATAATATGATTTCAGGTGAATTTCCTCTGCTGTGGTTAAAAATTAAGATTTCTTTTTTACACAACATTTGACAAACTAAAATTGAGTGGGAGAAAGTGATCGTGAATTTTCTTATCTCATATAATTAACTATAATGATCTATCTTATCAGAGAAGGATTATAAAAACTTTATTGGTCTGATACGAATATCAGTCAGGTGATTTCAAATTTTCAATATCAGATTTTCAAGTTAGTCGGTCTACTTAAACCCAGTTAAGATTTTAACCGGTGGAATGGTTATGTCGTTATGATGTCATTTAACTAGTTTCAAAGGGCATTTTAGTAACAAATCAAACAGTCAAAGTTAGTCTAAGACCCAAACACATTAAATGCATGTTCTACGACCCAGACCCTAATATGACTAAAAATATGCCACCCTTTTACAAAATATCTCCATAATCTATATAGATTCAATTCTCGGCCATTGCTTTGTGAAATCAGACGTTAACCTTGAAAAGAGAGTGTGTTCATACTAGGAAATTATTGGGGAGATCAATCTTTAGGAGGGATTAATCAGGAAAAGCAAATACATGACAAACAGATCTTTCAAGGACTGAACAAGGAAGAGGAACAAGATTCTGGTATTACAAATTAATTATTTTTAACTACACATGCTTTAGATACATTTCAAGAAACTCAAAATTTCATGCCTAAAATGTTCAACTAAGATGGCATAACTTTATGGTTATTTCTGGTTTAAGAAATAATTTCTTTTTATGTTAGATTTGATTAATTAATTTTGTTATTCTCTGTTTTTGGTTTTATTAGTCCACTATTTTTAGCATTTTCAGTATGTTACCAATTTTATTGCCTACTTTTCTCAAATTTTGCAAAAAAAATATTTACCAACACCAATATTTACTTTTCTCTGTAAAACATTTAGGCCCGAGTGCAACAACTAGTTTATAAAGAAAGGGCTAGGGAAACACCTTTAAAATAAAAAGTGAAAGTGCATAGTTCCTTGAATCGGCCAATGATGTCTAATTTCACGGCTAATAAGATGATTGTGGCTCTGGTCTTATGCTTGTTGCTTCTCGGTGGTTCATCTATTGAGGCAGCCGGAAGGATTAATGGCCGGTTAGTATTATCCTTGCGGATAATTTCTCTGTATAACCTTCAGATATGCATTTTTGAGAAAATTTAAGCCAATTTTACAAGCCACCAGTAGGTGATTTTGGTGAGATTATTCTACTTCGTATAGCTGTGTTGGATATTCGAGAAGTCACTATACATGGTCATACCGTGCCCCAACTCTCGGTATAACGGT
Organism: Papaver atlanticum; assembly: GCA_023531105.1. Taxonomy (NCBI): domain Eukaryota; kingdom Viridiplantae; phylum Streptophyta; class Magnoliopsida; order Ranunculales; family Papaveraceae; genus Papaver; species Papaver atlanticum. The sequence goes on from JAJJMB010007362.1 coordinate 253,911, forward strand.
CACACAATGCACCAGAGGATGCTACATGGGAAGACGAGGCCATGTTCGTGCTCATTTTACAAAGTTCCATCCTTAAAGGACAATGACGATATCAAGATGGTATACTGAGACAACCCTTAGCAATGTTGAGAATGCCTGAATGAAAAACTGTTAAATCGATTTAATTATGTTAATTGTTAGGGGTTAAGGGTTAGGATGCCTCCACATGTACGGTGGATGTTTTATTTCACTAGATTTTGTGTAACGTTTCCTATTTAATTAAGTTGAAGCTGCAAATCTCACCGGAGAGAAGGTTCTAGTGGTGAAAAGTCAAGCGACAGTCAAAGAGATAATGACTTGGTCAAAGTTCCCAATTTTCATCTCTTAATTTCTCTGAATCTCCTACGATTTTGATGAATCCAAACAAGTTTTCTTCAATATGATCTTTTCCTAGTACTGATTTATACATTTTGACCTTCTCTCTTTTTTTTTTCTTTTTTTTTCGATGTCCGTTTTCTTTCAAATACCGAACCCTTTCGTGTCTGATGTTTATCTCCAATTTTTCACCTTCATTTTTGTTTGCTATCATTGATATCGACTGCACACTGGGCTGATTTTAGAGTTCTTTCACCTTTTTCTGCTTCTTTTTCATTAGTTGTCATTTTCCTATCTATAATGTTGGCAGTCAATTTGGAATAATCACTTTGTTGTTAGCAGGTGGTGCTATGGCGTTGGCGTTTTCTTATCGGTGGCTTTGGAGATGGTGGTGTCAAATTCTTGCAGTGGTTCTCAGATCTTTCATTGGGTTGGTTCATATCTGGGCTGATTGGATTGGACCTCTTATTTTTCCAATCAACAACTGCAACGATCACCCATCTTTTACACAGTGGTATTTTCCTATTTATCAAAAACAATTTGAGGTGTTCTATTCTCTATCCATTTGTATTTTCCCTTGTTTATGTTGTTCTTATTATATCATTGTTGTTGGTGCCACTTATTATTTATATCTCCTGCATAGCCATAATATAACTACATATAGAACTTCTTGGTATACTATACTTGCTCATATAACTCCCATGGCTCATTACAATCCCACTGTTGCTCATCTCACTGATCAATTGGAGGATAAATCAATTGGTGAGACTTAAACTGGGAGCAGGGTTAATGTTCATATTACTGATGCTTTGTCCCAGGGTTAATGTTCATATTTCTGGTTGCCCATGCTTCGGATCATTCCCCTGTTTTGCTTGTCACGAATGTTTCTGGGCTTATGATTCATCCTAGTTATAAGTTTTATTAATGCTGGTTAGCTCACCCAACGTGCAAGGATGTTATTCACTCTGCTTGGCAGAAAGAATGTGTTGGTTCTCCTCCATATCAATTGGTCCAGAAACTCAAGAATACCAAAAGGCATCTGCTCCATTGGAAGAAACATGAATTTGGCAATATAGAAACAAATATTCAGCGGGTTCAACAACAAATTCAGAAGTGCGAAAATCGAAACACATCAGTAAGTCGTTCTACACTTTCCTTGCTTCATCAACAACTTCAGCATTGGCTTCAAGTAGAGCGAGAATTTTGGTTACAGAAATCCGGGCAATATCATATTCAACATGCAGAACGAAATACGAGCTATTTTTCACTCTTATGCTAATTTCAGGAAACGGCGTAATCACATTGATGCTCTACAGGATAATGTGGGTATGTGGAATAATGATAGAGATAGTATTGCTCATGTGTTACGATCTCACTTTAGCTCTGTCACTCGCACCAATCATCCCTCACACCATCAGCAAGTGGTCAATCTCATTACCCCTTGCATTACAGATGAAGAAAATACCAAGCTGTTAGAATTTCCATCGGCAGATGAGGTGAAACAAGTAGTTTTCATGATGAAACCATGGACAGCCCCAGGAAGCGCCGGGTTTCAAGCTGGGTTTTATCAACAATTGTGGCCAACTGTGGGTGATAGTATTGTTTCTATGGTGCAACATATTTTCAAGTCAAAGCACATGCTACAGGAGATGAACTACACATATCGAGTTTTAATTCCCAAGATTGATACGCCAACTCAACCTGCAGATTTCCGACCAATCAGTTTATACGACATTTCTTATAAAATTATATCCAAGCTCTTGGCAAATAGACTCAAGCCTTTACTCGACAAGATCATATCGCCTACTCAAGCTGCGTTTGTTCCAGGCAGGCACATTCAAGATAATCTCATCATTGCCCATGAGCTAGTACACTTAATGAAGAAAACTAAAGACACGCAAGGCTGGGTTGGGATCAAACTTGACTTGTCCAAAGCATTCGATTGAATTGAATGGAATTTCCTGAAAGATGTATTACATCAACTTGGTTTTCATGCTGATTGGATTCAACTCATTGATCAATGTATCAATACGGCTACCATCTCAATTCTATTAAATGGGACTCCAGGGGAGATTCTCACACCAACAAGAGGTCTTCAGCAAGGTGATCCGCTATCGCCATACTTATTCATTTTGTGTATGGAAGCTTTCTCTCGCATTTTGAACAATGCAGAACAACAAGGGAGAATTCATGGTATTAAAGCAGCGAGATCATGTCCTAGTATCACACATCTTTGTTTTGCCGATAACATTCTTTTATTCCTCAAAGGAAAGCCAGCAGATCTCAGGTACCTCCAATCATTATTGGATCAATTTAGCAAAGCTTCTGGGCAAGTTGTAAATTTACAGAAATCTGCAGTGTTCTTAAACAAACATCTTCCTCGCCCAGTACACAACCAATATGCTCAGATACTTCAGATGAAAACCATAGGTTTAGGGGAGAAATATTTGGGCCTTCCTCTACTTATCTCTCGCTCTAGGGTACATGATTGTTCTTATTTGATTGAAAAAATGCAAGCTAAGTTGCAAGTTTGGCAAGGAAAAATGCTCTCTACAGCAGCGCGAAGTACGCAACTTCAAAGTGTGTTAGGTACTATGCCTCTCTACCCCATGCATTGTTTAAAGCTTCCTCAACATTCCATTGATGCATTGGATAAAGTTCAACGTAATTACTGGCGGAGTCGCAATTCTGCACGCCAAAAGCATTACAAAAATTGGACAAGATTATGTACGCCGAAGCGAAAAGGAGGTATGTGATTTAATAATTTAGCCGTTTATAATACTGCACTCCTAACTAAAACGGCATGGTAGCTGTTACACAATCAAGATTCTCTTTGCGCTAAAATCTTACGGGGTAAATACAGTCCTTACGAAGACATGCTCAACTGTTCTCTCAAGCCATGTGCTTCGTGGGTGTGGCAAAGCATATATCATGGGTTGCAGCAGGTTAAACGACTCTCAATCTGGCAAGTGGGAGACAGCAAAGACATAAATATTTGGAGACATAGGTGGATCCCCAACTCTGATGGCGCTCTTTTGCACCCAAATGAGCTAAATCTTAGTGACTATCAATCTGTTGCGGATCTCATCGATGAGGAAAATCACTCCTGGAAAGTAGATCTTCTTCGACAACTTTTTACTTACACAAGATCAGGTACATCAAATACTTACTATTCCTCTGAATCTGACAAGAAAGGACAAGCTCGTATGGCCGCTAACATCCACAGGACAATTCACTACAAAGTCTGCTCATAACTCCTTGGCTATAACTCGCCAGACAAGTCACACTCAGCAAGCAGCGATTTTGCCTACAATATGGCTGAAGTTATGGAAATTAAAGATTCCATATAAACTTATACATTTCCTATGGAAGATTCTCCATAATATTCTCTCGGTTCGAACCAATATTTTCAACCTCAGGTCTCAACAAGATCAAGTTTATCCAATGTGTCACCAAGCTCCAGAGACATCAACTCACCTACTCCTGCAATGCTCGTTTGCTCGCTCTATATGGAATGCATGTGCTCTTCATCTGGGAAATAAGGCTACAAACTTCAATAGTCTTCAAGACTGGATTATCACCTGGGCAGACAAAAAAAGTTGTATTACAACATCATGACACAATACATTACGTTGCATACATAATGTGGGTTATTTGGAAGCATAGATGTGAACATATTTTTCAGCATCACACTCCAAACCCACAACAACTCATTAGGCATATTTGGCATTATTGTTGTTGGCAGCATCTTATGTCCAGCACTATTTCTACTAATTCTGTTTTGCAGCCCCGTACCTATGTTATTCCTCATTGGCAGCCTCCGCCACAGGTTACTTTAAATTTAATATTGATGTTTCTATGTTGCCTAATAATACTCTAATTGGAATTGCAATTCTAATACGAGATCATGCAGGAAGATTTGTGGCCGCCATGGGACTCCGTCAATATGCCAGAAATATAAAGCAAGCTGAAGCGTGGGGCTTCTTACATGCTATGCAGTGGGAGAATCAACTTCGTTATAAGAAGTTAATATTTGAGAACGACAACTTGCACGTAGTGAAGCTCATACAACAACCACAACTAGCCCCTCATTGGCAAGATGAATGTATAATTAGTAGGTGTTTAAGTTTGATGGGCAAAAACTCTCAATGGTCGTGTGTATATGTTATAATAGAGTTTGGAATGGAGTGGCAGATAAAATGGCTAAACATGTAAGAATTAATAATCTAGCCAGCGTGAGATGGTCAGTATGTCCTTCGGAGTTCAGAGAAACTCTACAGGCTGAATGTATCAATAGTTTATCATAATCAATAAATTCAGTTTTGTCAAAAGAAAAAACGTTGAAGCTGTAAGAACTTTAAGGTTATTGATGAATTAAAAGAAGAAAAGAGGCTGTTTATTCTTAGGAGTAACGATAGAGATTTAAGCATGCAACTGTCAAGTAGATATCATTCATCTTGAATCATTACAATTTCCTTGTGGAACCTTGTAGTTTCTCAGCCGAACTTCCTTGTGTATGTTTTGGGTATCTTAGTTGCGGATAGGAACATTGTGGACTCAACATTGCGAACATAACCCTGTTGAAACAAAAAATGAAAACTGAACACAACTCTGTTAACACAAAAAATGAAAATTCGACTAGCTGTTCTTGAGTTCTCCAAGCCGAATGTAATCCACACACCACACCGTTAAAAATGATGTTGGGCTACCTGTATTTATTTGTTTTCCTAGTCGAACCTAGCCCAAAACTCCATTAAAGAGGAACGATGTTTTGGGGACTATTCAAAATAGGTGGGGGACTACTCTTTCATTTTTGGTAGGACATTTGAAGTAATTTTGGGTCACCCCTTATCTAAAAAAAATTTAATACCAAATTTACCCTTGGTAATTAAATTAGTTAGTTTATTAATTAGTTAGTGTTAGTGTAATGATTAATTACTGATTAGTTAGTGATTAGTGAGTTATTAATAGGTTAGTTTTGTTAGAATGAGAAGAAGAAGAAGAAGAAGAAGAAGAAGAAGAAGAAGAAGAAGAAAAAGATGAAGAAAAAGAGGGAAGAACCCTCAAAATCTTATTTTGAGTTTAGTAAATATGATATGAGTGATTCATGTGATGATACCTCCTCCTCAGAATCAGAACCTCCTTCATCTCTTAATATATTTGTCAATATTTCTAATGATTCGGATATGAGTTATTTGTTAGATGATGAAAGCTATTTACCCCAAACTCAACCTAACGACCCAAATGATGAATTTTATCAGCCACAACCAGAAGATGAAGTTATGGGTACTCAGGTATGTCTCAAATTTAGCTAATGTAGCTTGAATTGTACAAAAAATTGGGCAAATCGAAAATTTCAGGAAGAAATTTCGGCTAGGTCAAAGTAGTTCGGTTAGCAATTCTGCAGAACAGGTAGCCGAACTCTCCTGTATGTGCAGTTCGGTTACTCATTTCAGCATACGCAGGTAACTGAACTCTGTTTTAATGGAGGTTTTTGAGAGTTAGGTTATCTTTTTCCAGAAAACGTTGCCGAACTAATTTTATAGAGTATACAGTTAATAGTTCAGTTTGAAGTTTATGTTCGGCAAGCTCGCAAATCACGTTCATTGAATAGGTAACCGAACTTTGCAGTTCGGTTTAGTCGATAGTAGTAATTATGTTGCCGAACTATACCATAGAAAATTCCAAAGAAAAAGTTCGGCAATATCGCAATTTTTTTTTCATAACCAAACTTTTTGTTCGGCAGGATCGTTTTTATTTTTACATTGCCGCAAATTTAAGTATTTCATATTTTTAGTTGGTATTGACGTTGTGCTATTACACATAGGTTGCATCTGATCCAATAGAACCAACGGAAAATCAACCTACCCTGTTGATATTTGTACGATGACACGTCCCATCACTACATGAATGACTTGGTATTCAAAAGTCCTATAGAGGCAAAGAGTTGGGCTAGACAACATGCACTAAAAGACATGTGCGTATTAGTATTGAATGGGAGAGAAAGCAAAACCCGCTTTGAAATGGTTTGTGAGAGAAGCGGTGATCCCGATAAAAGCCACAAGAGGAAGGGTTATGTTTATAAAGGAAAGACAGATAGGAAGAACAAAACTTTCTAAAAGAAGATTAAATTCTCATTCAATCTTGCATTTAATTACAACGAAGAATTGGGTGGATGGGTTCTCTATAAGGTTATGGAAGGTTGTCATAACCATCCTCGTCCGGAGCATCTTGAAGGACATTTCATGGCGGCCAAGGTAACTCCTGAAGAGATGGACAAGGTAGCTAAAATGAGGAAAATGGGTGTTTCACCGATTCAAATGCTCCAAATACTAAAGGAGGATAACAAGGATAACCACTCATCTTTGTCCACCGTTTGTAATGCAATTGTGACAATTAGAAAGAAGGAATGGAGAGATAGACAAGTGATGCAACAATTGTTTTTTTTTGGAAAAAGAGAAAGACTACGCGGTTCAAAAGGATGTGGATTCGGACGGAGAGATAACACAACTCTTCATTGCGCATCCAAAAAGTGTTCAATTGGCTCAATGCTTTCATGAAGTTCTCATAATGGATTGTACTTATAAGACGAACAAGTACGAGATGCCATTGTTGAATATTGGTGGGCGTACTTCGACGTAGTCACCGTTTACCGTGGCGTTTTGTTTGGGACGAGCAAGAACCTAGTTACATTTGGGCACTGCAACAAGTTAAGGATATCTTCCGAGGTGATGATATTCCCGGGGTTATAGTCATCGACAATGAAGTCGCATTGATGAATTCAATATAGGTAGTGTTTCCATTAGCACACAATATGCTTTGTACGTTCCATATATGGTGTAATTTGATAAATAGGTACAAGCCAATAATTTGTCCACCCAAAAAAAAAAGGATATGAAGAGATTAAGATGCTACCGGAACATGAACGAGCGGATGCAAAAGAGGAAGTTGAAAAAAAATACGATCTAAATTACGCTAAATGGGTTGCTTTCAACTGTGAATGGGAATCATTGTGTTGGTCTCTTACCGAGGAAGAGTATCATCAAAATCTTGCGTAGTTTATCGCCCATTTGGATACTCCCGATTATCCCGGTGTTGTATCGTATGTTCTTCGCCAATGGTTGGAACCACACAAAGAGAGGTTTGTTAATGCCTATATAAACCAATATAAACACTTGGGAAATCAAGCGACAAGTTTAGTAGAGTCGGCTCACCATTGGTTGAAGAAGAATATCTTTGGATGTGTTGATAATTTCGTAACCGTGTGGAATGCAATGGAAAATTACTTCAAGCGCGACATTGATAGAATTAAAGAGAAGTTCCAAAAAAGCCGTATATTAAAAACGACCGGAAAATATGCCGACCACCCATTGTTCAAGGGAATCCATTACAACGTATCTTGCCAATGTATGAAGTTGTTGATTATAGAAGTCGAGTTGATTGATAAGTGGGAAACCAAGAGGGATGAGGTGTGTGTATGTAACATGAAGAAGTCTATGGGACTCCCTTGTCGCCATATGATAATCAACTACGAGCATGGCGTAATCCCTTTAAGCGACATTGATCCATATTGGAAGCATCTAAGTTTCATCCCATCTCCAAAGGGAGAAGAAGCCGGAGAGGAGTTTGGTGATAACGAAATGGGTAGAACCGTACTAGAGATGTATCGTGGCATGAACAAGCTCCAAAAACAAATATTTTTGGATGACATGAGGAAAATCATATATCCACAAACTTCAGAGAATGTTTATGAACCGTCAAAAGGAAAACGCAAAGGTAGGCCAAGCAAAAAACAAACTAAAAAACAACTAAAAGAATATGCAAAGGTGTTACGTAAGAAGAAAAGTGAGAAAACCCCATACTAGAGATCCTTCAGCCCATGAGTATACCGCGGCAATGTACTTGGAGCAAACCAAGAAACGGGGTAGGAGTATTGAGGAGAAAGGCGAAACAAGTGAGCGAGATTTGAAGAAAAAAGGTACGATGTGTCCATTAAACCAAGCCAACCATGTTCCGGCGACGTGAAGCTTAAGTCTCCAATTTGCCCTATCCAACCATCTTCCCTATACGTGAAGCTTGAGGCTCCAAATAAATACTATTTGAATGAGCTACCTCTATACATTAGAGAATACGTTATATCCACCGACGACGTTCCTCCGGATGGTAATTGTGGTTTTCATGTTGTCAATCAACAACTTGGGCCTTTCATCGAAAGTGCCAAGCTAAATAATGGGTGTGCAATCACTCATATAAGGCAAAGGTTGTTTTCAAAACTAAAGGAGAATCCGGCATTTTACAAGACAATGTTGTGCTATTGGGTGGGTAGTCTCAATGAGAAATTTAAGTATCAACATCGTCTTCATGGGGGCCATCCGATCACAACGGATTATTGGATAAGCATACCAATATGTGGACACTTAATCGCCGACGCATTTAATTGTGTGGTTCATTATTTCTCAAAGTATGCTAGTTTCACTTTAACCCCGAAAACAACCGTATGTGTCGAGCAACTCAAACGAAGGAGATGTGTGATGGAATTGACTAACAACAACCACTTTATAGGCCTTCGTTTAAAACCCGATTGTCCACTGTCTCCAATATCCGGAAACTCTTAGTGGTTTGCATTTAACTCCGATATAATGTTGGGTTGGTTTATTATGTATGAGCATAACATGGAGATTGATGTGATTTTGAAGTTGTAGTAAAAATGATTCGAACTCTAAGACTTGTGAGGATTCGAGTTTTTAAATTTAATAAAAATATATACAAAAATATTACAAAGGGTGCGAGAGTTACTGGGACTTAGGATTCCACCGAATTCAAAACATAAGGTTCAATTATTAGTTCTTTGACAATTTTAGCTCAAGAAAAACATGGACTCTATTTTTTCCAAGGTAGATTCTCAAAACATTGATTGTAAATCCTAAGCATGATGTATCAAAACACCTAAGCTAAGCATACATCATCAAATTAAATGACAACCAATTAATTCAAATCATAATTTCAATTAAAATTAATGCAAAAGTCTTAAAAAGAATTAATAAAATTACCCGAAGTATGATATTCGTCTTCCTCCGTCATCCCAGTGTTGGGGTTTAGCTCCTCACGGTAAAAACATGCTCAAAAAATAGAAACATGGTTCAAAAGGTGTTTTTATTGAAGGAGAATAATAATACAGTGAATCTGCAACGCTTTATAGTCGTTACAGAAGTCACCGTCACAATTGAAGTGATGTTTATAAACGATAACTGTGTTCTGCTGTTGAAGAACGATATTTCTTTACGACTATTCTGTGTGGGTCAATGTTCTTCGTGTTCTTCAGCAGGAGCAGCAGAACCCGGTTTGCTGCACCTTTGATTTCTTGGTCTGTCGTATTCTAAACTTTCCTTAACTTTCGACCACCTCTCCTGGGACTCGTACAAGCCTTTATATAGACCACGGTTCGATTAATTCACAAGAAAGTCTCCGGTTATCTTATTTTTCTTTCACCGGAAGTTACGACCTTTTAATCATTCATATTTCTTCTCACGCATATTCTGCTTCCATTTTTAACCCAAATCTTCTCTATATTCGATGAATGGAACTTCAGGGAACATATCATGCCTTATTTTCTCGTCGTACTGCCATATATACCCAACAGTTCAAGGCTTTCCATGTTTACCTGAATCTCGACAATACTTTCTCTTTTAACGAATCTGCAGCTACTACCCTATCTGTTTTGGTGTAATAATTCCGTACTAACCCAAATCCAAGAAATACCCGGTTAAATATCTCCCAATCCGATCCAGCAAAGCACACAGTTGAGCTGCGTATTTCACGTAGTATTCTTCCCCTGTTTCACGCGAATCCATGGATATCTTCTTCTCTTTTCGACCATAAGCCCATTATCAATCCTATTTCGATGTAGCAGGTCCAAACTGCTCTAAGTCCGTGAAAAAGTTCTCATGAAATCTCTAACAATTTCTCGCCTGAAATTTATGCACACGAAGAAGAATTTTCCCGCCAAAATTCAGTGCTTGGTGAAGAAGGGCGGCCCCTTAGTAATTGAGATTCCCCTTATCCAAATGATGAATGCCTTTAGTGATTTTCTCCCATGAGCGCAAATACCTCTTTTCGAGCCAATTTCTCTGCAAGAGCTTATTTCTCCAAAAACACCTACAAATACATAAATAACCAAATAAATACAAAATCGAACACTAACAATACATGTAACTGAGATGAAAATAGACACATAAATGTGTCCATCAAATACCCCCAAACTTATTATTTGCTAGTCCTCGAGCAAATCTAATCTAAAAATATAAAATCCTAACTCACTGTCGCAGGCATCGCGATTGTACTTAGCATGTGCAACAAGCCTTTAAACCCCTAGGTGGCCCTAGTGGCCGAGTTATACTCTCGGGAGGGTTCACTAGAGATATACCCACAAAACCTTTACTCCAGACCCTAGCTATCTACGCAGAACCTTGGAAGGGCACTAAAGAACCTCCTTGGTTGGCATACTTATTGATTACGGGAGGAAGTACCCTGATGCGAAATTCTAATTGCTGTAAACGAGTTTGCACTCAAGCATACTAAAATTCATATATAAGTGACAAAGCTCTACTCAGATAGTCGCACTATGGACATCAATATCCGGAATCAAACAAATCACATGAATAGATTAAGAAGATGGATATAGAAATAGATGGTTGCGAATGGACTTCAATGCCAAGATGAACCTATGACCTAGTGGATTGAGATACTGGTCTGGACTAATATCAACACAACTGGCATATACAAGGGAACCAGTGGTCGATAATCCTAAATCAACATCAACTCAGCTGGCATATACAAGGGAACCAGTGGTCGACTTTATAATAAACCTTTATTTTATTTTTTATTTTTTTTATTTATTTTTTATTTTTTTTACTACATGATTAGATCTTTTGGATCCAAGCGCATGCTTCTTGTCAGAAGATTACATGGTAATTCCCGTGGATCCTGCGTTCCACGCTTGTTTAGGCGACGGAGACAGGGAGAACACACACATATTTCTATCCAAGTGTTAATATTTATTCCGATTGGTCTAATTGTAAATAGGACTTTATTTTTGTAAATTTTTATTTTTGAACCTTTTTATTTTTGGACATTGGACTTTGGACATTATTTTTAAACCCCACGGAAGGATATATTTTTAAATATAAACTGTTTGCAGGGAAGGACGACGATTACGATATCGTCTCGGCCCCTCGGGTTAGCACATTGACACAGGAGTCAGTGGCCCGAGTCGACTACAGCGGTTCTTCGCCCGTCTGGTACGGGAGGTAAACTTTTAAACACCCGAAAATCCCCTGTCAGCGGGTTTACTGTCTTCCATAAGGTGCATATATGCTGAGGAATTGAATACGTACTTTAATTTCCTAGTAAAGGGAAAGGCCAGACCATATAAGATAAGAGTTCGGATTTCATCACCATTCTCTTCTTGCTCGCTTTAGGAAAACCATACCAAACTCGATCCCAAGCCTAAAATTTTGATTAGAACGAGACCGATAAGGTAACGAGCTTGTAGGAAAGTCGTTTGAAAGGACTGTATTGGGTATTTTGTTAGCCTAACTCAAAGTTCAGGAAGATTACTGTAAGTCAATTAGAGCCGCCTTGTAACCCAGAGAAGCGTTGCCAAAGAGGTGGGGGTATCAAAGCACCTCTGAGCTTCCTCTACTTCTCTTCGACTTACTTTTTTTTTTTTTTTTTTTTTTTTATAACATGATTAGATCTTTTGGATCCAAGCGCATGCTTCTTGTCAGCAGATTACATGGTAATTCCCGTGGATCCTGCGTTCCACGCTTGTTTAGGCGACGGAGACAGGGAGAACACACACATATTGTTATCCAAGTGTTAATATTTATTCCGATTGGTCTAATTAGTCTGGTCTTTTTTTTTTTTTTTTTTTAGTAACTCAATCACCCTATTTCAACCCAGCAGACATCAACATAAAAATTTGCAAAAACAAAAACAGAAGTAATAAGATGATTCCGAGATACGGTGAAACTATCATGTTATTTCTAACACCTGAGCTCCGTTCTTTTATGAATAGACTCTTTAGATGTTTCCATCTAGTCAAATTGGTCCCTCAACTCCTAAAACCAAAATGCTTCCATCCACTTAGATTGGTTAGTGCCATCCTTAATAGGCATAAATTTCTAGGCTCTGGAGTTTATAATGCAACTAAAAATTTTCTCCCATACCCCCAAACTTAAATCTAACATTGTCCTCAATGTTTAAAAGATAAAATTAAAAGCATGAACAAGGAGAAACTGTTACCATTTGAAGCAAAAGAGTTAAGGAAAGATATTACTGTGTTGCATGAGCATGGGTTACCTCCCAAGAAGTGCTAAGTTTAAAGTCTTCATCCATACTAGGAAAGGATTAGTCACTCGAATCATAAAGTAACAGTCGAAATAACTGTGGGTCTTCAAAACCAAATTGAGCTGACCAAAGGAAACAACAATAAGCCAAGAAAGTAAACAAGTATCGCATGACCTTACCTACTTTCCTGATAACTATCGATAACTGTGGTTCAGGTTCAGGTTCTATGAAAGGGTCTAGATAAATTATTTTCATTGGATGCATTTCCTCATAGGTGGGATCCGAATCATTAGGTCCTAGAGTCTGTAAAAACTCAAATAGAAACTTAGAATCACAAAATAATAACCTAAATAACTGAGGATCCTCTAAGTCAATCAGATTTGACTTACATAATTGACCACAATGAGAGTAGTGGTCATTCTTAAGTAAATGTGTCGATTCTATTAACCTAAAGTACTTAGGCTTAGTCTCAGAACTTAATATTCGACACATTTGAAATATAAACGTTCCCACATTTGGAAGAAAACTATTTGGTGGGAAAACAAAGTCAATCTGGGTATCATAGCCTGGGAAAACCACATCAACCAGGGGATGGGTTTCTAACGACTTAACTTCTTCCTGGACATCATTAGATTCAGGGAAACGTGTATGAAGATAATCTGTTAAAACGGTTGAGGCACATATGTCAAGTCCCAAGTGAGGGACCTTTCTAAGAGTTAAAGCACATGGAGAATGATAATCACCCCCAAACTTAGAGTTTTCAGTGTCTCTAGTTAGACTAGTCACAATCTCCCTAATTTCTAGGTCATCAGATTCCCGAAAATAGGCAATTGATTCTTCTAAGTCAAGTTCATCCTCACTCATCTCTACGAGTTCATTTTCTTTGTCTAAGACTATTGTTTCTAAATCACTAAACAATAAAACAGTATTTTCAGAATATACTCGTTCCTCTAAACCATTATTGGCTTCGTAATCAAAAGGAAATACTACATCGTCTAAAACGGGGATATCTCTAGACAAATCCTCGTCCTTTTGAATAGGTGAATAATTATTAAAATTATTTTGATTTGAACTAGAAATAACATTATCATTATAAAGCTCAATTGGAGTAACAAATTCTTGATCACTATGCCTACATATTTCAGATTCTTCATCAACACTATCCTCATCATAATCGTCATTATAATAGCATGGAATGGTTGAACCTCATCTAAACATGTAGTGTTACCAATTCTAACCTCGTCATCTTGATTATGCAAATAACTATCATTATTTTCAAGGGTATTATTGGAAACACTGTATTGGAAATTAAGATTATTTCGAGCAAGTCTTTCGTTCGTCTCAGCCATCAGCTTGAGGGATTCCTCTATAGAAAGTTTTCTCAATGGTGCAGTTCGTCTATTCATTTCCGACATAAACCTATTTGTTTGCTCAGTTAACAGCTTAAGAGACTCTTCTAAAGATACGGAAGGATCATAAATAGGAACAGAAGGATCATAATAAGGACTAGTTTTCAACAGTTTGATTGTATTGTCCAAAGACGAGGTACTAGCACTATAATAATCCTTATTTTCTTGCTCATATGACCAGTGTGTGTGTGGATAGTAATTGGGCTCACCATGGTATGAACCATAACCTTGAAAAGGTTGGCGTTCCCAACTACTATTCACACTATGGTCGTAATATGAATAATGTCCATTTTGAAACTCAGTCGGATATTCATTGTATTGGCTTCCATCATACCAGTTCGACATTCTTAATTGCAAGGGAATTCTACACAATCACAAACAAGGATGACTCGACCAAATCAAACCTATAAAATCTAGCAAACAACAATCATGATGGCTCCACTTAGATTGTTTCTAGACCAGCTTCTAATCTCCCAAAAGGAAACAGCGTATAGTTTTAGCAAACCTCTCTAGATCGATCCGAATAAAGCAAGTCAAAGAGAAGTAGAGGAAGCTCAGAGGAGCTTTGATACCCCAACCTCTTTGGCAACGCTTCCCTGGGTTACAAGGCGGCTCTAATTGACTTACAGTAATCTTCCTTAACTTTGAGTTAGGCTAACAAAATACCCAATACAGTCCTTTCAAACGACTTTCCTACAAGCTCGTTACCTTATCTGTCTCGTTCTAATCAAAATTTTAGGCTTGGGATCGCGTTTGGTATCGTTTTCCTAAAGCGAGCAAGAAGAGAATGGTGGTGAAATCCGAACTCTTATCTTATATGGTCTGGCCTTTCCCTTTACTAGGAAATTAAAGTTCGTATTCAATTCCTCAGCATATATGCACCTTAAGGAAGACAGTAAACCCGCTAACAGGGGATTCGCGGGTGTTTAAAAGTTTACCTCCCGTACCAGACGGGCGAAGAACCGATGTAGTCGACTCGGGCCACTGACTCCTGTGTCAATGTGCGAACCCCAGGGGTAGAGACGATATCGTAATCGTCGTCCTTCCCTGCAAACAGTTTATATTTAAAAATATACCCTTCCGTAGGGTTTAAAAATAATGTCCAAAGTCCAATGTCCAAAAATAAAAATGTTCAAAAATAAAAAAATTCAAAAATAAAGTCCTATTTACAATTTCTAAAAATAAAATCTAAATAAAATAAAATAAAATAAAATCTAATTAATTAAAAAAATTATCTTCGTCGTTCATTTCGCTTTAAGCTTTAACTCCAAGTCTTTATGAAATCACCAAACTCCTTGACAGCTTCTTTTTCTTTTCGATCCAAACTCCAAAACCTGTAGCACACAGAAAAATACCAAAGAAACGTAAAAAAGAACAAAGAAAAATAAATCTAAAAACTCTAAATCTAAAAACAAATCTGCGTCGGCGGCGCCAAAAATTGATGTGATTTTGAAGTTGTAGTAAAAATGATTCGAACTCTAAGACTTGTGAGGATTCGAGTTTTTAAATTTAATAAAAATACATACAAAAATATTACAAAGGGTGCGAGAGTTACTGGGACTCAAGATTCCACCGAATTCAAAACATAAGGTTCAATTATTAATTCTTTGACAATTTTAGCTCAAGAAAAACATGGACTCTATTTTTGCCAAGGTAGATTCTCAAAACATTGATTGTAAATCCTAAGCATGATGTATCAAAACACCTAAGCTAAGCATACATCATCAAATTAAATGACAACCAATTAATTCAAATCATAATTTCAATTAAAATTAATGCAAAAGTCTTAAAAAGAATTAATAAAATTACCCCAAGTATGATATTCGTCTTCCTCCGTCATCCCAGTGTTGGGGTTTAGCTCCTCATGGTAAAAACATGCTCAAAAAATAGAAACATGGCTCAAAATGTGTTTTTATTAAAGGAGAATAATAATACAGCGAATCTGAAACGCTTTATAGTCGTTACAGAAGTCACCGTTACAATTGAAGTGCTGTTTATAAACGATAACTGTGTTCTGCTGTTGAAGAACGATATTTCTTTCCGACTGTTCTGTGTGGGTCAATTTTCTTCGTGTTCTTCAGCAGCAGCAGCAGAACCCGGTTTCCTGCACCATTGATTTCTCGGATCTGTCGTGTTCTAAACTTTCCCTAACTTTCGACCACCTCTCCTGGGACTCGTACAAACCTTTATATATACCACAGTTCCATTAATTCATAAGAAAATTTCCGGTTATCTTATTTTTCTTTCATCGGAAGTTACGACCTTTTAATCATTCATATTTCTTCTCACGCATATTCTGCTTCCATTTTTAACCCAAATCTTCTCTATATTCGATGAATGGAACTTCAGGGAACATATCATGCCTTATTTTCTAATCGTACTGCCATATATACCCAACAGTTCAAGGCTTTCCATGTTTAACTGAATCTCGACAATACTTTCTCTTTTAACGAATCTGCAGCCACTACCATATCTGTTTTGGTGTAATAATTCCGTACTAACCCAAATCCAAGAAATACCCGGTTAAATATATCCCAATCCAATCCAGCAAAGCACACAGTTGAGATGCGTATTTCACGTAGTATTCCTCCCCTGTTTCACGCGAATCCATTGATATCTTCTTCTCTTTTCGACCATAAGCCCATTATCAATCCTATTACGATGTAGCAGGTCCAAACTGCTCTAAGTCCGTGAAAAAGTTCTCATGAAATCTCCAACAGTTTCTCTCCTTAAATTTATGCACACGAGGAAGAATTTTCCCGCCAAAATTCAGTGCTTGGTGAAGAAGGGTGGCCCCTTAGTAATTTAGATGCCCCTTATCCAAATAATGGATGCCTTTAGTGATTTTCTCCCACGAGCGCAAATAACTCTTTTCTAGCCAATTTCTCCGCAAGAGCTTATTTCTCCAAAAACACCTACAAATACATAAATAACCAAATAAATACAAAATCGAACACTAACAATACATGTAACTGAGATGAAAATAGACACATCAATGTGTCCATCAAAGATGTGGAAAGCTTTGAAGAAATCGGACGAAATTGTACATGAAGGTAAAATTTCACTTGAGGATGATTAAATGACACATGTAATGGAACTAAGTATGCTTATCAATCTAATACTATGTTTTTTGAAGTGTGGTATTCATTATCGAGTTAATGTTAGTATTTTATTGAGTTGACAGATAATAGTTCGGTAAGCACATATGTTTATTGAGGTTGCCGAACTTAAGTTCGGCAACTTGCGCAAATATTTCAGGTTGCCGAACACCTGTTTTGTGTCAGATATAGAACATTGAAATTTTAAATTCAAAGTTCGGTTAGAAAATAAATATTTGCGAGCCAACCGAAATACAAAATTCGGTTACATGGTAAATAATGAGGTAACCGAACTTTTCTTTGAAGGATCAGTCACAAACTGAACATATATATAATACACAAACCACTCTAAAACAAACCTAAGAGTGCAGTTCTGTGATTTCTGCATCAAGAGAATGACTTTTCCAACTTTTGCAAAAGCAAAATTTTGAGTCTCCAGAGACAGGTTCGGCAACCAGTGATATTATACTTTGCTAACCGAACTAGAAAGTTCGGTTACAAGGTAAAAATTGAAGTAACCGAACTTTTTACCTAAAGTCTCAGTCACAAACTGGTAGGATTTAGCTTCAGAGAAGAGTTCGGCAACCAGTGAAATTGTTGCGAGGTAACCGAACTCTGTCTTCGACAACCTGGTAGGATTTAGCTGTTCGCTGAAAAGACAGTTCGGTAACCATTAATTAGTCACGGGTTACCGAACTTTAAGTTCGGTTATCTGTGTTAAAATTTTAGGTTGCCGAAAAACATCCTGTATTGTAAATTTCATCCATATAAAATTGAAAACACAAACCCAATTAAACTTAAAAACACAAACAAGGTTCTAAAACAAATATAAAAGTTGTTATACATACCAAACTACGAAATCCTTAACTAATTGTTTAAAACACACAAACATACGAAATGAAACCATACGAAATCCATAACTAAGATGTTTTTTAAAACTAAAACCATACGAAATCACTAACGACCACCACAACGAACCCTTTTACCACTTCCTTGTTTACCACGAGTTTTAGGTTGAACTTCCTCATCACTTGGGGTCTCATCTACTCGACCGGTTTCCTCCAAGGCACGACTTGAACATTCTCCTTATTGTCGACCCCTCTTCAATTGCTTAGACCTACTTGGCTCCATCATTCTTCTAGTTATAAGACCCTCCCACTCGCCGTAGGAGTAGGTTTGTTCCTTAGTCGACATCGGCTCTCCACTACGTATTTTAGCAATCCATTTCTTCAACAATTTCGTACCCTTCTTCACCTGATTCCAATTAAAAGCATAAGTAAATATATTTTCAATACTTTCAAACAACAAGGAAGTATAAGAGAAGACATTTTCTTACCACATAATCCCATAACATTTTTGCTTCTTCTCCACAAATAGGCATCTCCTTCTGAGCTCTCTTAGCCTCCCTCTCCTTTCCCTTTGCCTTCGCCTTATCAGTAACAGCTTGTTGTTCTTTATTTATCACAAAACGATGACTAATTTCTTGATAAAACACCATATAATCTTCATCACATGCATTTACATCTCCACCACAAGGTACACAATCACCTAAAGGTAAGTAGTAGTTACGAAGTGCATTCCAATGTCCTACCGTATGAGTTGGTTCATGTTTTGGAACAAAATATTTCTCGGTGTTCTTTGTTCCTTGAACCACCAAATTGAAATTTTCATTCACCACGTCGGGATCCATTTTGACACAACAAAGTTGTCTTAGTATTCTCCTTGGATTATATATTGCGTAGCCATTAGGATACCAAATTGGTCCATAGTAAGCCGAGACGGTAGAGAAACCATTCAGATCTTCTTCATCTACAGAGACATCATCGGGTATGGCGTATGGGTGAAATACCACATCGTTCACCGTAAGTTTATCCAATGTCTCCCTCAACGAAGTCAACTGCTCTTCTTTAGACTTCTTTTGTGCGACCAAAAACAACCATTTTCCTGTTGTAGGTTCGTCATAGGGATAAGGTGTCTTTTCCCTAGCCAATCCCAATGAAGGGAAGTGGTCATAAATCCAAACCTATGCGAAAATACAAAAATATTAACCACATACATGAAAATTGATTTGGAAGAAGGAAATTTTGGGGAATAATTTGCTAACTAACAATGTAGAAAGTTACCTGAATAAGAGTTAAGTAACCTCCAATTTGATTTGTATTAATCCTCGACCCTTTGCTCATCTCTCCTAGAACAAAAGCAAGCACCCAGTGGCCCAAGAGTATTTGTTAATCTCATAGAGATTCTCCAAAAGATGTAGATAATGTGCATCCACTCTATTTCCAGAAGTGTCGGGGAAAATGACGGTTCCTAGCTGATATAACCAATAAGCGGTGACATGATCCCTAAGGGTCTCCTGGTCCATCACCAACTTTCCTTTCTCCACCTTCTTTTTTGTCCCTCCAAATGCTTCCTTCAACTTTACCAACTTGAATTTCTTTAACATCTTCTTTAAGGCTCCATTAACCTCTCTTGGATTATACTCATCGCCACGTTTAGGGGACTTCACAGAACGTCTAAACTCACATTGATCCTTTATTGCATCCCATCCTAGACATTTTAGAGCCAATTCTTCAAGAGATTCATAATGCATCGAGGGGTTGTAGCCTTCTCGAAGACATTTACCTTCCACTGGTAAGCCGGTGATTCTCGAGCAATCATCGGGAGTAATTCCCATCTCGCAAAATGGAAGATGCATTGTATATGTCTCAGGAAAATACCTCTCGAAGAATGCGGATACGGCAACAACGTCAAAATCCACATGTGCATACTCAATAGCTCTCCATAACACACACTCTTTAACCTTCGCTTGAAACTCATCACACTCCAAAGAAAAATCCCATTTGGACGCTTTTTGACGACGAATAAGACGAACTGCATCATTATGATCCTACGAAAATAACATAACACTATTAATACTTGACGAAACATGTCCGAAAAAAAAAACGTTTTAATAGTTAAGAATGAACTTAAAGAATACCTTTGTCGCATAGATCTTCGCAGCCCATGAGTGTTTGTAGCCAAACAATGTAGCCCCTCAATCATTTGGAGTACCATAAGTTAGGTTCACTGGTGGCAAACACAAATTATCAGGGGGAATGTGTGAGTATCTATCACAAGGCGGCTTCGGCTTCTTTTTCTCTTTAACAGGAACCATTTCTTGGTCTTCTTCCTCTTCCTCCTCTTCATCCTCTCCCTCATCTTCTTCCTCTTCATCCTCTCCCTCCTCTTCCTCTTGTCCTTCTCCTTCTTTGCCCGGTCCTTGTTCTTCTTCCTCTATATTTTCAACGTGTTCTCTTTGTTGTTTAACCTCTTCATTTCCTTGCTCTTCATTTCCTTGCTCTTCTTCATCATCATTCTCTTCTTCAATAACATTATCAATTGTATTCTCCATCACCTCTTGATTGACTTCCTGGAACGATCCCCCTCCATGTTTAGCATTTTTAGTACCACGGTTTCGGAAATCCAAATGTATTCTACCGCGAGGGGTGGGAGTTCTCAAATCTTCGGCTATGTGGGGATTAGATTTTTTTCCTTTGTTCCTAATGAATGAAAACCACATTATTAGCTAAACAGAATATTGTCTTATACAATAAAATTGAACATGGGATTACATCAAACAAAAAATGTTAACAAACTAAAGTTCGGTTATCTGGTATAAGTTGCGAAGTCACCGAACTACAAGTTTGGTGTTGACAGATCAAAGTTCGATTACCACATAGAAACTGCGAAGTAACCGAACTATATTTTATCAAAGTTCGGTTACCACATAAAAACTGCGAAGTAACCGAACTATATTTTATCAAAGTTCGGTTACCACATAGAAACTGCGAAGTAACCGAACTATATTTTATCAAAGTTCGGTTACCTATATAAATTTATCGACTAAACCGAACTCAAATTTTTCATATAAAGAAGGAGTTCGGTTACGTTTTTTTTTTTGCGAGCTTACCGAACTACATAGTTCGGTTACCTAAAAATTTCTAATTGGCCGAACTGTTCTTCATATTGAAAGTTCGGTTACCAAAATCTAGGGTTTTCAAAATTTCTCCTAGCCGAAATCTATACTGTAACGACCATTTTCAATGGTTTTTGATGATTTCTAATCGATTTCTTCAACAAAAAACGATTCAAAGGAATGGGTATGAAGGAAATTACCTGCATATTTTCATTTTAATCGAATCGGACTTCTTGGTTGATGTTGGATGCTTGACTTCGTCTCCCAACTTTGCTTGAAGTTGTTTATCAACTTCAAATTGATTTGGGAGATTCGCTATATTAGCCAGACCCGGACTCAATCCTGGAAATCTTGGTGTCTGCTTAGAACGCATTGTTTATAAAAATTGATTAATCGACGATGATTTTTTTTCGAATCGACGATGTATACGAAGAAGAGGAGAAGAAGAAGAAGAAGTGGAAGATGAAGAAGAAGAATAAAACAAAAAATAAGGGTTTTGAAACTGATTTTAGGTTTTAATTTAGGGGTTAGATTAGTGGGTAGTGGTTAAATTAGTGGGTTATTAGGATTAGTTATAACCTTAATTAGGATAAGGGCAGATTAGTCTTCCCTAATCTTTTAGGACACCCCTTAAAATTTAGGGTGGACATTCATATAACAAAGTAGTCCCCCACCTTTTTGGGGTAGTCCCCAAAACATCATTCTTAAAGAGGATGTCTGGCTACATGCTCATCATTCTTGCTAGGCGAACTTATCTTTTGAATTACATTTAACCTAAGTTCGGTGCTCATCATTCTTGCTAGGAGAACTTAGCTTTTGAATTACATGTAACCTAAGTTCGGCTATGTGTTCATCATTCTTACTAGTCGAACTTTACTTCGTTAAATCTCGCGAACAAATTGTTAATCAACTGATAAATTAGTTTCAGAATTATCCTTCCAAAGGGTTATAAAACTACAAAATAAGGAGGAATGGTCCCCTTCAAAAAATCAATCTGGGTGCCCAAAAAATCATTCTTTGGCAATGCATTGGGCCAGATAGCAATTTAAAGGAATCATTTTTTGGGGACCAGCCTTTTTTTGGGGACCATTGTTTTATTTTGGGTAAGACATTAGAAGTAAATCTAGGTCACCCCTTATCTAGATATTTATATTAATACCTAAATTACCCTCCTGATTAATTTTGGGTAATGATTAGTTAGTGTTAATAATAGTTAGTGTAATGATTAGTGAAATGATTAAGTTAAAGATAATTAGTGAGATTAAAAAATAAGATGGTTTTTTTTTTTAAAGAAGTAGAATTATTGAGAGAGTAAAGTTAGAGAAGTTGAAGAAGAAAAACATGGAATTTTTTATTTTTTTTGAGTTCACTAAGCTTGAGTATTCAAGTGATAATAGCTCATCTGAATCTTCATCTCCTTCCTCTCCTAGAGTATTCGTTAATCTTCACAATGATCCGGATATGAGTTATTTCTTAGATGGTAATTGTATTCTTCCCCAAACTCAATCTCAAGATGAAAATGATGGATTTTACCAACCACAACTGGTGGAAGAGTATTTGGGTACCCAGGTATGCTTCAAACTTAGATAATGTTGGTTGAATTGATCCAATATTTCATAAAAATGTAAATTTTGTAAGTAAATTTGGGCTAGGTCAAAGGAGTTCGGTTACCTTATGTGAAGAATAGGTAACCGAACACATCTGAAAGTGTAGTTCGGTTACTTTTTCCAAAGACGCAGGTAACCGAACTTGCTCTTAATGGAGGTTTTTAGTTGGTCGGTTAACATACATGTTACCGAATTTTGTTTATAGGATTTATAGAGTTATGTTCGGTTTGCCCGCAATGTTGCCGAACTTTAGGGTCTAGAAGTTCGGTTGGTTCGCAACCAAATTTGTAACCGAACTTTATGTATAATTAAGATTTTACCAAGTGTACTAAGTTCGGTTGGTTCGCAAACTATACCCAACCAAATTACTAACCGAACTTTAGGCAAAAAAAAAGATTATACCAAATGTAAGAAGTTCGGTTGGTTCGCAAACTATAACCTAACCAAATATATAACCGAACTTTACGTATAATTAAGATTTTACCAAGTGGACTAAGTTCGGTTGGTTCGCAAACTATAACCCAACCAAATTTCTAACCGAACTTTACGCCCAAAAAATATTATACCAAATGTAAGAAGTTCGGTTGGTTTGCAAACTTTAACCCAACCAAGTTCCCAGCCGAAACTTCACGTACCAAAATATTATCAAGCAAACCGTTAGCTTCGGTTGGTTCGCAAAACTTCTTAACCAACCGAACTCCGTGTTCGGTTTTTTCGATAAAATTATTTCGTTGCCGAACTTATTTGTTATTTCAATTGATGTTCTTCCATTTCTTGTAGATTGAATGCCAACCTATACCAATGGATGATCAAACTTCTCCGGTTGATATGTTGTTCGAAGATACATCCAATCACAATATCAATGAGTTGGTATTTGACTTTCCTATTGATGCGAAGAATTGGGCTAGAGAACATGCCAAGAAAGACATGTGCGTATTAGTTTTGAATGGAAAAGAAAGCAAAACTTGTTTTGAAATGGTTTGTGAGAGAAGTGGAGATCCGGATGTTAGTCACAAGAGGAAGGGTTATGTGTATAAAGGAAAGACGACGAGGAAGAACACAACGTGATTAAACAAAATTAAATGTTCGTTTGAGCTAGTATTTAAGAAGTGCAAAAAAATGAAGGGATGGGTTCTATCTATGGATGTTGTGGAAGGTCATCATAACCACCCTCGTACGGAACATCTTGAAGGACATTGAATGGCCGCAAGGCTCACTCCTCAAGAAATGGAGAAAATAGCTAAATATAGGAGAATGGGTATTTCACCACTTAATATGCTTCGCTTACTAAAGGATGATAACAAGGATAACATATCATCGTTGTCCACCATTTACAATGCAATTGAGACAATTAAAAGGAATGAATGAAAGGATAAATAAGTTATGCAACAATTATTTTATTTTTTGGCTCAAGAGAGAGGCTACGCGGTTCAAAAGAAGGTAGGTCCGGAAGAAGAAATAACGCATCTCTTCATTGCACATCCAAAGAGTACTCAATTGGCTCAATGCTTCCATGAAGTTCTTATAATGGATTGCACTTACAAGGCTAACAAATACGAGATGCCATTGTTGAACATTGTTGGTCGTACGTCGACGAACTCACCGTTTACCATTGCTTTTTGTTTTCTAAAGGATGAGCAAGAACCAAGTTACACTTGGGCGCTATAACAATTGAAGGCCATCTACCGAGATGATGATATCCCCGGGGTTATAGTGACGGACAATGAAGTGTCATTAATGAACGCAATAGAGAGAGTCTTCCCATTAGCACATAATATGCTTTGTACGTTCCATATATGGTGTAATGTGATGAATAGGTGCAAGCCTCAAATTTTTCCACCAAAGAGGAAAGCATTTGAATAGATTAGTAAGCTACCGAAAGATGAACAAGCGGATGCAAAAGAGGAATTCGATAAATAATACATTATAAATCACGCTACATTTGTTGCTTTCTCCGGTGAATGAGAGTCATTGACTTGGTCTCTCACCGAGAAGAGTATAATCTAAATTTTGCCGCATTTATCGAACATTGGTCTAGCCCCGAATATCTCGAGGATATTTTAACGTATGTGGTTGAGCAATGGTTGGAACCGCACAAAGAGAGCTTCATTTATGCATTTACCAACCACCATAAACACTTTGGGAATGAAGCGACAAGTTTGGTAGAATCGGCTCACCACCGGTTGAAAAAAAATCTTTTTGGATGTGTCGATAATTTTGTGATTGTGTTTAACGCAATGGAGAATTACTTCAACCGCGAGATTGATAGAATTAAAGAGAAGTTTCAAAAAAGCCGCATCATGAAGTACAAAAAGATTATAAAAAAAGATGGTAACATCAAGAAATTGGAGGACCTTCGGTTGTTCAAGGGACTCCATTATAATGTTTCACATGCTTGCATTAAGAGGTTAATGGTAGAGGTGAATTTGATTGACATACGGGGAACCAAGCCGGACAAGGTGTGTGTTTGCAACATGATTAAGTCTATGGGACTCCCTTGTCGTCATATGATAGTTAAATATGAACATGGCATAATCCCTTTAAGCGATATAGATCCATATTGGCAACAATTAAGTTTTGTCCCTCCTCCAAAGGGTGATGTCGGAGAAGAGTTTGGTGATAATGAAATGGGACGAATCGTTATCGATATGTATCGGAACATGAACAAACTCGAAAGGCAAATATTTTGGGATGACATGCGGCTAATCGTTAATCCGCACACTTCTAAGAATGTCCAAGAACCGAAAAAAGGTAAGGGAAAAGGTAGGCCAAGCACCAAAGAAACAAAAAAACAAGTAAGAGAATATGCAAAGGTGTTGGCTAGGAGGAAAAGTGAAATGAACGCTTTTACTAGAGATCCTTCGGCGCATGAGCATACCGCGGCGAAGTACCAAGAAGATTCTAAGAAAAGGTCTAGGAGTATTATGGAAAATGGAGAAACAAGTGAACGGGATATGAAGAAAAAAGACCGATGTTACACTCGCCACCAACCCAACCTACTCCATCGGAACCTATCCAACCAACTCAACGAGACATGAAGCTTAAGACTCCAATGTGCCGCATCCAAGAATGGAGTCGACCAATTGATGATACACCACCTGTTATTGATAAAAGCTACTTGGAAGAGCTACCTCCTTACATTAGAAAGTACGTCATATCCACCGACGACGTCCCTCCGGATGGTAATTGCGGTTTCCATGTTGTCGTACAAAAACTAGGGCCTTATACTCAAGGTGCCAAGATATATAATGATTGTCCAATCACTTATGTATGGCAAAGGTTGTTGATGAAGCTAAAGGAGAACCCGGAATTTTACAAGACAATGTTGTGCGATGGGGAAGCTAGTCTCAATGTGCAGTTTGTTAGGTATCAAATCCGTCTCCATGGGGGCAATCCAATCACAAGGGATCATCATTGGATGGGCATGCCGATATGTGGGCACTTAATCGCCGACGCATTCAATTGCGTGGTTCACTTTTTCTCAAAAGGTGCTAGTTTCACATACACTCCGAAAACAACCATATGTGTCGAGCAACAGAAACGTAGGAGATTGGTGATTGCATTGATTAAGAACAACCATTTTATAGGCATCCAGTTAGAAGACAATTGTCCATTACCTCCGATATCCGGAAACTCTTATTGGCATGGATTTAACCCCGACATAATGTTTGTTGGTGCATTATGTATGAGCATAACATGGAGATGTGGAAAGCTTTGAAGGATTCGGAAGAAATTATACACAAAGGTCAAATTGTCCTTGAGGATGATTAAATGTACCATTAATTAAACTAAGTATGCTTTGAACATCATATAATGAATTAAAAATTATGTTTTTTGGAATTTGGTCTAATTTTTGGGTGTATTATAGTGTAGTTGTATAATTTTCTTTTATTTTTTTAAGGTTTATAGTGATATATTCGGTTAAAAAAGAAGTTTATGTAGCAACCGAACTACAAAGTTCGGTTACCTGCTACAATTTCTCAGGTAACCGAACCATACGATGAACTATCATTCAAAGTAGTTTGGGTGGTTATTAAATTTCGCAGGTAACCGAACTACTATTAAACTCTCCCTGGTTGTGAGAGCATTGAGTTCGGTTACCTAGTTGTATTTAGCGATCTAACCGAACAAGAAGTTTGGTAAGACTATAGTTTTGCGAACGAACCGAACTTGTTGTTTGGTATGATATATAACTTGGACAAACAAACAACCGAAAGTCTATAATTTTGTTAAAATTGAAAACCAATAAAAACCAAACAACTGTAATTGAAAATTAATTAAAATGCAACACCAACATAACAAACAAAGGTTGAGGGTGATACTAAAGATAAATTTTAAACTTACTAACACTCAATATAAATATTGATAGCACAACGTACTTAATATCCAAAACGAACACAAAAGAACTTCATAAGAACAGAGAAATGAGCTTCATATTTGAAATTCTTTCTTTTCCATCTTCACCATTCATTTTGAGATCTTTCTACGGTTTCCTCGAATGTTTCACCTTTAAGTCCATACCACTTCACAATTCCAACTAAACCAATAAATTCTTTGACCCTATCTTCTATCTTTGCAAATCGAATAAACAAGGCTGCACGATCACGGTTATGGGGGTTTCCGGTTTCGTAGTAGAATTTCTCATGAATCTTTCCCAATAAATCTGACTCATTACGCCATTCATTCGTCGTTCTTCACCTCTCTTAGGATAGTACACTACATAATTCCTGCAAAGAGAAAGATCTTCATCGAGAGTAAACTTCTGATGTCGCACTGCAATTTTTAAGAGGTTTGATATGGAAAGTGAGGAAGTTTAGTTCGTATATATAACATAGGTGGAAAGGCAACGACAATTTTTTTCAAAATTAAGTTGTGGTGTCTTGACAATATGCAATGCAGCTAAAGTTCGGTTAGCCGTGTGATTTTTCGTCTAACCGAACTTTGTTGCATTTCAAAAAAAAGTGAGTCTTAACGGCTCTATTTCCCCTGGTTTCCAATCAGCTTAAAGCTTTGGAAATTAAAAGTTCGGTTACCTTCTAAAATTGCTCAGGTAACCGAACTTCATTGTCCCAAAGTTCGGTTAACATAAAAAATTCCGATGTAACCGAACTTAACAAAAAAAAAAAAAAATCAAAAGTTACAGAGAGTTATTCGGTTACCTAGTATAAAATGGCAGGTAACCGAACTCTTAGTACATTAGGACTGGATTTGGAAGCATTAAGTTCGGTTACCTGTCATATTTTTGCAGGTATCCAAACTAATAAGACGAATTCAAAGATAATTGTCAAGTGTTAAGTTCGGTTACCTGTCATTTTTACCAGGTGACCGAATATCACACTGTAACTTCTGTATTTTTTTTGTTTGTTGAGTTCGATTACCTGTCATTTTTTACCAGGTAACCGAACTACCTTATTGTATCTCAAATTTTTTTGTGTAATGAAGTTAGGTTAGATCGATAAATTAGCATAATAGCCGAACTTATCTTTTAAAACACACATTAAAAACCAAATTATCAAGCACACAAATTAATCCGCAATACCATTACTAATTGTTCCAAACACCCAAACATAAGAAAACAAACTACCAAATCCACAATAAAAAAGTTTTCTAAACATAAGAAACTAAACTACTAATTGTTGCAATCACTCATTCACGACGACCACTACGACAAACTCTTTTATTCTTGCGTTTATGAGCTTTAGCTTGTTCTGCGTCGTCACTTGGGGTGTCCTCTCCACTGCTTTGTTGTTCAACCATCCGACTTGAACCTACCCCTTCTCGGCGACTCCTCTTCACCGGCATGGTCTAGCTTGGATTAATATGGCTTGGATCAACAATGTTGGGTGAAAAAACCTTAGTCCATTGGTTGTAAAGGTCTTTTTGTTCTCGAGTGTTCATCGGCTCTCCACTCCAGATTTTTGCCATCATTTTCTTCAACAATTTAGTACTTGCCTTCACCTTTTTTCAATCAAAAACATAAATAACTATTATTTTTCAATATTTTATAAATATTTGAAAAGCAAAAATAAGAGAAAATATCTTACCGCGACATTCCATAAGTTCAAGGCCTCATCACCACAGGTAGGCATATGCTTCTGAATTTTTTGAGCCTCTTTCTCCACTGCCTTCGCTTTCACTTTCTCAGCACGGGCTTGTTGGACTCTGTTTATTACAAGAGGATGAGAAATATTTTCATACCATTCCATATATCCCTCGTCAGCGGCATTTGTATCATCATACGAATCTTCACACTCTTCAGCTCGAAGAACATAATTCCCAAAGTTGTTCCAGTGGTCCACTGATGGAGCAGGTTCATATTTTGGGGTAAAATATTTGACAGTGTTCTTAGTTCCCCGCTTCTTCACCTTGAAGTTTTCCACTCGTGGAACACTTTGGACACAAGAAAGTAGTCTCAATACTCTTTGAGGATTATACATTGTACAACCGCTAGGATGACAAAACGGTCCATTATAACCTGCGATAGGTGAGATATCAACAACCTCAACATCTTCCTCTTCATCTGATGGAATGGTGTATGGATGGAAAACCACATCTTCAAGCGTTGTATTATCCAAGGTCTCCCTCAACTTCAACACCTTTTTCTTCTTACCCTTATCTTGTGAGTTCAAAAATTCGTATTTACCAGCTGTAGGCTTCCCATAAAGCCAATGAGTCTTAGCATGAGACAATTTCAGTTTATGGAAGTGGTCGTACACCCAAACCTAAGAGAAGGAGCCACAAATGATACATTTGCAGTATGATTAGTAACAATACACATTCATTCACTTATCACAAATATATCTTGTAAACCGAAGGTTGCCTAATTATTTCATGTCTCAACCGAACTATACTCTGTAAACTAACTATTTTGAAACACACAAAGGATAATTTAATGGGGTACCTGAATAAGGGTGTATAAGCCTCCAATTTGACAAGTCTTAAGCCTTGAAGCTTTTCTGAGCTCCTCTTGAACGAATGAAAGAACCGCCATGCCCCAAGAGTAGTTGTTCACCTCATTAAGGGGGTCCAAAAGCTGCAGGTAATGGGCATTTACCAAGTGACCTGAAGTGTCTGGGAAGAAAATTGTTCCTAGTTGATATAACAAATAAGCAGTCACATGGTGCTTAATCTTCTCCGTTGTCATCACCAATTTTCCTTTCTCAACCAATTTTTTTGTCCCTCCAAAGTCCTGTTTCAAGACTTTGATCTTAAACTTTATCAAATTCTTCTTGTACGTGCGGTCTTCCTCGAACTCATTATACTCATCACCTTTCTTAGGTTTAACAGCTCGTATAAACTCATATTGCGCCTTGTCCGGGCCCCATCCTAGACACTTTTCGACCAACTTTTCAAGAACATCATAATTCATTAAGGGATCGTAGCCTTCTCGAACACTTTTTCCCATAACTGGTAGGCTTGTGATTCGATAACAATCATCCGGAGTTATTGCCATCTCGCCAAATGGTAGATGAATGGTATCCATCTCTGGATAAAGCCTCTCGGTAATGCAGAAACAGAGACAGTATCAAATTTTTGGTGCGCATGTTGTATCGCGTTCCATAGTACACAATGAAATACCTCCAACCGGACCTTATCACACTTGTCCGCTATATCCCATATCTTGTTCTTCTGACGTTTCAAAACACGAACCGCATTATTATGATCCTACAAAAATAACATCATATATTATATATTAATAGTTTGTAAGAAATATATGTCAACATATAATAAAATGATTGAAAAATCTTGATGATTAAGATTCAATACCTTTGTCGCAAAGATCTTGGCAGCCCATGAGTTTTTGTAGCCAAACAATACCTCCCCTCCATCTCTTGGAGTACCATAAGTTGGGTTCTTTGGCGGCAAACACAAATTTCCATCAAGAATGTATGCATATCTAGCATAAGGCTTTTTAGGCGTCTTTCTAGGGGGTTTTTTTTTGAACTATTTCTCCTTGTTCTTCTTTCTCTTCATCCGAGTCCTTCTCTGATTCGTCATCTTCATTATCTCCATCCTTATCTCCATCTTCCTCATCTTATTCACTGTCATCATTGTCATTCTCTTCATCCTCATCTACTTCTTCTTCTTCAGCTGGTTCCTCTTTTCAACCTTGATTATGTTCTTGATTACCCGTCTCTTCCACAATCTTTTGATTAACTTGTTGGATTACATTGTCAACATAATCTCTATTGACATCATCTTGGATGACAACACCCGATAATGACCCACCTCCAAACTTAGCATTTTTGGTTCCACGCTTAATGACACCTAAGTGTACTCTGCCTCGAGGCGTGGGAGTTCTCATATCTTCCAGTAAAGGTTGGTTGTATTTTTTACCTTTGCCACTAATCAAGAAAAATAAAGATATTAGCTTAACCGATAAATGATTGACTAACTCAGAAGCAAAATAGGCCAACTCTAATTTTGTGTTCCAGAGTATAGTTCGGTTACTAAAGTTTTTTTGCGAACCGAACTCAACATTGGTCACTATTAGGGAAGAGTTCGGTTAGTATGGTTTTTCGCGAACAAACCGAACTCTACATATATGCAATTAGTTCGGTTTGTAAGGTTTTTTTGCGAACAAAACGAACTCCACATATATGGAATTAGGGAAGAGTTCGGTTACGAAAATCTAAAAAAAAAAATGCGAACAAACCGAAGTCCATATGTAAAGTTCGGTTAAATCCAAACTCAACATAGTAGGTAAAATAGCAAAGTTCAGTTACAAAGTTTCAACAATTATTTTTTTTAAGATTGGTAAAGTTCAATTACATAATATTCTTAGCATTTATGCGAACCAACCGAAGTCTATATGTATGCAAAGTTCGGTTAAAGGGTAAAGTTCGGTTACATAATATTTTTAGCATTTTTTGCGAACCAACCGAAGTCTATATGTATGCAAAGTTCGGTTACATAATATTCTAAGCATTCTTTGCGAACCAACCGAACTCTCAGTTCGGTTACCTAATGTTAAATTCTTAGTAACCAAACTGTCCTTCGTGTTCTTCCTTTCAGGAAGTTCGGTTAGAAAGCTAGGTTTTTTTTGTAAACTCGTCCTAACTGAACAACACACTGTAACTTCCATTTGAACCCTATTTTGATGATTTCTATTCAATTAAACGAATCAAAATCAAATTAAAACTAATGGGTTTGGTTGAAAATACCTGCGGATTTTTTCCATGGCAGTTTCAGGGTTCTTCTTGCGTCTATTGTAGCCGATTATGACTTCACCTTCCGGTTCCACTTTTTTGTTAATCTCCAATTCACTTGGCTGATTTGCTAGATGTCCTAATCGAGGACCTTCTCCTGGAAGTCTTGAGGTTTTCTTTCGAAGAACCATTCTTATAGTTGATTGATTAATCGACGATGAAAAGTTTATGAATCGACGATTAATCGATGAAGACGATGTTGAAAGGAAGAAGAAGAAGAATTTTTCCCCCCCAAAACGTTTCTGTGCGGCAGGGTAGAGGAGGAGTTGTGAGGAGGAGGAGTTGTTTTGTTAATAGATTAGGTTAATATTTTGGTGGTTATTAGGTTAGTTTTAATTTTAATTACGGTTAGGAGCAAATTAGTAATGTCACTACTTTAGGACATCCTTATAATTATAGGGTAGATGGCCTTATAAAACAATGGTCCCAAAAAATCGTTCATTTAAAGACCAATCCTGAAAGTGCACAAAAATTCACGGACTGTAGAAACTAGAAACCTCCCAACTTTTCTTTCGTCTTCCATTTGGTGCCAAGCGGCCAACAATCCAGTGAAGAGTAAATATGGCGAAGCAAGTTTTTCGTCTTCCTCGCATACATTCAGCCAATGCACTCCAAAACCCTAACAATCATTACCCAGTCCCTCCTCCGCTATGTAGTAGATTTCTGTCTTCTTCTTCTTTATCATCATCATCTGATAATCAAAAGCAGACTAAACCATTAACATCTCTTGGAGCTTCATTACAAAACCTGATATCAAACAAAAAGTATAAAGAAACCCTTGATTTATTTTCGAAAATTCTTGATGCTGGAACCGTTACTCCTGATAGATATGCTTATAATAAAGCAGTTCAATCAGCTGTTAAGTTAAGGGATTTACAAAAAGCTATTGAATTCATGGAAATGACGAGTAAATGGAAACCGGATTCGTTTACATATAACGTTGTTA
This sequence comes from Papaver atlanticum, assembly GCA_023531105.1. NCBI lineage: Eukaryota > Viridiplantae > Streptophyta > Magnoliopsida > Ranunculales > Papaveraceae > Papaver > Papaver atlanticum. Next base: position 286,840 of record JAJJMB010007362.1, read on the forward strand.
TTGGTGGTTTATGTAGAGAGAAAAGAATGGAAGATGCTGGTAAAATGTTTGTTAAAATGCTTCACAAGAGAATCAAACCGAATAAAATTACTTATAATACGCTTATTGATGGGTATTGTAAGGCGGGGGATTTAGATAAAGCTTTTGAGATTAGAGAGAAAATGAAATGTGCAGGGTTTGTTCCTGATTTACGTACGTTTAATACCTTGTTAAGTGGGCTTTGTAGAGTGAATCGGATTAAAGAAGTTCTTGAATTGTTAAACGAAATGAAAATGTATGGATTTGTTCCTGATGGATTTACTAATAGTTCTCTTATTGAGGCGTTTTCGAAGCTTGGTGACTCTGATGGTTTATTGGCAGTTTCTGAAGCTATGCTAAGTGAAGGAGTACAGGTTAATGCGTATACATGTTGCCCTTTGTTGAAGGGGATTTGCAAGGAAGGAAAAATGATGGAGGCTGAGGAAATTTTGAACAAGTTAATGGGTAAAGGATTTGTTCCAACAAGAGTTATTTATAATACTATTGTGGATGGATATTGTCGGGTTGGTGATGTTAAAAAAGCTCTTTCTACAATTGCGCAGATGGAATCGGTCGGATTGAATCCAGATTGCATTACTTTCAATTCTGTTCTTTACAGATTCTGTGAGACGAAGCAGATGAAAGAAGCAGAAGAGTTGGTCAAGGAGATGGAGGGGAGGCGAATTTTACTAAGTATGGAGAGTTATAATACTTTAATCGGTGGTTACGGAAGGAATGAACAATTTGAGAGGTGTTTTCAGATTCTTGAGGAAATGGAAGAGAAAGGGCTCAAACCCAATGAAGTGAGTTATGGTTCTCTCATAAATTGGTTCTGCAAAAAGGGTAAGCTTATTGAAGCTGAACTTCTTTTAAGTGATGTGGCAAGTCGAAGAATTCCTTGTGTGCAGATGTATAACATGATTATTGATGGTTACTGTAAGGCAAACAATTTAGTAGATGCTTTTCGGTTATTTAACGAGATGGAGACTGGTGAGGTCTCTCCTACACTTGTAACATACAATTCTTTGATAAATGGGCTCTGCAAAGTGGGAAATGTATCAGGGGCCGAACAATTGGTTTACTCAATTGAAAGTAAAGGTTTTTCACCTGATGTGATAACATACAACTCCTTGTTATACGGGTATTGTCAAGTTGGAAATGCTCAAAAAGGTCTTGAGCTATATCAGAAGATGAAGAGCAGGTCTATAAAACCTACCTTAATTACTTACCATACTCTTATTACCGGGTTCGGCAAGGAAGGCAATGTCCAAGAAGTAGAGAAGTTGTATAAGGAAATGTTAGAGAAGAATCTGCACAAACCTTCAGTTCACATACTATAGAAAATTTTCAGTTTGGCCAGGTCCGAAAAAGTGGTATAAACCATTTGAATGAGGATACTGTATTGTGAGTTGGTGATGGTAGTCACGTATCTGTGTGGAATGATTGTTGGATTTTCGATACTAATCTGGATATGAAGTTTCAGTCTTTAATTCAAAATGGTCAGTGGTGCATCCCTGAAGAAATGCTTGAATTCATTAATGTTAGGAATTTGCTGGCCCTCAATGGTGGTTGGGACAAAAGAATTTGGGGTGGGAATCTTCAAGGATTTTTAATTGTATCAGCTGCATATCACAAAGTAAGCGAAAAACTTCCAAGCTGTTGTTGGTATTAGAAAATTTGGACCGAATGCATCCATCCCTAACCTGCTAGCAATGTGTGGAAGATACAGAGGTTTGTGCTTCTAATGACAATCTTAAGAAAAGGGGATTTAAGTTAGCATCAAGATGCTGCTTCTGTAAGAAGGAATTTGAATCTATGAATCATCAAGATGCCATCTTCTTTGGGAGTGGCTTGGAGGTATCTTTAACTTCTTAAATCCTACTTCATTTCCTCTTGTTCACTCCTTTAGCTATTTTAAAAGTCCAATCATTAAGTAAAAGTCTGGTTTTTAGCTGCTTTCAGCTTGATGAATGAGCTGTGGTTCTTAAGAAACAAAGTTATTTGGTACCGATTGCAGGAGGGTGAAGGTGATTAGAGCAGTAGCTTTGGTATTAAGTTACCTTCTGGTCTAGCAAAGTTTGGATTTATTGGTAGGAATTCAGGTGGTGGTGTGATTGTTGCTGAAATCGGAGCTCTGGGGATTGCAACAAATTATATTGCAGAGGTGATTGCAGTTTTTAAGGCTCTTGAAGTTGGTCAATTCAACATTTGAAATCAGTCTGATTCTAGTGCAGTTCAGATTGGTTCTTTACCTTGGATTGTTCTTCATAGATGCACCTATATTTATGTTAAGATTTAGTGGTTAGATTTTCGCCATGCATTCAAATAAGTCAATTTCTCTGCTGGGTGTCTAGCATAAAAATAGGAGTAGCTCTTGGCAGTGGTCAAGTGTTTAGGCATTCCTCTCTGTCCAGATTTTCTTTTAAGGCTTGAATGGCCAATTGAAAATGCTAGGCCTTCTATTCCTAAGATGAAAATTATGCAATTAGTTCATGGGGGTGGTCATAGAATGACTGGTTGCTTGTGGAATACCTCTTATGAGCCTAAAGTTTTGCAGCTATTTGGTATTGATTGCAGGAGGGTTAAGGTGATTAGAGCAGTGGCGTTAAGTTACCTTCTGGTCTAGCTGGTGGTGTTATTGTTGCAGAATCTGGAAGTCTGGAGGGATTGCAACAAATTATATTGCAGTTGTTAAGGCTCTTGAATGGGCTATTGAGGTTGCTCAATTCAACATCTAAATTCAACAAATTCTAGTGCGGTGCTCAGAGCTTTTCAGACTGGTTCTTTACCTTGGATTGTTCTTCATAGATGCACCTATATTTGTGTTGTGATTTAGTGGTTACATTTTCGGCATGCATTCAGGCTCAGCGAAGTCAATTTTTTCTGTTGAGCCTCTAGCATAAAAAAAAAAGGAGTAGCTCTTGTCAGTGGTCAAGTGGTTAGGCATTCCTCTCTGTCCAGATTTTCTTGTAAGGCTTGAATGGCCAATTGAGTCTTGTTTTCACTTGTTGTTGAGTGGAAGTCCTTTCGACTGTTTTTGTTCTTTTGTCCTTGTTACTATTTGGTTGTAATTTGGCTTCTGATGAGCAATGAAATACGATTGATTTATTACGTAACGTGATGTAGCGTGAAATGCAGAATCTGTAAACATGAAATACAGATCTTTAATCAATTGCATTGCAGAGGTTCTGAAATCAATTGAAGTGCAGAATTCTGTAATCAATTGCATTGCAGGTTCCGAAATCAATTGTATGGGTTTTAGAAATCAGTTTGGCACGCAAAGAGAAAATGGTGAATTTTACTTTTACACTTGTCAATCATCCCTGTAAACTATCTGTTTTTTTTTGTTTTTTTTTTGAACCCTATTGAGCGTCTCAGTTATTGATAGGAAATATTTACAAATACAATGTCACAGACTCATGAACACTGAACCTGTAATTTCTTGGAACCATTGAGAGGGCGGGAAGAGACGTTTAAGAATATTGACACTGATCTACATGTCTCGGACTCGTCAATCAAATCCTGCTGGTGCAGCATCAATCTCAGGTGCACCTGGAGGGAAAGCAATAACAGCAGTTGTTGCTTTGTCCTCCCTCTCCTTACTAACCCTCTCAACCACGCACTTTTGATTCTTTCTTCCTCTTTGCAAGCTCATCACACTTCGCCTTTCTCTCTGTAGATACCAAATAATATGCAAATTGTTAAACAAATTCCCACTTCCATTACCATGTTTAGGAGAGTAATCTCCAGTATCACACAGACACTCAGAAAACAAATACAGTTTGAACCTCGTTGCCCATCTTCCTTGTTGGAAATGATTTAGGAGTTACAGGACTGAATGGATTTAAGAGATATTGAAAATAGGCTCACAACACTCAACTGGATGTTTTTGGAAATGAAAATTTTATTGCTTTTCGAAACTCTGGTCGTACACAGACCTTAACTTTCTTACACAAGACACTCTCACTGTTACACCTTACCATACACTTTTCTTTTCACTCAATTACTGTAACTACGGAAAATCCCACAGTCACACCCTAGTAGTAATCTGATGAAAAACTAAGACATGATTTGAAATTCTCTAAGTAATTTTCATTAAGAACATGAACATAAACAAAATACAATATGAGAAAACCCTAACTTGGAAAACAAACAACTTTCTCTCTCCTAAATTCCTCACACAAACTCTCAAAAAAGGTCTCTCCTCCATAGAATGGCCTCTGGTGCCTTTTATAGAGGTTATACATAGTGGAGGACAGCTAATAAAGCCCCTTAATTCGGATCTGAGAGGGCGATAGTATCGCCATATCTTCTTGCTATCGCGTTATCAACGCGTTGACCCTCACATGTTTTGTGTGATTCTTATGACGTCATCGCGTACGTCAGAACTGACGTAGTAAGCTTGTTATTTTCCCCCATTACTACTGTCTTCATTATCTTCTCCTTCAACTGCCTGTTGACAAATGACTTCCTCGCGTTCCTATTGGTTGTGCGATATTTTGTATCTACATTTTGCTTCTCCTCGCATTAGTCTTATCTGAAGGAGAGATCAATAAGAGAAGTCTCATTTTAACGCATCAACCCTGTCTTTTCATATTCTTCAGATCTTCCGACATAGTCCCGTGTTTTTCGCATGACCGTCTACATGTGTTGGTTTTTTAATTACTGATCGACACGTCTTCGATTCTTCTCCTTTTTTACTGGTAACCGCCCTTGCCTGTTGGTCTTCAACCAAATGCTTGAGAGAATATATTGGGAAGAGGAATAAAATCCTTTATCTGTTTTATCACGCCTTCAAATTTTCTTTTACCGCCTTCCCTCTCATCTTTTGTAACTTCTTCTTCTGCTGTTGTTTCCACTATCTTTTCTCCAAAATTTGCCTTCGTAGTTTCGATTCTATCTTCCTTTTAACCCTTTTCTGCTTTTACCAAGGATCTCTAATAGTCTTGTCTCCAAATATTTCCAATCTTTAATTTTGATATATTCTTTCGATCAGATTTTCTCTATCTTATTCCCATACTTCAATGGCTCCACCATCAGGAAAAAGAAAACTTAGAGAAGTCCAAAGATTTACTGATGAACTTGCTTTGAAAAGAATTACTCTAATAGTTCCTCCCAACTCTAATAGTTCAAAGATTGGTTCGCTCTCGAGCAATGGAGCGACAGGAGGACCATTATCTCGCTTGAGAAGCTTTATGATGGTCTTCCTATTCCTCTTTATAATTATGAGATTCCCTTATTTTATGAGTTACTATCGAGTTTTAATGTTCCGCGTGCGATATACTAGTTGAGTGGTGATGCGATCCGGATCATGGTTGAGTATTCTCGTCGCGCTGCTGGCCTGGATTTTCTGTATAAGAAGCATGTTATTGCTTATGATAAGGCGATATATACAGTCGAGAATTTCTTCAAACACTATGAATTTAAGTTGGTTGCTAGCAGAAAATATCGCTGGGGTATTCGTCTAAGGCGAGTGGATGGTTTTGCTGAAAGCGAGAAGGTCATGCGAGATGTTGACTACTTCTGCCCGCTTCTCTAAAGACCCTCTTTGGATGAAGTATATATCCTGTTATCATTGATGGTCCTTACATTTGGGGCAGGAATGCTGATGGATCTGATCGTACGTGTCCTGCCAATCTTCATGGTTTAAGCCTTGGTTCTTTAACTGGCCTAAGGAAGCTAAAGAGGTATTTCTTAATATCTTCGTGCTTGAGACTGTTTCCTTCGCGTTTTCTTATTGTCGTTGTTGATCTTTAGGTTAAGAAGAGGGTAAACCAAGAGTCGCAGAAGGCGAAGTCCTCGCGCTCCAAGAAAGTAAGAAATACTTTTCTTCGTTGATTTTAAAACAATATTGTTTCCTCTGTTTCTTCCCTATCTTGGTGTGTGTGTAGGGCGAGTCTGAAGATGACACTTCTAACTCTTCATATGAATCTCCCCAACTTAAGAAGGCCCTCCTGTCTAAAAAGGTGAAAGGTAAAGATAAGCAGACACTTCCAAATCCTGATCAGGATAATGTTTCAAAGAAAAGGAAGACGGTTCCCTTCATTCAGAACACGTCATCTTTTGATTGATGAATTTCCACTGTATGAGAGTTCTTTAATGAATAATATCTCCTTTGGACCTCCTAATAATCTGCTTTCATCCGAAGTTGTCCCGCGTTCTTCTCATGCCTCAGATAGTTTAGGTGCAAATATGGGAATTCTTTTTGAGATTTTCAAGTCCTCATCTTTACATACAGGATTTTGTTCTTCTCCCGAGCTCTTGGTAAATTTCTTTCCGCGCTTTGCTTTTGTTAGTATTTGTTGTAGTTTGTAGGTAATCATTTGTTCTGTGTTTTCATAGAACTCTCGGCTATCTGAAGCTCTATTTCGAGATCAACGCGAGAAAATACGCAATCTTGAAAGTGAGAACCCCAAAGTCAAAGGAGAATTATATGTTTATTCTGGAAAAGTGATTGAACTCCACGATAGGAACGCACAACTTGTGGGTAAGTATTATGATCTTTTTGCCTTTTGAATATCATCGCGTTGCCTTGCACCTTTATTGAATAATTCGTGTTTTCAGAGGTTTACAATCTAACCAATGAAGCCATCAACCATCCTATCGAAGGTTCCGCCCTCTCAAAACATCTCAATTCAGCTGAGGATTTAGAAACCTGTGATCTAGATGTGCTCAAGTTGAAATATGAAAAGATTAAATTTGAGCATAGTAAAATGTTTTTTGTTAATAATAATCTTAAAACTCGTCTTCATAACCAAAAGGAGGAAATTAAAGTTTTAAGGAAGAAGAGAGATGATTTATCTACTGAAAAGGAAGATGTTATTAAAAGGGGCACCAGGGCCTTGGAACAGTTCCAAGAGTCAGTTCTTCTTGCTAAGACAGAGAGGGATCGGGATATAAGTAATAATGAGGCTCTGATCGCGTGAGAAGAGATGATTCTCTCTCGATTACACATTGAAAGTGATGATGATTTTGAATGGGCTTTGTGTGTTGTCGAGAATGCTAGAGTAGAGTTGGCTACACGCGCTAGTTTAGAACTGGATCATGCTGAACAGTTAACGCGATTATTTATGGAAAAGAAGGTTGTTTTAAATGATTGCCTCAGTTATCTGATGTAAGTATTTTGATCCCTTTGTGTATGTGCGTTGCTAATTGCTTTTGTTTTCTTTTGTAGCAACTGAGAAGAGTCAATTTGAGCAGATTGAGAGCCTTTCCAAGGAGCTGGAGTCTACGAAGTTTAAACTTTCTTCCATGGATTCTAAGTATCTTAGGCTCAAGAAAATGTTGATGGTTTTTGTTTCTAATACTAAGAAGAATTCCCTGAGCCAGGGAAACGAACAGGTCCGGGCAAATGCAGACAAGATTTGCATCAAGTATGGACTTCCTCTACTTAAATTTAATTTCCCTGATTTGCATCAAGTATGGACTTCCTCTACTTAAATTTAATTTCCCTGAAGTTCCTCCCCTCGAAGAGGAGATATACATTTCTAGTAGTGATGAGGAGTACGAAGAAGAAGAAGATGAAGAAGAAGGTGGAGAAGAACATGAAGGCAAAGGTGGAGAATAAGAAGGAAATAATAAGGAGGTTTCTGAAGAGAGTCTTGAGGGAGGTACAGTTGATAAGTAAAGCAAACTTATTCGCGTGGGTCGATTGTCCTTTTCATTCTCTGTCCTCTTACTCCTTATTTTCTTTTTAAAGTTTTATCTTCCGCCTTTTCCTTTGTTTTTTGTTCTGTACACGATAGATTTACTTTGGGTGTTCATCTGGGCGCTCCCCAGCTTGGGGGGCTTTTATAATGAATGTTTTCTCCTTGCACTTGGTTATAAGTAAAAACAAAATACTATTTTATCTTATCAGGAGTACTAACTTTTTTCGTATTGCTAATCATGTTATGATAGTTGTATAACTCCGATCTATAAAGGCGAATAACATTTTCTTCTTAAGTTTGTATTCCCATACTTGCCTCCGTTCTTCTCCTTTATTGTAGGACATTATGAAAATTTATTTTATATTATCTAAGGCAATTTTATCCATGGCATTAGTTGGATTAGGCGTAAATATCACCCTTGCTTTAAACTTCATAAAGATTTAGTTAAATTCATACCTGCCTCTGCCTTGATTCTTTCACCCGCTTGTTATTTGTACCTTTTCGCTCTCTTCTTTGCATACGATATATTCGCTATTCTTCCTTTGGTTTTCTTTCGTTACATTATAATTTTCCTTTCGCCTTTTATCTGCAAAATAGTTATTAATGTATAGGTCCAGGAAAAGTTTCTTTTGAGGTCTTATTATGCCTCCCCTGTTTAATAGGTCTTATCCTTGCCTCAGGGTATTATTTATGGTAGGGAGACGAAATCACAAGCAATTAATACTTTTGCAAGTAATAATCCATTGATCTCGCCTTATCGTCTTTTCGTATTATTGCCTCTACAGGATATTATTGTGCGACAATGCGATAGGCCTAAGTACTCCCGTGAGTAAAAGCCTCATGACATTGCCATTTTTGACACAATTCATCTCCCTAGTGGAGGGTGCCGTCCTTTATCTTCCCCCTGATTGCCCCTTCAAGGAAGCTTACCCCTAACGGGTTAGGTTAAGCTCTTCCCATCCAGTATTACCAACAATAAGTTTTTTTCGTGACTCCTTATACCTCCGCCGATAAGGCTTATGGTTACGAGATCACACCCTAATTGGGGTTTCTTGAGGACCGAGTGTATCATAAACAGGACTTGCTAAGGACGGCTAGGAACGCTCCAGACGCCCTAGGCACCCTTAGCTCAACCGTGTACCGCGGCGCCATGGTCGAGTTTCTACACTCCTTAAGAGAGAACTTATTACCCTGAGTTTTCACTCATGAGTCTCTCCTGGATAGGTTTTCTTTTCGCCCCGACTTCTCCATGACTCGGGTACCAGGGCGGTATAGCTTTTCCCTGAGTCATGTATTACCAGGTTTTCCCCAATGGTGACGCGCGTTAGGTCTTATCTATTTTGCCTCTTGCATTTACGCGAACTAGGGTGCACGCCACCGTTGGATTCCTAGCCTCCCTATTTAGAGGTTTTGATTCTTATTGCCTCCTATTAAGGTCTTATTTTTTCCTTTTTCTTCTACTGGTTATTTGTTTATTAAGTTGTAGCATCTGGCATTTGAAGTATAAATCTTTTGTTATGCATTTATGTCTTTGATCATTACAATGTATAAATCTTTCTTCTTCATTTATTTGCTTACATCATCACTACTATTCCTAAAAATAACACTTCTCAAACTAAACTTGATTCCAAAAACTGACCCCTTTGAATTTTCTCTTAATTGATTTTTTCTCCTCACTTTTTTACCGTTTATTCCTTCTCCTCTCTTATTCTCAGAGTATCTCCCACTTATCGGAATCTTCTTCATTTTGTGTTTGTGTAACATTCGCGCTTGTTCCTTCTCCTACGGTAATATCTATGTTAATTGGTGACTCCGATGTTTTCGCCTGAATATGATCACAATTTATTTTTTCAAGTGTACTTATGGTATCAACCATTAACCTCTCTTTTCTCCTTTCTTCCTTATTTTCCTCCTTCCAGTTTCTCTTCTTATACACGCGTCTTTCACTTTGCTCAATGTCTATCTCACTGCAATTCTTCGCCTTTATTATGTCTCCTTTGATCATTCCTACGCCCAGCGGTAATGGGAAATTTACGCATTCATGAAAGGTGTACGCGTCAACCAATATGCTATGTAACCATGGTCTACCAATCAACGCGTTATAAGGAGACTCGACATCAACTACACATAATGTTATTTCTGTGGTTATACTTCCGAGTGGAATGCGCATTGTTACTTCTCCTTTTGGTTTGTTTGCAGTGCCGTTGAAGCCGTATATCTTGTAGGTGGAAGGGATGAGCTCTAATTCATTCTCGCCCATCGTTTTGAACGCATGGAAGAATAAAATATCGACAGAACTGCCTGAGTCTATAAGGATTCTGTTTATCGCCCATGTTATCGTTTCTTCTTCGTCTTCCTCTTCCCATCTTAATTTTGGCTTAATCTCCAGACTGAAAACTAATGGATTAATATGTGATTCTCCGCCTCCTCGAGCGTCCTCTGCACCAAATGAAATGGTTTGCTTTTGCCATTTTTGTAGTGGGTGTATCTTAGCCACGTTGAATATCTCCCTTCCTTGATCATCTCGTGCATGTACTCGACTCAACACATTGTCGTGAAAATCTTCAATACTTATGGATGAGTGGATTATTGAATTGCAATGCAATTGTCGTGCTTTTATTCCTACTTCAATCAGATATGTTAGCTCTCCTGTTGTTGTTGGTGGTCCCCTTGGTGGTGGAGGTAACATTGCTTGTTGTTGTTGTTGTTATTGCACTGCTAAAAAGTGATTGAGCTTTCCTTGAATTATCATTCTTAGTATTATCCATTGCACATTACGAAAGTTATTTGTGGTGTGCCCGTGGAAACGATGATAAGCGCAGAAATCTTGATCCCGCTTTCCAGATATTGGTTCTACTCTCAGATTGGGGGATGTTCGAATTTCTTCCATTAATATCACCGATTCCCAGATCTTGTCTATTGTTGTGTTCAGGCGCGGAATTTTGATTTCTTCCCATATTTGTTTAGCATTTCCTCCGTGACCTTGATTGTTATATCCTCTTTGTCCTCCATATCCTCCTCTTTGACTATCGAATATCCCAATATGGTTGTTTCCTGCCTGAGGGTATTGCTGCTTCTCTTTCGTACATTTCTTGATCTATGCTGCCCATGGCCACTTGTTTTTGGTTGTCCTCAGTGATTATTTTATCCCGACTTCCTTGGGAGGTGCTTGCTACCGCATTTGTAATTCATGGCAAAAGTCTTGCGTTTCCCTCCTTTCCACTTGTGGTGGCAATTGGGTATGATTCCATCTCCTACTGTTTTTCCTCAAGGGCAATGTACTCCTCCTAGTACTCACGCAACTCTTTCATCTCCATGGTATCTTTTAGCCTGAATATCTGCGTGTACAATAAATCTGTGGGAAAGAGAGCGTTGATAATAGCTATGATCAGATTTCTTTCTTCCACCCTTCCTGCCATTTAACTGCACATAGTTCTCCATCTCGACGTTAGGTTTCGTAATCTCTCATTTGTCCTTCTTCTCAGACCGAATACCATTTCGATTCCAGGGAGTAGCATGTTATTGCTGATGTACGCTCCTAAGAATATGCTTTATAATTGATCAAAGGAGGAGATAGTACCTACAGACAGACCATCAAACCACTTTAGAGCTTCTCATGAAAGACTATCTGGAAAATATTTGCATAACACCGCATCATTATGTCCCCACTGCAACAGTTATAGGTTGTATGCTTAGATATGCTGGATTGCACATGTAGTTCCATCAAATATGCTGGTGAACACAGGCAAGGTACACTTTTTTGGGATTCCTGCATACTGTATTTCGCGTAGAAATGCTGATTTTCCCGCCTCCTCTATTGCTTCTTCGAGTTGTCTTATTCAATCACTTCTTCGCGTGTTCATCATTGCCCGAATTTCCTCTAACTCTCTTAGTATTGTTTGATTGACGCGTTGATCTTCCTCCTGCTGCACTGGTCTCTTAAGCCTCGCCTCTCTTGCCCTGTTTTCCTGTCTACTCCGGTGTAGTGCTTCCTGAAATTCTCGCTCTTCTGCATCTTCTCTCCTTTGTCTACGCCTTTCTCTCCTTGCGTCCTCACCTGCTAAATCCCCCGTTTCATTGTTTTCTTCGATTCTCTCAGCGCGTTGATGTCTGTTTCGATATGGGTTCCTTCTTCTTTCTCTTAGTCCTTCCATTCCGCCCTCATATTCACTTCCTTGTTCATTATGGTGTTCCATGTTCTGATGTTCGTTGCATTTGTTATCACGTGGCTCTTGTATGTTATCTCCTACATAAGCGTGCTCGATGTGATTGTTTGTCAGCTGATGCTCTTGTATGTTATCTTTGTGCGACCGGCTTCACCTTGAGGAACTTCTTCTTGCTCTTGATGCGGATGTTGCGCGAGTTGTCCTTGACGTCATTCGCGATCTAACCTCATTGAGTATGTGGTTTTCCTCTCTCAGTGCGGCATTTTGTCGCGTAAGGATCATCCCCTCTTCTTCTTCTCTTCTCATTTCCTCGATTATCCTTTGCCTTAATTCCTCGATGGTCATATCTTCTTTGTTTGCTGTGATTGGTCCTTGTTCAAGGGTGCTATCTCCGTTTTCCTCCACCGTATCTGTATCTGTAGTATGCATGCTCACCTCATCATAAACATTTCTGGTGACATCATTTCCTTCTTGCACACGTTGGATCTGTGGATGGTCGTGTTGAGCTTCGTGATTCCTTTCTCCCATAGCCGATGTTTCACCGATTTCTCCTCCCCTCCTTCTTGCAATCCGTCTACTTCTTCTTGCTGCTGTTACATTCTCTGCTCTGGATGCTATTCTTTCCATCTCTGTACCTAAAATACTAACTTTCTCATTGACAAATTATAATAAATTCTTTCGAAATCTAAGACAACAACTTCTGAAATTCTTTTGAAGAAAACTCAAACTCAAATTCTTTTTTAGATCTAAAAAATCATCAAATCTCTGAAAAAGGAGGATAAACTTTAAGTGTTGAAAAACCAAACAAACGATTCTAAACAATTTTTAAAACTTCACAGGTGAGAAATATCCCTCTTACTCATCCTCCCTGTTTCTATGCGCCAAAATTTAACTACGGAAAATCCCACAATCACACCCTAGTAGTAATCTGATGAAAAACTAAGACATGATTGGAAATTCTCTAAGTAATTTTCATTAAGAACATGAACATAAACAAAATACAATATGAAAAAACCCTAACTTTGAAAACAAACAACTTTCTCTCTCCTAAATTCCTCACTCAAATTCTCAAAAAAGGTCTCTCCTCCATACAATGGCCTCTGGTGCCTTTTATAGGGATTATACATAGTGGAGGACAGCTAATAAAGCCCCTTAATTCGGATCTGAGAGGGCGATAGTATCGCCATATCTTCTTGCTATCGCGTTGACCCTCACATGTTTTGGGTGATTCTTATGACGTCATCGCGTACGTCAGAAGTGACGTAGTAAGCTTGTTATTTTCGCCCATTACTACTGTCTTCATTATCTTCGCCTTTAACTTCCTGTTGACAAATGACTTTCTCGCTTTCCGATTGGTTGTGCGATATTTTGTATCTATAAATACACCTATAGGTCACTTGGTGTCTTCACTCCATTACACCTTCCTCGCGATCTCTACTGCCCTATTCACAGGAGCTTTCAACCGACTCTCAACTACTCTATGTTTGGTCCAGAATATTCACGAGTCATTCACTACTTTACAACTGCCCAGAATATTCTAGAGAACTTGGACTCTAATTTTTCTTTCTTTCTTTAACCGCGAAGACTCTAAATGGGCTTGAGTACTCTGGACTAGTCTACACTGATTAGTTAGGCCTAGATAATTCCATACACTTCTAAACTAAAAAATCAAGTTTACATTTTTAACATTCCTCTTTTATCTCTCTTACTTCTCTACACTCCTGAAGCATTTGTAGAATATGCTCTTCCCTCTCCCTCTCCGTCTGCAATCTGTCACATTTTGACTATTGGCGACCAATGTTTGTATTCTGGAATCTGTTCTGCAACAACAATAATGATAAGATCACCATTGCCAAGGAGAAATTGAAATAGCCTTCCTATCCCCTTAAGAACTGTGCTTACCACAATAGTAACACCTTATTCTCCAACATCCTAGCAAGCCTATTAAGCTTAACCTTTTGCCGCAAAAGAGCATGAACTCGTAAGTATAAGGTAACCAGATGCAAGAAATAATCAACTTTCTCTCTACATCCAGAAGAAAGCTCGGAGCTCCTTCATTCACATAGGAATGCATATATTGTGGTACTGGACAAGCTTTGTGCGCTTATTTGATCATAGATCAAGAGCTCCTTCACTGTGACATACTAATCAGGAGCCACATTGGTAGCACACAGATGAAGATAAACCCATACTTCCGTCTCATTTCAAACCTCTCACATCTATCTTACCAGTCAAACATTGCATATTTCCAATATTTGGAGTCTCATTTTCCTCCAGTTTTAACTAATCATGAATAGAATAATTAGCAAGTGGGAACCTGAACAGAAATTCAGTGAAGCCTCTCACTCACAGAGCAAGGCACAAACAAGTCTGAACACCAATTACTAGAGGCATGTGGCAACATGACTAAATATTCAGTAAATTTCAAAATTCGTTGAGTAAAGCAAAAGAAAGCATGACAACGTTCAAAACATGCGTATAAATCTAAGAAAAATCCTTATAATATTCGGTCCAAAGGGTATAACTGAACTAAGTCGTAAATCTAAGGCAATCGCTTATAATATTCAGTCCAGAAGTTATAACTGAACTAAGTCGTTGGATTTTTCATTGATATTGTGGGTATAACTGCTAGGATGTATTATCATCCTCCTAACCGTGCCAACCTACGACACCAAAACCAAGTCCTAAATGAGGAAGCATCACCAAGTATTAATAGCAGCAGCAATGGAATTTGTGGACTCGAAGCTTTTGGAGTTGGTGGTGTTGATACACAAAAGAAAAATGCTATAATTAACATGAATAATAATACATAATACAAATAAAATTGTTTAAACTCTTACGTAATATTTTCTTCTGTGCTGTGAATTATTTTGTGGACACTAAAATGAAAGATTTCTCATGCTTCAAACAACAATATCAAAATCAAGATGTAATCAAGGATCCAGAGATGTATATATATGAAATGTCTCCACCGATTAAATATATTCAGAACTACGATAACATAGTGCATAATTTCCTCTGTTAGACAAACTTGGGGAACATGTCGAAGTCCTCAACACCATCGTTCAAATAAAAGAATGATGCGCATAACAATGTTTTTACGTAGGAAAAACTTGGCCGGCGGACCTCCTGATTAGCTGCGTCTCCTCTCTATATTCACATACGAGGTGAGATTGACCCTCCAGTGACCGACTGACTGGTAACCGTCATCCTATTAGATGTTGGTTCCTAAGTACGTACTGTATTTAGTTGAGTATGTTGTTAAATAGGAGTTGCTGTTACAGATGCATACTTACGTGACACATGCGTGAGTTGAGGTCATACTCATTTATTTCTCAACAACTGTTTACCGTTAGATGTCCAAATTAATTCCAAAAAACATATTTTGACAATAAAGTTCTAACAAAAAAGTTTGCTGTACGTTAACAAGTTCAGTGCCGAATTATAGCCCTAGACAAGGTGAATTCATGGATGAAAATTAACTTGTTAGATTTTAGGGAATTGAAGTTGATTGTAGGCTGTAGCCATCACACATCCTACTCAAAGAACTTCTAAATGAGTTGGTAGTTTGTTAGCCACTGCAAAGCAGCGTATTCATATATATATATATAACCTTCAAAAGTCGATTGAGAAGAAAGTAAATATCTAAGGGAACTGTAAAAGTGATGGATCCAGGAAATATATTTTCAAGTCATTTAATATACCCATTTGTCTTCTTTTTCCTTGTTAATGTGCTTATAACCGGTTCAAATGCGCATAACGTGAGCATAGAAGTTCCATTCCGGGACGACTTCCCCACCGACTTCATCTTTGGAGTTTCTACTTCGGCATACCAGAATGAAGGTGCAACCAAAGAAGGAGGTAGGGGTACGACTATTTGGGATACTTTTGCCAAGATGTCATCAGGTTTGATATCTGACCATAGTACCGGAGATGTTGCCGTTGATTCTTATCATCGCTACAAGGAAGATGTAAAGCTAATCAAGGAAATGGGCATGGACAGTTATAGATTCTCTATCGCATGGTCCAGAATTTTACCGGGTGGACATCTGAGCAAAGGAGTAAATAAACAAGGAGTCGATTATTACAACAATCTCATTAATGAGCTCTTATCCCATGGAATTCAGCCGTTTGTGACATTGTTTCATTTTGATCTTCCACAATCACTCGAAAACGAATATGGTGGTTTCTTGAGTCCTCGCATTGCCAATGATTTCAAGGATTACGCAGAGGTGTGCTTTAAAGAGTTTGGCGACAGAGTCAAGCATTGGATCACAATTAATGAACCATGGACCTTTATTTATATGGGTTATGGCTTGGGAATATCGCCACCAGGTCGGTGCTCAAACCGACATCTTTGCAAATATGGAAATTCAGGGGTTGAGTCTTATATAGTTGGCCACAATCTACTCCTTGCTCATTCTGCTGCTGCCAATCTTTACAAGCAACAATATCAAGCATCTCAAAAAGGTAAAATTGGAATAACGCTTAATACTGATTGGATGGTTCCTGCCTCTACGAAGAAAGAAGACGCTTTGGCTACAAAGAGAGCTCTAGATTTCGCTTTAGGGTGGTTTCTGGAACCTTTAGTCTACGGTCATTATCCAATGAACATGATAGAAATATTAAAACATCGACTACCGGTATTTACCTATCTCCAGCATCTGAAAATCAAAGGATCCTTTGATTTTATTGGACTGAATTACTACACAACAAGTTGTATTTCCAATAATCCACCAACAAATGCTACAGAAATAAGTTATGATACTGATCCTCAAGCTAAGAAAGGAAATGTGCGGAATGGAGCTGTTATTGGTCCTACAGCTGCTACACCTTGGCTAAACGTATACCCACCAGGGATCAAGGAGATACTCGTTTATATAAAGGAGCAATACAAGAGTCCAGTTATATATATCACTGAGAACGGGTATTCAACTAACGGTACAGAAACAATTGAAGATTCCATAACAGATGCTAAGAGGGTTAACTACTACATTCAACATCTCTATCACCTTCAGCAAGCAATTAAGAAGGGTGTTGATGTCAGAGGTTATTTTGCATGGACATTGATGGACAACTACGAGTTTACAAGTGGATACTCCGTCACGTTTGGTTTGTACCATGTAGACAGGGAAGATGGATTGAAGAGATACCCTAAAGACTCCTCCAGATGGTTTAAGAACTTTCTCCGCTCAACAAAATTGAACAAATGAATTTGGATTAGTCCAATATTCAGTGGCCTGATTCAAATTCAGCTTCGTTCAATCAGTTATTCAGGTCATGGCACGTATGTCTAGAAGTCATCGGGTTCAAGTTTGTTATGCGGTGAATAGGCCACCGGACCGCGTAATGGTATATTGATCAAGAACAAAACATAATTGTAAATACTTTACTCGATGAACAAAAACAAAAAAATATGACTGCACACTATTCATACTTAGAATGAAATTTGTAAAAGAAAAAAAATGCCTTCATTAATTAATTAGAAACAAATTATCAACTTGTGGACAAAATTTAGAAATGCCATCGAAGTATGGTAAGGTACAAAATTTAGAAATGCCAGTTGGACAGAATTTAAAATGTGAATGGATGTGTTAGTATAAGACACAAAGTCCCCTTGTCCTCTATTCTATCCAACTGCCTAAAACTAACATAGACAAATTTTCTGTGAGACTAAAGATTCTTAGAGAATGATCCCAATTCCCAACTAAAAGAGATTAATATAGCCATAAGGTTTCAACTAGAGGCTCTTGAAGTTACAGGGGATGGGAGTTATCAGGTATGTAATATCTTTTAGTTTGTGGATGTTGTCAGTACCTTATATAAGCTTGGGCTGATCAGATGAGGAGTCTTATACCCAAAGGATATATCCAGTCTTCATAGTAGCTCTCTAAGTTGAGCTTAACTGAAATTTCATGGCTTTCCCATGGTTTAACTACGAATTTATATGCCAGTTGCTTATTTCAGCATGAATACTATATGAGACTGAAGCATATTAGTGATCACACTACAAGGATACAACTGCTTTAATTTGAAAAGGATTAAAAAGTAGGATTGCAATACAAAACAGGCCTTAAAGTTTCAGTGTCATCTTTCTACATGGCTTTGGATCTTCCAATTGCCTCCTCTGGTAAACATTGGCATATCAGATTATAGTCATTACACTGGAGAACTGTATAAAAGCTTCTACAACAAGGGCTTATCATCAAGATGAATACCTTCTACTCTACGCAATAATTTTTGCTCTGTCAACTGCCAATAGAAAAATGAAAACAAAAGGATGTCAGCAATTCGACCAAGACCACTCAAGGCAGTTGTGCAGGGAATTACATTCTTCACCAAACATTTAGAAATTATGATACATGCGTGCAGTTTCCTGTATGTATAAAAGTTTGTAAATAGGTCTTTTACACATTGTTTACTTGTAATATTCATATAAAGGAAGGAATTTAGTAGCCGCTACTTCACAACAGCCGACTAATGAGGGAAACAAATGAAATTGCAAAATGAAACGAAGAAAAAAAAAAAGGTTCAAATTTCCAGGTTATCATTTTACATCTTATTTTGTGGTAGTTTACTCTGAAAGACACTACTGAGGACCTTATGCATGCACCTGGGCTATATAATGAGTGCACAAATTTTTTATTATGTACCTTTCCAGTCCCTGCTGCATCTCTTTCTCTCAAATTTTTCTCCAGTTATTTATGCTCTTCCTGATCTCGTACCCTTGCTTCCTCCGACTGCATGAGGTGAACATACAAACTCAAACTATAGAATTAAGAAAGACAGTGTTATCTTAAAACACTATGTAGGATAGGCTAATATACAAATGCAAATTTTACTAAAGTAAGAATGTAATAAGAGTATGCATCAAATAGAACTGCATCTTTATTTAATACTTGTAGAAATCCACCAAGCCTTAATATGGAATCAATGAATGCAACAAGTCAGAACTTTAGCTTCGAAATCAATAATGGGCAGCAAGTGATAAAATCTTATGTTCATTAATTTATGTTCCATCTGAAGGAAAGGATAAAATCTTATGTTCCTTGCAACTGCAATTCGTTTTTGCTTTTCTGTCTCATTGTCTAATCCAGGCTAGTGGCATATCTGGCATTCCATTCAGGGATAACTAGACGACAACTGACGGATTTTTCTTTGGAGAATGCAGTAGTAAGTTTATTTAAGCTTGGTGTTTTTCATCTTTGCATTCCATCAATTTGTCATCATGGAAAAAATTTGCTGAATTTATCTCCTTGATAATGAATTCCAGTAATTGATAAAAACATCTCAAATTGCAATTGGAATGCAGAAGAAAGTTTAAAAGAAAAACTCAAAAACTGAGCAAACAAATGGGAAGGAGCTTATATCAATATGGCTGACATGACCAACAACTCACCAGATTGGGAATTCTGACCAAAGTCTGCAACAATTGTTGAATGCAATCTCCTCTCCTCTACAACTGAATCAAGAACAATTTTCAAATCAGCACAATTTACATCTGGGATATGAATAAAAGAAGTTGACAACTGAGGAGATTACTACTACTCATGGCGAATATCCTTGATGGAATAAAAACCTACCCCTAATAATTTCATTCTGCATTTTCAAATATTCCAACAACCGAGATGTTGAATGTGAACATTACAAACCCTAGTTGGTAACGAGGAAGCTGAATCTACCGCTAACTTACCCGGAGATGTGGTATTACTTTGTCAAATCATCCATGGGTTCAATCTTTTAAGTTACAGGCCAGCATTTTGAAGTTTGAATCATGGAACTCGAAGACTCATCAAAAGGAAGAGCATTTTAGGAAAGAAGGATAAGGAAAAGCCTATTAGGTCGTTTTCGCCTGAACAAATCTGTATCGCCGTATCGGTGGGGTATTCCAAGGGTTCATGTTAGTTATATTGATTAGCCACATTTTGTTATGTAACACCTGTTCTAAATTAGTTCTTCAAATATATATATAGTAATAAAAATAAAATGAAAAAACCAACAACAAAAAAACACCACGTGGAATTATAGCATCTACATCTACATGCTTGGTCCGTGACTTGGGATGCTGAGTAATTATATTTCCTGGTTTACCCGGAGTCTCCCCTGAGCTAGCAGCTATGGGGTTAGGCTGCAAAATTTGTCTAGTACGATTCTCCATTCAGTGAAGAGGAGAAAAAGCAGGCTAAGACTCTTAAGGTCAGTTGCAACCTCAACAATGCAGCCTGCAAGCTGAAAATTAAAAGCTATAAGGAGGCCAAGAAGCTTTGCACACAGGTCTCAACTTTAACCCTTCTTCTGAAGTTGTTTCTTTGATGAACATTAATGGTTCATTACAAATTCAAGCAGCACATAAGGGTGGGCATACCGAAAAGAGCATGAGGTATACATGTGTATTACATAGTTTTCTTTGTTCATGTATTTTATCTTTATTTTATTTGCGCTGTGATTATCTTTTGGTATCTTATGTTTGATTCTTATTTAATACTCATTGTAGGGTTGATGTGGTTGAGATAATCTGCACTTCGGTCAGAAATTTTCCTTCTAATGTTAGCAGTGCATCAACGATGTCCATGAGTATTTGTATCCTCAGGAAGTTGTTAAAGTGGTAAGATATCCATTATCCCGTTGCTTCATTTCCTTGGATTAGCTGTAACATCTTTTTCCTTTTCTTTGTTTACGCTGTGATTATATTTTAGTATCTTATGTTTGATTCTTATTTAATACTCATTGTAGGGTTAACGTGGTTGAGATAATTTGCACTTTGGTCAGATATTTGCCTTCTAATGTTAGCAGTGCAGCAGTGATGTCCATGAGTGTTTGTATCCTTATGGAATTTTTAAAGTGGTAAGATATCCATTATCCCGTTGCTTCTATTCCTTGGATCGGCTGTAACGTCATTTTTCTTTTCTGTTCTTCATGTTTTTACAGACACCAACAAACTTCATGCTGTTTATTGGTACTGAATTTTATTTTTATTTTATTTTGGCAAAGAATGAGATATGTTTGTTTAGTCAAATGATAATAGTTCAGTGGAAAGGGACCAAGACGAACCTTTAATGAGGTTTAGATTAGTACCCAAACCACCCTTCTTACTCATTTAGCTACTGTAGGTAATATGTATACTAATCCTTCCTCCTTAAATCATTCACGATATATGCTTTAGAGAAGACTATTAGATTACCTGTATGTAAGATTTGACCCTTTATTCAGAGGAAAATTGAAATAAAACAAGCAACTGCATATATTTGGTACCTTTAGCTAAGTCTAGGGAAGCTCCACGGTGTAATTATGTAAATCTACACCAGCAACTGCAAAGTAACATAGATGGCCCTTCACCTAGTTCTGCAGGCTCCCACGCCTTCATATCACTTTGTTATCATCCCTGTGTTGTTCTTACTGACACGGTGCTTGGTGTTTAGGATTAGGCATTCACATGTCTAGCAAGTAAAAAAATAGCGTTGTCATTTTGCATACTGAATACTAATAGTAAAATGGTTCATTGTTTGTTGTAGATTTTTAGCAGCTTCACTGAAAGTGGGCGTGCGACATCTAGCACATTGCTCTTGCTGGTTCCTCCAGTAGAAATGCCTCACAACCCATGCTGACAACTTAAATTTCAACCTTTGGGCATGCCTCATGCAGCAGAAATGTTCGCCTAGGTAGCTGGTTCCCGTAGCTGCAAGGACTGTGAGAGTTCTTGTTTCTTTAAATCATTTTGTAAGAATTTTAGTGTGATGCCGAATTTATAGATATATCCACATGACAATCCTCCATATTATTTTTGTGATGTACTTCATACTTTGTGTATACGAAGTTCATCATGGTATTAACTCTAAAAGTACTTTCTTGATACTTATGTTGGATTAATTTGATTTGCAAATGAACGGGGGTGATTTGATTTGTTATTGAGAACTCTAGTATTGACCTGGTTTTGACCGGTCAAAACCACTATTTTTTTGATGTTGCAAAAGTCGTTGCGAAATTCAAGTTTCAAACTGTTATCAAATGTTTGTGAGGAGCAAATTAGTCATTATGAAAATTAAAAGATAAAGGATAACATTATTTTAAATTTGGATGACCCTATTTTATCTTATTAGTGGCCCTAATTCCTTTCTAATGGCCCTAAAAATGCTAGGCAAATAAACTTTGTGAAGTGCACGTTGTTCAGCTAATCTATTATTTGGTGACTTTACTTTGCCTACCCTTATTTGTAATTGGGAGGCAGTCGTTAACGGTCCATGACTTTCTCTGTGCTGCTATTTCTTCGACGTACTGTCGCCACTTCTGGTGATTTTTTTATTAATCGCCCTTTCAAGTCAACAAAAATGTTCCAGAACACGAGAAACGAGGACACATACCAGACCAAATTTTGCCAAGGGAAATTGAATACGGAACCCCCTTAGGTCTTAACAACAAAGAGCAATAAATAAATTTTCAACAAATCGACCATAGCTTTTTATTTAATAAATTAGAGGAAGGATCCCTTCACATTTTTATTATCAAACTATCTCATATGTTGGACGTTATTTTTCTGAATAAAAACCAAACATTAACGGATTTGAAGCTAATATTTTGAGGATATGTTTCTCTTCCTAAGTTCTACATGTCTACCAAAAATGAGCTCATTCCGAAATGTAAAACCTCACGATCTACTGGTCTTAATTTTGACGACCAGAAATCCGCAGATTTTTAACGGCTCATTTTCAAAGTAGTAGATGATGGTGTTATACGTCTCGGAATACGCTCACTTTCGGTAGGAAAGTAGAGCTATGTGATAATAACATATCCCCAAAGTATTAGCTTCAAATCCGTTATGATTTGGTTTTAATTTGCAAAAATGACGTCCAACGTGTGAGATAGTGTGATAATATAAGTGTGAGGGGATCCCTCCTCAATAAATTATGCCGCTTTCTTGAATATTAGGTCTGTACTCAATATGGCAAAATACAACACACACATTATACCAGAGTTAGCTAAGTACATTTTTATATTCTGACTGTGTTGAGACTATTAGTCTAACATTGTTGGGTTATCTAAGATCTTGCGGTTTATAATCCCTTATGGCCTCTCCACTCATTATCAATTGGTTTTGAGTTGGATGCCTATATTCTAATAGATGGACTTTATTTCAAATTTAAGGATAAAATTTTCATTTTCATTTTCGACTTTTGATTTTTGATTTGTTAGGAGAGGATGACTCGATGACTCAGCGACATACGTCATACCGATTTAATTACTCGGTTCAGCAATTCAGTCCAACTCACTCTAACTACAAGATAAAGTGGGGAATTTCTGTTCAAAAATGGTGTTAGCTTATAGGACTCACAATTTAATTACTGCAACATAAAAATGATAAAGGAGAGACACGAGTGGGGAGTTTTTAGTTTCTATTCCTTTTATTCTCGTACAGAATTATTGTTTAGCACAGCGAATGAAATAAACACCGAAAATCCCTCCTATTTAATTACGAATTGTATTCTGAAAATCCCATGAAACAAGGGATAGAAGCACAAAATCCAATTGTAATTAATCTAGCCAACTTAGATTTTGTCTACCACGCCCATTATAAATTCATTTCTCAGTGAGCAAGGAAGAACCAAAAAAAAAAGAAAAAAAAAGTGCAAGCAAGCCTGTAGTAAGATGGTTATGGCTCTGGCTTATGCTTGTTGCTGATAAGTGGTTTATCTGTTGAGGCGGCTGGAAGGATTAATGGTTGGTATATTCATTCTCAAGAACTTGACATTGTTTTTAAAGTGAGTATACTTTTTTTCAATGAATTTTCTTTTCGACCGATGGGAAGAAAAAATATGAAAAGAATAACCATATTTTGTCTACATACGTGAAATTAAGTTCTTTTAAAAATAATACGACATAACAGCGATTAACGATTGACTCTTGTGTGGTTATGCAGCTGATTGTCAAAAAGCAGGTAAATGTACAGATGACGGAGACTGTACTAGGCCTTGCAGCTACCAAGGTTTTTCCCGTGGATCATGTAAAATTTTAGATCTTCCTTCTTCAAAATTACATCCGAAGATCATTGGTGTAGATTATGATATGCCGGGAACTTGTTGTTGTCAACACTAAAAAAGCTTATTTGGTCCATGTATAAGCTTTTTCTTTTCCCTATCGAAGCATACTGCTAATATGAGGATATGTTGTCTTTTATTTATTGTTCGTAAGAGAAACATGACAACAAAATAAATGATTATTTGAGAAGGGAAAATAATTTCAGAATTATTCACCAAGTTACGGATGTAACCCAATCGATCCAGGACTGGCAAAGCAAGTGTAAAACTTCAATTAATTAAGTAGTAGCCAAATATCTACTTGTGCTAGCTTGTGTAAGTGATAAGAGGTATTCTTATCATACACGGCCTTCTCAGGTAAGTAAGAAAGAAAGATAAGAGTGGAGAAAGTGGGACTGTTCCACTACTATGTATTCCATTATTTTGGTTTTCACTTACACAGTACATTACCGTTCAAGACTATTTATATTCTAACTCAAAGACAATACATGCACTATAGCACAATGTTAATTTGCCACGAGTCAGTATATGTGGCGAGTAGGGTTTGTAACGGGCGGGCGGATGCGGATTAGGGGTCACCAGCGTTCAATTCGTCAAAGTTGCGGATTTAGAAAATCCAACCGTGCCCGGCCCAATCATCCGCGGATTATACGGGCCGGATGAGGATTAACCGCGGATTTAGCTTAGAAAAAAAAACCCATAATCTAATCATGATGATTAGACGTTACCCTGATGGATGGTTAGTATTATTCCATCTCTTAGAATAGATAAAAATTCAACTGTCTAATTGTTAGAAAATCCGACTCAGTTTCGCATGCCAGATATGCGAATGGTTACGAACAAATAAATGTCACCAATATATTATATCTCCCAATGTATAAATTACACATAATATATTCGACCATATCTCACGTAGCATGTTTAAAGTGAATTGTTAGATAATACATAAAATGTGATGTCAAACTATTGTTTTTGGGCATAATCCCAGCATCCTCTTCATTGTTCGTTGTTGTTGTAAAGGAGGATTTATGTCACGGTGCAAATTCTGTAATCTGTTCTTGGTGGTATTTCTACATATATATTTGTTTTTGTTGTAAAGGATTTATGTCACCAGTGCAAATTCTGTAATCTGTTCGCGGTGGTATTTCTACACACTAATATGCACCTTCCATCATAATCTTGCCATATTAAACAAAACTCTAAGCCGGATATGTTGACAGCAATACAGTTTTATGGTTCGTTTTTTGGTCACTGACTTTGTATTTGATTCTTTTTTTTAATCGATAAAGAATTTGATCTGACGAGGAGCAACAGATCTGAGTGTTTCCAAGCTAAACCAAGTTTAGCTGAAATTGTTAATGTAAATAATTTTTCCCATCGATAAGTTGCCAAAACCCTGTATTAAATTAAGGTGATTCCATATCAATTAAAATCTCTTAAAGTTGTCGATGATTGTCAAAACTATTTGATTGCAAGGCTTGTTCGTCCGAAGGTATCTACTCTACTGAAGTTGGAAGACGTAAACGCGAAGCTGAAGACTATTTGGCCTGCTAATGTTCGCTGGAATGGAGTTTCCTTGGGGAAAGTATTTTTCTGTTTCAAGTTCTCTTCTGCTGAGGATGTCCGCCGTGTTCGGGTATTGGAGTTTTTCAGCTCAAACATGGTGTAATTCACTTAAAAAGTGGAGGAAAGATTTTAACCCTAGTACTCAGAGAAATGCACTTTGGGGTAGATTCTTGGGTTTAGAATATTGGAGAGTTCAGACTCTCTTTGAGATCGGATGGGCGATTGGCACCCCTTTGTTGGTTGATGATGCAACAGCTACACAAAGATTTGGACCCTTTGCTAGTGTTCTCATTGAAGTGGCTCTCATTAAGTCTCTGCCTGAGAAGATAATGGTGGAACGTGAGGGTACAACCATTACTGCTGATGTTATGTATGAAAATTTTCCGTCCTTTTATCCCTTCTGCAAAGGTCATGGTGTAGAGGAGTGCAAGCAAAAGCCTGTCGTAATTCAGCCTAAAAAGGAAGTTCCGCAGTATGTTTCTTGTGGCTCCGCTCCTGGTTGAAGACGAGATGATAAGACCTTAGCGACGAATTTGTATGCGCTAAGATGGCTAAATGGCAAGTAATTTTTCTTTGGGGCATTATATCTCGTGTCCATGTAGCTCCTATTTGAGAATTCGAGAACCATATCGCCATGAAGTTTTGTTTGATGAATAACCATCACTTTTGGAAGAAGACCGTAGGGAAGATGTCCAGGCGGCCGCCTGCCCCTGGGTACCTTATCATTTTCCAAGTTTTTCATAGCAAGTACGACTTATCCTTCAAATCAAAACAGTTGACACGTCTTCTGGTAATGACTTAGGGATGACGCCATGAACGAACGGCTTCAGCAATCAAATGAGGAATGATCCAGACGGTTTTAAACTCAACAACAAAAGAATACCAAATATGTGATGCAAGAGGTCAGTGAAGAAACAAATGTGCAGAGGATTCCGTGTCATTGATTCAGAAGTAGCAATGATTCACCCAAACTCTCCAATTTCTCTTGACAAGCTTGTCTTGTGTTAAGACTATTTTTAGAAGTCAGCCAAAGAAAAAAAACTTACTTTTGGAGGCCATAATTTGGTCCAGAACTTCTTTGTAGGAATACGGCCAATCGGCCATCCATAGTCTTCATTGGGCTGACGACCGGAGGGCCCGAAAGGAGGGAGGCCCTTTGTGGCTATTATTTTGCAAAATGAAACCTAACGAAAATGTGTAATTTGATTAAAAAAAAATTGGAAATGAAATTTGGAAATGGTTACTATTAAAAAAATCGAAAATGCCCCTCCCTGATGTTGGTTTTTTTTTTCCTTTAGACATTTTCGTAAATAAACCGTAGAGGAATGGCAAATACATATAAAACTGTATTGTAATTCCTAATGTATCCTATTTTTTCAAGTGTATAAGTGGCAAGCAAACCAGAATATAACATATCTAAAAATTCTTTCCTTGGAATTTTAAAATTTTTATCTCGTTTGAAAGATTTTAAAGAGATCTACACAATGAGTACAAACAACAATATCAAATTTAGAGTTTTTACTAAAAAATCGGAGGTGTTTAATATTATGTATATACCTCAAAAATAACATTCCATAAGATTACAAGATTCGCTCTTGTTGGAATTCGGTTCACATATATACATATTGTCGAAGGATCATTAAGTTGTTATTAGTTTCTGTCTCATAGATCCGAACGAAAAAATTGGTGGTGTATCTTGATACCCTGGGATTTTCAGTTGTAGTTCAAGCTCAAAATGAATGGCGAAGATGGAAAATAACAAATTTTCTTACAAAGCTCATTACATGATCCTTAAGAAGTTTTTGATATCCCGTACGAGGTATCGAAAAGTACACATATTACTCTAGCAAGATGTTGATGGAGTTGTTTTAAATTTTAAATAAATGTAAAATTAATCTAAATATGTTAGTACTTATTAATTTAACGGTTTACATAAGTATTTTAGTTCAAAATTTAATTAAACGTTTTACATAAGCATAGGTACTCATTCCCTTACCATCTCTTGTCATTCTTGCCCCCTACTCCCAAACCTTTCATATGATCCTTTCATCCCTTGAGATACGGCACCTTGAGTTCGTGTGCCTTGAGATCCTTCACCTTGAGCCCAACAAACCATATTGATATATTCCTTGAGATAGAGAACCTTTGATGTTTAATGATCTTCTATAATATTGATAACCCTGAGGGTTTGGAGATGGTAGCACTGGATGATAGTCTTCTCTTTGCAAAATATTGACTTGTGAGTCTGCCACTCTTTCCTGAGATAATAGAGTTCCAACATTGGTTAAAAAATTAGGACTGAAGCTCGTGCTCTCTGTCATTCTTTTTATCTCTTGTACGTACATGTTCTTAATTTTCATATCTCTTAACTCTATTTGTTTTAATTGTTCACGACTGGTCGATAAAACCTGTATAAGAATTGGGACGGTCGAGACCTTGTGAGTCAATTGGAAGTATCCGACGTTGTCAACTCAAAGGAAGAGACTCTAGCTCCCACCTCAAATCTGGGAAACCGGACCCAGATGAAAAAGATTATGTCTTGAAGGCACCGATGAAGATGAAGCTCCTTCCGAAGAATACCTGGTGTATGCTGGAATCACTGGCGGTGGATGTGTTGGACATGGTAATTTCGGTAGCGTTTTACCCACTGCAACAAATCCAGTCCATAGATGTGTACAACATCTTGACAAATTATCGGCTCAAACAACCTTTGAAACCACTCATCGCATTGGTCTTCGTCACAAGTGGTGATAATGTATCATACCTTTTCCATCCTTTACTCTTCAATCTAGTGTATTCAATTCCATAGACGCTGGAAATGAATCGAGGATCTTTTCAACACTCCAACAACTAACTATCAAGCACATCCTTTCCATAATAATAAACACCACGTTCGCTGACTGGACTGTTGAAAATAATGCGCATAAGTGATTTTTTTTTGAATCTATGGGAAATATGATAGTTTATATCATCAAGATCCTCATACGTCATCCATTTAACAATATCTTTGTTCCTAAGCATGTGTTGGTATCTCCATACATGCATTGTATCCACCTCTCTTTTGTGTGTTTTCTTATGCCTGTTATCGACAGTATACCTTACTACGGTTGGGAAATATTTTCTGGTATAATCTAAAAGTCTTGGCACATTCACGTAGAAATTTTTATACCACCAAAGTTGAAAGTAAACATCATGCAATTAATTACTTACTAAATTTATTTTTAATTATTTTCATATTTACCTCAAGGAGGCCCCATAGACACTCGATGCTTGACGAACCCTAGCAAGCGAGATCGAGAGAAATGTACAACTCGGCTAAGACAAAGGACCCCCAACCATAATTTGCAGTAATCTCCATATCTGGCAATACCTCTAGACATCAAACTTGAGTACTAGCGCTTGAGTTGTGGAAAAAAACATGAATCAAGTAACCATAAATAAAAACCTTAGCAATTTCAGTATCCACTACAGGGCATCTACTTCCGAACACGAAATGCATCAGCCATGTAATTTTCTCGTTAGAAATGCCTTTGAACCGGAATTATGAATTCCACCATTTCTTAAGTTAAAGTGCATAGACTGCATTCTGAAGGTAAAGTCCAACAGAAGTTCATCTTTATATCTGTCTTCTGCCAACCACCTTTGTTGGTGAATGGAACACCATATCCCATACCAGAAGGTATTCCAAGTAGGAAATACAAATCTAAGGGTGTTATTTATGTATAAACATTAAAACTGTTAATTTCTTACACTTCTTCATATTGATTACATTTATTCGAAAATAAATCAAGATACTCGTGTTAAAGCACTGCTCGGTCAAACTCTCAAGCATTGCTATCTCAAGCTTGTTTGTCAAGTTTAGTTGATCAGAACTGTAGTCTTGATTTCTAGTCTACTTATAGCTATGTCTCGGATTAGGATAGAATGTGCAGTTGAGCTTTAGACTTCACGACGTTCATCGATTGAAGACGAAGATCTACTGAGAAGAGCTTGGAGGAACTTCATTAACAAAAGGTATGTGGAGACGAAAACTTATATATCACTCATAAGTTTATTCTATTCTATCTCCTAATGAGTCTAAGTCGTATATCTATATAGACTTTTACATTATACACATTTGATATTTCGAGCTGAGTTTAACTGGGTTATCTATTTCTTGAAATATGTGTTGGAAGCTTTTTACTTTAACTATGTTCATCATTATTCTTGACGAGTTTAGTTGGAGATAATTTATTTGTTGGAAACTAAATATTAAGTCAAAAGATGATCATGTGGAAATTGCCTTGAAACATCTTACATGATTATTGTGACACAGTCATTTGATGTCGACTTGGAAAGTTTCGTATTTGATCATTCAATCACTTGAAAATTACTTGAATCTAATAGTTTGTGTGAGACAGCTATTGTCGTCTTCTAAGGATGTTTGAATGATTTAAATGGGAGTTTAGAACATTTAACCATGTCTGGATACAACACGGTATGCATACATAGTATGCAAACTGTTTTGTAGTGATTCAGGTCCGGGAACTTTGTTTGTGTACCTAGTATGCGAATGGTTTTAACTGTAAAGGTCCGGGAACCTTGTTTGCGTACCTAGTATGCAAACGGTTCCACCTGAGTTGGGTCCGTGACTGCTGGTCGCGTACCTGGTATGTGAATGGATGGACATGCCAAGGTCCGGAGCTGTTGTTTGCGTACCTGGTTAGCGAACACAGTGGTTAAGTTCTAAAATCGGTTAAGTATGATTCTCATACTCATGAACTAAAACATTTATGAATTAAGCAATGCAATCTTTGCGAACCGTGGCTTAATGTTCATGAACTGATTCTTGTATAAGTACTTTGTAAGATTACGAATCAATCCGATTTTGTTTCAGTTTTGTTCATATATATTTCTATGAGATAGTGAACAATTGAACAGCTCTATGTGAAACACAATTAGATTCATTTGATTATCTTTCATGTTTGATTGATCATCATATTTGATCTAAAAGTGTTAAATGAATATGGTTAAGACAAAAGTGTTCAAATGGCTAACTTCGGTTAACTGTTATTGAGCCAACTCAATATACACGTTTAGGTACGGTTACCAATATCTAAATGAAGGTATATTTCATTTGTGTGTAACAAGCTAAGATCATCTAACGATGGAGATTGATTGTTTTATTTTTAAGCAGACTTAGCTTGAATCTTAAATCAGGATTTCATCTAACGGTGAATATTGAATGCTTTGTTACTAAGCTATCTTAGCTTTGATTGTAAGCAACCCTGATTTGAAAGGCCATATAAGGGAGAACTCTAGCAACTGGAAAACCTAATTCCGGCACTTTCCTATGTCCTAGTTGCCTAACTTGTAGTAGGCTAGTGTCTTTAGCGGCTTAATACAGTGTGGTGTTCAAATCTGGACTAGGTCCCGAGGTTTTGCTCCATTTGCGGTCTCCTCGTTAACAAAATTTTTGGTGTTTGTGTTATTTCTTTTCCTCATTATATTTTTATATAATTGACATATCACAGGTTGTGCGTAGTTCAATCAGTTGATAAATCCGACTTTGTTTGTTGGATATAACTTGATCGACAATGGGGTATTGGTCTTTTGTACCGTCCAAGTTATTTCTCATATCAATCAGGCTCACGGATTTCTATCTGTTCGATTTGCTGATTGCACTGAGAAATAGAGATAAAGATCTTTAATATTTCTTGATAGAGCTCGCTATTAAGTTGGTGCCCTCAGAAATATATTGGAATTTAGTCCATACAGATTGCCGAACGAATTATTGGGTGTGGTGTTTATACATCCGCTTTTTCAACTTGACATACCTATTTTAAAGTCTGTAAAATGAAACGTGTGTATCGTGTACCACCAACGCTCGACAAATATATGCACCAATTTGGAGTGATGTTTCTTTGCTTCAATATGGTACAAAGTAATCCAAGAAAATTTATCGCCAATCAGTTTGGAACCATGAGGTAGATCTGCATAACATTTGCTAATTTCGTACCAAGCACCTCTTAGTTTTTGAGCTTCGTTATCTCGCTCAACTTTTGTGATAGATGACTTTGATCTTTGGCTAATTGTCGAACGAAAAGTATAGTGGGA
Source organism: Papaver atlanticum (assembly GCA_023531105.1). NCBI lineage: Eukaryota > Viridiplantae > Streptophyta > Magnoliopsida > Ranunculales > Papaveraceae > Papaver > Papaver atlanticum. The sequence goes on from JAJJMB010007362.1 coordinate 318,364, forward strand.
TTATTCTCTTCATCAGAGTTTGCGTGGGTGCCGACAGATGTTGACTGAGTTTGTTCGCATGTGGTTTTCTATTATCTTGAGACATTTCTAATGAGAAATTTAGAGAGGTCGAACAAAAACTAAAAAAAAGAGTTTAGTAGAAAAAAAATCAAGAAAAGGATAAATCCTGGAGTGAGTTGGGAAGTGAATGAGTTTGGTAGCTATATGTAGAGAACTTATAGCCGATTTTTAAAATTCAACCATCATAGTCTTGGATTGACACGATGGTGCCAAGTTGAGACGACCTTATCAATTTCCAACGGTCTGCTTATGTTGCATTATATCTTGTTTCACATGAGAAGTTACATTTTAACTTCTAAAAGTCAAAAAGGCATAAATCAGTTTATGTATCGGATTTCGAAACAACTTTAGAAAGTCTAAAATTTTATTTTTGTGAAGTAATTTGATTTTGCTCATGACTTCTGTTTTTGATTTTTTGTGAAGTAATATGATATGGTTCTAACAGGGAAGGAAAAAAAAACAACAACATCAGACCCCAGTTCAAGTACACATGAACACCTCCCCCACCCCACACACAGCAAGTATCCAAGCATGGTCGTAGAAAAATGTAAATTGTACACGATTTCAAGTACATATGCACAATCCTCGTTATTCCACGACGACGAACACAAAACTTCAACCTTTCGTGGCGGATATACTGATATATGGTCCATAATATTCCACACACGTCAATTCATTCACACATGAATTATCACAACAACAAATACTTTTCAAACACCGCCTCAAAATCATCTCATTTTCCTTCTTCCCCTATCAAATTCTACTCATCGTAATCTCAATTATCAGAAAAGACATAAACCCCATACCCCAATTTTCTGACCTAATCCACAAAACTTATCTATTCGCGGCAAATGGAATTCGTGCTAAGAGGATAACAATCTCCTACTCTCATCGGAAAATCTGAAAATGTCTTCTGCCGCTGCATCTTCTCTGTTAGGTTTACCTGAAATTTCTGTGATTTCTTTTACCCAGAACCCTAAGAAGAAGAATGGAAAGATTGGGGTTGTGAAGGTTAGGTGTTTGAGTAAGAGTACCAGTAGTAATAGTATTAGGAAGAATAGGTATTGTGATGTGAAGATAAGTGATGTTTATAATTTGGAATTTTCATCACATTTTTCTGCACCAGTGAAAGAGAAACAGCAGAATGATAAAGATGATGAAGAGAAACAGAATTATTATGTCAACAGTGGGTATGCTATTAGGACATTGAGAGAAGAGTTTCCTCAGATTTTTTATAAAGAGCTTAATTTCGATATCTACAGGTTTGTTTTTTCATTTTTCTTAATTGATTCATTTACTGCTTTGATTTGGGATTTCATTGATTTGTAGATTAGATGAACTAGAGTAATTTATCATGTTATGTTTGGGGGATTTGTTGTGTGTCCTGTTGATTGAGTGATTTGGATTGATCAAATTGTGTATGTGAGGGAGGAAATTATAAATGATTTAAGGTAAAACAGTTGATTCATGGTATGGTCTTGGTAGGAATCTTTATGTAGTATGTGTATTCCTGTTGATTTTGTGTGTTCTAAAGATTGACAAAGGAAAAATTAAAAGGAATTGGAGTGTTGTTAGGATAAACCCGAGGTTAGATGTTTGTTAAAAACTTTCATGTGAATGAATGCAATTAATCTACCGTGGAGAAGATATAAAGTAGATATGGTAGATCATGGCAACTCAGAAGTTTATGCAGGGAACTGATTTTTGAAGTATGATTAGTATGTCACTGTTACTTGTTAGTTTGGGATAAGAGAAGACATGGATGGTGAAAGATTGTAACTGAGCTCGTCATAGTAGATTTTTCCGTAGCCACTACTTGGTTCGTGGGATTTGTTAGTTTCTTATGTAGAAGTATGACTTTGAGACTATTTCCGAATTGTTTGTTATGCTAGATTAGGGACTAATTGGACTCGCCTGTCAAAAGTGGAGTATATGTTTTCGTTAATGTTACGCATGGTTTAATTAGTGTTTTATTGAATTTCCGTACTGTAAAGATATGCAGCATGAATTAAGATATTACAAACTCTGATTCATTTCTTAACATATGAAGAATTTTAGATGGGTTGCTTTCCAGTATAAAAATATGTCCATGTACTTTGTCATAGTCGGCATATATGACAGACTATCATTCGCCATATATATCATTGAAGGCCTTTGCCACATTTCTAAGGTTGCATTTCTCATTTTTTCTATGTTTCTGAAGACTATGCCATTCACCTGTCTACCTGGAGTAAAAGTATATGTAGTATTGTTTTAGGATGGTGGTTGTTTCTTTTGTGTTCCTTATGCTCAATTGCTCATGCAGTGCTGCAAGTTGGCCATTATAACTGCTATGAATAATAGGAAGTTGGTGTAAAACATTTCTGTGAAGCCATGATACTGTCATTGCTCCAAATGATGTTTTTTTCCCTTTCCCTTACTAGCTGTCAGGTTCATCTATGTTAATAAAGTCTTGGGTTGTTATTCAGGGATGACATTGTCTTTAAAGACCCTCTCAACACCTTTGTTGGTATCAAGAACTACAAATCAATTTTCTGGGCTTTACGGTTTTATGGCAAGATATTCTTCAAAGGTTTATGGGTTGACATCATCAATGTTTCACAACCTATTGGCGTTGATAGGGTCATAATGGTTCGTTGGACTATTCATGGTATACCTCGAGTCCCATGGGAGAGTCATGGCCGATTTGATGGTACTTCAGAGTACAAGCTTGACAAGAACGGAAAGATTTATGAGCATAAAGTGGATAATATCGCTCTGACCTCACCTCCAAAGTTGTTTCGAGTACAAGCAGTGAAGGAATTGATTCAGTCACTTGGTGTCCCTTCTACCCCTAGACCAACTTATTTCGAGGCTTTATCGGCTTCAGTTGCAAGTACAACGCCGTTCATTCAGAGATTTACTTGGGTGAGGTACTATTTGGCTTTCAAACTTGCTCTTAGTTGGAGATCTGCATCAGAGTCTCGAGCGTGAAGGGAATTTGCAGGACCTTGCAAGTATACAAACTTTTCGGTATGTACTGTTATCTATCTCTGTAAAAACCTATATTCGATACAACGCTTGGGATCATTATCATCACAGCTCATCAATGTTTGAGAACTGGGCAGTCCTGTTGCTCAGATTCTCACTCATTTGATTCCAATTTTGAGTGTGAAGAGATAAACTATCTCAACCTGTTGGTAAACCTTACCTGAATAATCATGTATATTTCTGTACAGTGTAATCTGAACGACTGTTTAGCATAACTCCTCATTGTTGCTCAACTAATTGTGCTGATCTAGTTTTTAGCTTTAGAATGTGTTGATATCATGGATGAGATTATACATTGTTGTCGACTCATCCCTTGTTTTAGAATACACCTTGGATCATTTCTTCCGGATCCTGCGCACCTTGCAATCTGAAGTTTTTGTCATGTGCAAGTGATCTGGAATCTGATGTGCATCCAGATATTTCGAGGCTTATAAAATGAAATGGTTGCCACACTTATCAAAAGCAAATGAATGAGAACCTAACAAGAGCTAGGCCAATCCTGATCTCGACTTTGATTGTGAAATTCATTTGCCTTATACACCCGACCCAACTGTTTAGATGGATAAGTTGATTAGTGACATTCATTTTATCTTCTTATGTATATCTTATGTGTTTGTTATCAGCCACAGTTAGGATGATGCAGATGCACTACAGGGGGGCCAAAACGGAAAAAAAAAGAAAAAAAAGAAAAAAAAGAAAAGAAAGATATGTAGTCATATTATGAGAAAAAAGGAGTAGAATTGTCTGAAAAATAGTCTTAGGATGCACCAAAATTAGCAAATAAGCTTGGGAAAGACCACGTCCACTGCATTCTGTAAGATGCCTAGAAAGATTTTAAATATCTGTACAGCAAATTTTAAAGTTTTTATTTGCAAATGGTGGGATTTTCAGATAAATAATTGATGATGTATCAAGTTGCAGCTGTGAGAATTTAAATCCCTCGTTAGCTTTCCCAAAAAAAATGTAAGACTGACTGGTATTAACACCCTCCCAAGTGGGGACTGTGGGGTGGTCCCCACATCCCTCCAAGTGGGCTATTTCCTTTGCCATAAAGTAAGCCGCCTTTCCACACATACCACGTGGGCAACAAGATTTGCGTATCATCATTTCCGAATAAAAAAACAGAAACCAAAACCAATATACTCTCTCCGGCACAGTGAGCGCCAGTAGTGTATACAGAGACCAATGGCAACAAATACGGGACACATTTCCGACATTTAAGCATCTCGGCTTTAGAATACAATATCCAAGCTGGAAAAGTAGTAGGTTCAACTTTTCCGCACTGTGCGAGTGCTGTACAGACTCTGCAAAGTCTTTACTGTTTCTCTGGCCTTGATGATGATAATAACTTTAGCCGGGTCGGTCCGAGTACACTTCCACCTAACGAGCAACGCTCCCTTTCCCCAAAAAACTTTAATATCTCTCTAAAAAAACAATTCCTTCTTTAATATCTTTGTTTCTTTAATCTTTCTTTTATTTGTCTTTCCTTTAAGAACAATTATTCTTTCATTCACTTTGGAATTTTGTATTTCTAGGGATTTCTCTCTTTGTTCTTGAAAATTCATTGTCTCTGCCACAGACAACCAGCAATTAGTCATATTCCTCAAAAATGAAGCAGCAGCAGCTAGAATTAGAAGAGGAAGAAGAATTTTATTATGATGATGATAGTAATGAAAATCATCCAAGCAAGACCTTTGATGAAGTCTCCATGGAAACTAGTAAAAGCTTTGTTAAAGCTCTGCATGTTAGTCTCCCTCTTTATCTCTTTTTTTTCTTTATAGCTTTCAATTTAGATCTGGAAAATGTTTCTTACTCTATCAGTTTATTAATTGTTCTTGAGCTGGATCACACTTCAATTTTGATTCATTGAGATTAAGAAACGTCTTATGTTGAGAAATTAGACCACTAATTGCAAAATTTTTTTGTCTCTTTTTGATTGATTTTTTTGTTTTGAATTTATCAACTGTTTAACTATGCTATGGAAATTAAGAGTGTTGGATTTGATCAATTAGTAACAAAAATGTACGACAGGAAAGATTTGATTAATTTGATGAACAAATTCAAGTTCAGTTACAGAGGTTCTGAATTCGGTATTGTTGGAATTGAGTTGTATCACTATTGTGTTATGTTCTTATTTATGTGTCGTTTGATAGGAGTTTGTGACTATGTATTCCATTGATATTGGAGCTATTGCTGAGAATTGACTTCCGTAAAACCACATTCTGTAAAGTTTAAAACTGATTAGCAAGACATTTTTTATAATTTCTAAGAGTGTTTTTCTGAACTATCTCAATATCTGAATGTTGAGAATCAATGTATAATGGAAACAAGTTTTGAAGCAATCGATAGGGAGATCCCTATCAAATGTAAAATCGTCTACTACTTTCCAGTTACTAGTTAACTAGGACTAGTCACCAAATGTTGGAAAACCACATCAGAGAGAAAGTCCGTTATCCTGTCAATTACCTGGTAGAAATGACAATGATCTTCTGGAGTTGGGATTGGATAGACCTCAGCCTTGAGATATTGAGTTTCTGGGATTCAGGAAGGTTTTCGTCGTTAATTCCTTTTATTGTTTGCGAAATTTTACTTTGGATATCATCTTGTAATCTGTGTGCTTCGTTTGGTATTACATTTTATGAATCTGCTTAATATGTTGGCATTTGATTGTTTATCAGGAATTAAAGAACTTAAGGCCTCAGCTATACTCTGCAGCTGAATATTGCGAAAAGTCGTATCTTAACAGCGAGCAGAAACAGATGTAAGAACACTGTCCTGGTACTCTTAATGTTTTTCTTTATGTTTGTTACATTGATTAACGTTTGCACCATCATATATCATCAATTCGTTCCGTCTTCTGATAAACCATCATTTCGCGTACCAGGGTACTAGACAACCTGAAAGATTATGCAGTGCGAGCCCTTGTAAATGCTGTTGATCACCTTGGAACTGTTGCGTACAAACTAACCGACCTCTTTGAGCAACAAACAGAAGATATCTCGACCATGGAGCTAAAAGTTTCATGTCTCAATCAAGTAACATTTTGTTGACTCTGCTTTAAACTGTGAATCTGGAGTACTGGCACATAAATCAGCGGCATAACATGGAATGTTTTGTTTGTTTTTACTAGGAACTTCTTACTTGCCAAACTTACATGGACAAAGAGGGTCTAAGGCAGCAGCAGTTGTTGACATCTGTTCCAAGACATCACAAGCATTATATTTTACCAAGTAAGTTCTGAATTTTATTAGCTTCTTTAGGAGTGATAATGAAAACCATAGGAGTAATTCTGACTTGTATAAATTGATCTATTCGAATTAGATTCTGTCAATAAGAAGGTGCACTTTAGTCCACAAAATATACGAATGGATGCAAGACAAAAGCTTATTCATCAAGCAAAACCACGTGTCTATCCTTCAGGTATTACTTTTGTCAATGCATAACTGAAGTCTTTTCTTTCACCACTACTTTTAGCTGGTGTAATCTAGTGGTCTGTTGTAATTGGAACTAGGTATCCCAGCATCACAAACTCTTTCGTGGCATTTATCATCGGAAACGTCTTTCAATGGGAATCAGCAGTTGCCAACAAGGTAAGTATTATATGTGCGCTTTTGTTCAGCTCATCGTTAGCATTGGGTCAAGTATATCTTCTCATTCATTGAATTCATGACTACTTGAACTGTCCAATTTACCAACCTTCTGACTGTTAGAGTGCCCAGAAAATCACTCATGGCAGCGATTTACCAACCTTCTGACTGTTTATCTCATTGTTATGAATTGATGACTACTTGACTAATATGTGTGCTTTTTCAATAAATAGGCTAATAGCCTTATTGTGTAACAAGCCAGTCTCTCTTAATGACGTACCAGTCTCTTTTTGTAAGCTAAAAGTTTTTCAATTAATAATGCAGCAGTGAAGACACAAAAGCCTTGAGAGCAACTGCCGCAGCCTTTCAACTGCTAGGTACCTTCCTTTAGTATTGCTTATGGAGGTTTCTTTTCTAGTTGAACTATTTGGAATGCTTCATGTGATTTATCAAACACGGGTGATAACGTTTCTTATGGTAACCTCTTTTGAATTCTAGACAGCGTAGATGCTGTATCTGTATCAACTTCCTCAGCTCATCAAAACCAGTCGCTTGTTGGAGATCCTACTTCGAATGTGGCCCTGCCGTCATTTGGTGACACCCGAAGGGTAATTTCAGACTTAACCATCAAAAAATACTTTAATGCATCACTTTATCAGTTGGACTCTTTCCCTGAAAGTTAAAATCAAAAGGCAAAACTAGCTCTTTGTATTTAGGCTTTGTTTGCCTGCCTCTGTTTGCAGCATATGAACTAGTCATGTGGATTAGAAACCTGTAACCAGATTGTTTCTTAGTTATTAGATAAAGCTGTAATGTTTTGAGAATATCAGTAAACCTGACGAGAACTTCGTCTTCTCATGTCTGCAGGATTCTTCAACACATACCTTAAAACAAGTAGGCGCACATAGATCCTTTGACAATGCTGGTCGGAAGATTATACGTGCTCCAATTCGCAGCAGAAGCTTGCTGTCAGCATTCTTGGCTAAACAAAGAACCAAGGCAGGTTGTATATCGGGATAGTCCGCATAGGAACTATTTATTTTATGAGTAAATAGCTAAGAGTATTATCTTTTTGTAAAGACTGATCCCATCATATGCATGTCCTTCCACTTAACAACTTTCATCCTGGATATCTAAAAAGTAAATTTTAACAGCAAACAGTCTTGATTGTTCTAAATGGTTCAAAAAGGCTACATATACAGGAAAACTGGAAGAAAAAAAGTTAACTGCTGTGATAACGTGAAAAATATTGAAAAAAAGAAAGATAAAATAAATAAATAATGTCAGATAGCTCAGTTAATTTTTTTAATTTTTTTACTTTTTTTTTTGTAAAATACCAAGGCAGATACCTATAATTTTAATTTTAGGTGCAAGTAGTATCCTCGTAAAATTCTGAACCGTCAGAATAGTCATAATCAGAGTCATGACGTGATTCTAAACCATCAAAAGGACCTGGTTCTTCAAAATACGGGCCGCAATTGTCGGACGACACCAATAGCCTGACTCAAAGAATTCTCGGGCAGCATCAAAATCATCATAGTATTCCGAGTAATCAACTTCAACCTCAATTCCATTCATATCTTTAACCTTCCTAAGGACTTGTATATGACTTGTTTTATTCACTGCAACTACTGTAATTTTACCATTTTTTCCGATGCTTGTAATTCTTGAACCTGTAGCCTCTTCGAAAGTATCCGCACGAGTATCACGTTCGAACCTACGTCTGTGACCATCAATCAGGCGATCAACATGCTGAACAGGGAGAAAATATTGAGCTACTATCGGGTAAGGCCATAACCAATCATTTGAAACACAATACCGAGGAGCACTTATCTCTTGTTCCATGCGATCGAGGATTTGAAGGCGAGCGTTCAATGCAGGTCCTAAGCACTCACATATAATGTCTACAGGAACTCCAGCAACATTTAGATCCAGTTGAACTGCAGTTATCCCTTCCCATGAGCCTGCAACTTTCAAGTTCATGTCCCCTAATTGCTCTTCCAAACGTGACAAATCAGTCAGAATCCGGTAATGGTGACCATGCAGAGTACTTCCTTTCCTTGATAGACCCATTGAAACCCCTGCAACATGTTCCCTTTGCGGGACACCAGCGTCCATTAACGCAATACTCAGTCCACAAACAGAGGCCGCAGAGGCAGAACCATCATGACATACAACTTGTTTGTTGACACGAACGACGTAAGGGAAAATGTCTTCTTTAGGTAAAAATGCAACCAGCGCATTCTCAACAAAATTGCCATCCTCAGCTTCATAACTTTTGTGGCTGCACTTTTTCCAGTCTCCGTCAATCCTAAAGGGTCGAGTATTGTATAAGTATCCTGGATAACTAATAGGGTTGCAATAGTTCAAACTGTCAACAAACCCAGCTTGAGGTTCAGCTTCATCTGTTTCTGGTCTTGTTTGTGTCACCGTGCATGAAACTTTAGTCGACCCACATGCAAAACATGACGAACCTTGTAGTCCTGACGAGACTCTACTGTTTTCACAATCAACTGGTCTATCTTCGTCAAAACACCTCCCATCAAGTCTTATACCATTCTCAACATTCCATCTCCGGAAAATCTTTTTCCGCAGTTTGCCGACCATACGTGGAAGTAGCAGCTTTACTTTTTCTTGATCGCATTCATCTACCTCCGGTATTCTTTTTGCATCTCTAGTAACTTTTGCCAGATATTCTTCACCTTTACTCTTCTCACACGCAGTAGAATCATGTGCACCATCAAATGGTGCTTCTGCCAAGTTCTCTATTTTACGGACAGTGCTCTCCTTAAATCCCATATATAATTTGTAATCCTTCTTGCATTTTCCAGCTTTTTCAGCCAATTTAATCTGAGGGTCAATATATTTCACAGCTTCTTGATGTGCTAGCCTTAGCCCCAGTGCAAGATCTTCTTCTGATACCTCCTGAGCTTGTAAATCTAGCATTAGCACCTTATCTCGAGTACAAGCATAAATCAAGTCGATATCACAACAAACAAGTTCTGACTTCACGGGATTAATAATAAATTCTCCTTGTAACCTTCGTACTCGCACAACTCCAATCGGGCCTCCCCAAGGAATATCTGACAACATAAGAGCTGCAGATGTTGCATTTGCAGCTAATACATCTATATCTTGTTGTTCGCTGCAACATAGTACTCTTGCCATTACTTGAACATCATGGTAGAAACCCGAAGGGAAGAGTGGACGTATAGGTGTACGAATAATCCTAGTACCGCCGTTGCGTGCACCAAAATTATCCCTATTTCCCTGGTAATCAACAGTTATGCGTGGGAATGAGTTTAGAATGTTACCACAAGGGTTAAGAAGAGAAGCAGTAGACAAGACTTTTGATACTTGTTCTTCTGCAGTTGTTCTTAACATCGATTGAAGCGTATCGCGCATCGTCAGTACAACCCCATCACCACCACCACCACCAGAATCATCACATTGATTAGGTGGTGTTGTTTCAAAACTAAAAAAGCAATTCTTCGTTGTATGTCTGGTATAACCTAATAGCATTTTTAGGTAAGGTTGAGAAGGAATGAAGATTTGTTGCATTTCTTCTCCGACCTAGGGCAAATGCCATTGCCATTACTCTGACAGTGAGTGAGAGTCAGAGACTAGGGTTTCCCATTCCGTTAAACCCCAGAATATTGATAAAATATTGGTCCTACGCCCATGCTCAGGCCCTGGCACAGGCCCAAACTACACTTACAAACGCCCTGGCACAGCCCCAAACAACGTTCATCCTGAATATCTTTTTGACACGATCAGCGCGGGAATTGAACCCACAACCTATAGGTTGGATGCCCAATCCCTGACCAACTGGGCTAATGCCAGTTGGTTACATCCTGAATATCTTTGATTCACAAATTCTTGAATTTTAACCGAAGTATATCATTTTAAACTGATAATTAATTTGTTTTCAAATCTTGAAAATCCTGTAAGTTAATGCCAGAGATATCATGCATGGACCCTAATTAAACTCTGATTATCGGAAAACGATGATAAATTCATTCCTGAATCAATCAAACAACAACGCAAAAGATGAAAATGGGTAGTTCCTCGATGAAGATAGTCATGGCTCTAGCCTTATGCTTGTTGCTTCTTGGTGGTTTCTCAGCTGAAGCAGCAGGAAGGATTAATGGTTAGTTTACATACTTGGGATAAGAATTTTACACTTTGATTTCTCCCAAATCAATACTTTTTTTTCTCTATTTGAACCGTAAACAAGTGTATAATATATACCTGGGCGATTTTTTTTTTTTTTTGTTCTTGAAATGTTGGGAAAGAAATATAAAATATGATTAATGACAATTATCTAATCCATGAATAATGTTTATGCCGTCATGCAGATGGTGCAGCAGCAGCAACAAGAACGGACTTTTGGGGACTACTTAAAAATGGAGGGGGACTATTTTGTGATAGGAATGTCTACCCTATACTTATAAGGGGTGTCCTAAAGTGTGGAAATGACTAACCTACCCTTAACCTTATTTAATTTAAAACCAACCTAATAACCACCTATATATATATAACCACCACCTCCTCCCACCACCACCACCGCCCATCACCTACCACCACCACCAACCACCACCATCTCTATGTATATAGCTTAATTTAAATCATTAACGAAGATATTCTCACAAACCCATTACTTGTCATTCGTTTTTGGTTGAAGAAATGAGAAGTAATCATCAAAATGAGTTGAAAATGAAAGTTGCAGAGAGAAGTTCGGCTAGGAATTATGTGAAACATTTTGTCGAACTAGCCGAACTCAGCTTTAATGGAGTTTTTTCTTTCAGAAAAAAGTTCGGTTACGTCGCAAAAAAAAGTCCCAGCCGAACTTTTAGTTCGGTTACGTCGCAACTTTTTTTCGTTTTTTTATTAGCCGAATTTTTAGTTCGGTTTTGTCGCAATTTTTTTCTACTAACCGAACTTTTTTCTGAAAACCTATATATTGAGTTCGGTTACGTCGAGAAAAAAATTCCTAGCCGAACTTTTAGTTCGGTTACGTCGCAACTTTCTTTTTCCTAGCCGAACTTTTCTCTGAAAGAAAAAACTCCATTAAAGCTGAGTTCGGCTACCTGTGTCTTCAGAACCATTAGCCGAACTACACTTGCAGATGAGTTCGGCTACCTGTTCTTCAGATGTCGTAGCCGAACTTCATTTCCATGGTCGAAATCAGTTTATAAATTTCTCATTTTTTCGAAAGTTTTTGTCAATTCAAGCAACATTAACTAAATTTGAAGTATACCTAAGTACCCAAAACCCTCATTTCGAAATCAACCATCTTAAAAAAATAAACCAAAACCCCTACTTCTCAAAAATTATTCTTTTAAAAACACTCAGCTAATTAATCTAACCTCACCAATCAATCATTACACTAACACTAATTAATCATTACACTAACTAATCTAATCACCAAGGGCAAGTTTGGTATTAGAAAAAAACTAAGTTAAGGGGTGGCTCAAATTTACTTCAAATATCCACCCAAAAATAGAAGAGTAGTCCCCCACCTTTTTTGAGTAGTCCCCAAAACATCATTCGGCAACAACACCAATATAATTACACGAATCCAAGGGTACCTGTTTCGGCCCAGACAAATGCCCAGGTGCGAAGGATTGTAATAGTTGTTGCATATCATTAGGTTACAACCCAGGCAGGGTGGTGACACATAGATGCTGTTGTCGAGGAAAATAGTCATGAAGGTTTAATTTGATGACTTCATAATTTGCTAATAAGTATTTGGAGTTGAAAAAGAAATAAAACTTACTTTGATGAATGAAAAATTATTCAACTAGTTTATTCTTTATGCGGATCATATTTTGATGAATTTTACATCATTTTGAACAAAAATGATTTATTTCCCCCAAAAGTTAGAGTGAAATGAACTGAGTCAGTACTGAATCAATCTGACTCATAGCACCGAGTCATTAACTCATATTCTACCAACAAACCAAAATTCGAATTTCAATCTTGAAAGTAAAGATATCAGTCATAAAATGATGAATCACAACAAATATGAGTTAGGCTTCTGCCAAGGTGCAAGCCCTTGTAATTTGATACCAATCCCAAAATCCAAAAGACAACAACCTTATTTGTTATGGCTAACTAATTTGTTTTCTAATCTTGAGAATCCTAAGTTAATGCCTAATAAAGCTTATTTCCACTCTTTACCCAATAGAAGAAGATCCAGAAATCATATTTCAGCACTAAGAGATGATCATGGTCAGTGGCATCATTCACATAAAGATTTGGAATATCTTCTTACTAAGCATTTTTCTATTATTGCTACGTCTACAAATCCTTGTGTCAAAGATGACTCTTTTGATATAATAACCCCAATTATTTCTCAAGCTGAAAATGAATCCTTAACATCAATTCCCATTTCCAGCAGATGAGGAAAATTTTAATGTTCTTAAAGGTATGCCTAGCTGGAATTCACCGGGTCCTGATGGATTCCCTGCTGGTTTTTTCCTATCACAATGGCCCACACTGTTGGAAAAGATATTGTTCATTTGGTGCAGCAATTTTCATCGGTAAGAGAATGCCTCATTGCATAAATCAAACAGTTACTTGTTTAATACCTAAAACCCATCATCCTTCAACACCAAATGATTATAGGCCAATTGGCCTATGCAATATAACTTATAAATTAATCTCAAAGCTATTAGTTACAAGAATGAAAACTCTGATGGAGAAAATAATTTCTCCAACACAAGCTGCATATGTTCCTAGGAGATACATAAATGACAATATAGTCATGGCTCATGAACTAATTCACTCCATGAAGAAGTCAAAGAAAAAACAAGGACTTGTAGCTCTGAAGTTAGACATGTTGAAGGCCTTCGATGGAGTCGAATGGGCTTTTATTGATAAGATGCTTTCTTCTTTGGGATTTTGTGAAGACTGGCGTACTATTGTTTTATCAATGCACATCGACTACAACTGTTTCGATTTGTTTAAATGGTAGTATTTGTCAGTCTTATACCCCTACTAGAGGTCTTAGACAAGGGGATCCATTATCCCCTTATCTATTCATAATCTCTATGGAATATCTTGCCAGATTCTTAATGAATGTTGAAGCTCTTAATTTGTTGTGAGGGATACAAGTTGTTCAATATATGTTAATCATCTGCTATTTGCGGATGATTGTATATTGTTCTTCCATGCTGATCATTCAAGTATTAATCAAGTTAAGTCATGTCTGCAAAATTTCAGTAATATTTCTGGTCAGGTGATAAATTTTTCGAAATCATCAGCTTTCGTTACAGGAGATTTGTCACATAATATGCTAAGATAGCCACTCGAGATAAACTGGGGGTTAAAAAACTCTGTACTTTAGATAAATATTTAGGATTGCCCATTCTACTGGGAAAATCGAAAGAAAGTTCTCTTAGTTCTATCCAAGACTCTTATGAGAACAGATTCCAAGGCTGGTGTTCTAAAACTCTCAACCAAGCTGCTAGATTAACTTTGGTCAAATAAGTTCCTAATTTCATTCCTACTCATTACATGAGTAATTTCAGGCTTCTGAAAAATATAATAAACAAGTTGGATTCAGCCCAAAGAAGATTTTGGTGGGGTCATAAGTCTAATAAAGGTTTGAATCTGGTAGCATGGAATTCTCTTTGTTCTTCTAAAGATGAAGGAGGATTAGCCTTTAGGAACTTAGAGCGATTTAACATTGCTCTAATTACTAAGTTGGCCTGGAGATTATGCACATGGGAGGATAAACCTTGGACACAAATCATTAAAGACAAATACTCTCCATACTGTAGCTTTCATCATCTTCAAGAGTCCCCTTACAACTCTTCATGGATCTGGAAGGGTCTGGAAGTAGGGTTCCATTATGTGAGAAAATTCCATAGGTGGGATGTTAGAACTAATATTTTGGTTTGGTTTGACAATGGGTAATAGGCTTAGATTCTCCTCCAATACCAAATGATACATTTCAGGAACCAGCGAGAATAGTTTATGTTTCTGTACCTAATGCTAGAACATCCAAGAAGGTGGAACCAAGGTGGTCAATATCGGTTGTACATGACGATATTACAGGTTTTTATCGGGTATCAGAAAATACCTATACGATATCGAAAATATCGGCGATACAAAGATGGAACGATAAAAACGTTCGTACATGCCTGTACATGCCGATATATCGGTTTTACCTATACACCGATAATATCGGTTCCAATATCATGTTTTGTTAAAATGAAACCTATGAAGGGAAAATTAGGCATTCCAGTATCATTTATGGTGAAGATGAATTCTATGAAGGGAAAACTATGCATCATCAAGTATAATCAATTATCAAAATCACCACCAAATAAAGTGGATAAGTTTTTCGAGCAACATGCATCTAGTCTTTACATACAAGTACAACGTCAATTAGAGAATGAAAAAACCGTAATATATTTAAGATATAAAATCAATGACTATACATAGGATATAAGATGGACACCATATATACTCGAGGAGGAATTTGAATGGATTTGGGTTTTGCTGTGGACGACAAAAGATAGTGGAGAATTTGAGCGGTTGTTATTGACTATGTAGTTGTATTTGTGATTGTTTTGATTATAAAGCAAGGATAATAAGAAAGATTTTACCGGCAAAATTGAACAACAGTCACTACGCGTAAGATTTTGCCTCCTTATGATTTAGAAATTTGAGATACATGTATGATTCTTATTATTTTTTCTAAGGTCTTATAAAAATTTGAAATTCTAATTTTAATGATGTATCACCGATAAAAACCGGTAATATCTTTTGTATAGGTGTATAGGACCCAGCCGATACGAGACCGATACACGATATTAACTACCTTGGGTGGAACTCTCAACTCGTTCAGGATCTTTTTCCAGCATAAATAGCAAAATTAGTACTAATAATGCAGCTAGTTCAACATGGTATTGATAAACTCATCTGGGAACCAAGTAGAACAGGAGAATTCTCAGTTAAAACAATTTATAAAGCATTAACAAATCTGACTGACAACTAGGACAGACCAAAGGAGTATGGATATTTCTAATGTCAATTGGTGACAGCTGTGGAAATCAAATGCTCCACATAAAGTCAAGTTATTTATTTGGAAATGCTTAAGGAGGATTGTACCTACTAGAGTTAAGCTCAACAGTTACAACAGTAACATAGAAACCTCGTGTCCTAGATGCTCTCAAGCAAAAGAAACACTTCAACATCTTGTCATTGAATGTGATCACTCCATATCAGTATGGTTTGCTTTAAATGTGAATGTAGTTGTTTTACAAAATCAAAAAACTGAAGTTACATATTGGATATCTAGTTGGTTTCATGCATCTCCTAATTCAAATAAGGATGATTGGAATCATTGAACTTTAACTCTTATGATTACTGCTTGGTTTCTTTGGAAAAATAGATGTTCAAAAGTTTTTGAAGATAATAATCAGAATTTGCTCTTCACAGTTCACTCTATTAAAAATATGGTAAATCAATGTTTTGTCGGAAGCTCGTTGATGATACAGAAAGTGCATCAACCATGGTCTCCTCCACCAGCTCATGAGATTAAAATTAATATGGATGCTTCGTTTGATTACAATACCTCTAATTTTGGAATTGGACTGATAATTCGTGATTCAACGGGTCAATGCTGGGGCATCAGAGGCAGATAATTCAATGGAGGAATAGACCCAGAACAAGCTGAATATCTGGCCATGAAGAAAGCAATATTATGGGCCAGAGATTATACAGCTTAAATAAAGTAATTCTCGAAAGTGATAGTTTAAATGTAATTAGCTCTATCAAGCATGCCAACCCTTCAGTCCAGTGGATGAACCAAGGGATAGTAGAATAAATACGGCATTTGCTCTGTTTCTTGTTTTAATATAAACCATGTTAAAAGATCGGCTAATAATGCTGCTCATGTAATAGCTAAGACCTCTAGAACTGACAGATCCTCTTTTGACTACACTTGTAACATCCCAGAAAAATTTAGTAAAATTATTAGGGATGATCAATCAATCTATCAGGTTAAGATATGTAAATTAACTTAAGTAATGAAAGGTATTTTGCATCAAAAAAAAACAAAAAACTATAAGTTAATGCCAGAGATATGGACCCTAATTAAGTTTTAATAACCGGAAAACCATTATAAATGCATTCCTCAATAAATCAAACAACAATGCAAAAGATAAAAATGGGTAGTTCTTCAGAAATAATGGGTTCCTAGCACACGAATGAATACGAGAGTATTTCACGAGCACTCTGATGCATTTTTGAAGAATTTAACATGGTTTTCCCTATTTCCTATCCCTATTTTCCCTAATTCCCATCATAATCATCCCAATCATATTTTATATAACTCATTTTAAATTGGGTAAACAAAACTCACTCTATTAATTTCCATAATTAACCGGACTCTCACCACCACCACTATATTGATCAGGTTTGAAGATTTCCATTCGTGGTACGACAGGTTCGGATAATGGAATCCCCGAAATTGTTTGGATTAATTCACGAGATGGAAATGGATCATTAGTGTCACCAGTTGGCTGAGGTTCCATTGGTGGCGTATCAGGTATCGACAAGGGAATCTCTGAATTAGTTTGGACTAATTTACGAGTCAAAAAAATCACGAGATGGAGGTGCATGAATCATTATCAATTGATTTGTTTAGTCTTCAGTTGGGGTCTCCGAGGAGTTTGCTCAATTATTAGTATGTTTTGGATGATAAAGATCCTTTAGTTAGTACCAGGACTTGAGAAACTACAAGGTGACTATGGATCGATTAGTTAGAGCCTTTAGTTTTCTCAATCATTCTTTTATACCGTTCCCGTCGCTGCGAAACTCCAATAAAGAGAGAAAAGATTAATTACCGATTCTACAGTTGACTATAGATCGCGTTCTTCTCGTTTTGGGTATAAAACTATTATTGGATCATTTTCTTTCTTGGAATCATTAGAACAATACACCATGTATATAGGCAGATTATCATATTTTGGTTTACATTCGTTCGTTCGAGAGAGAGAGACAGGAAGGAGGACGGTTGTTGACGGAGATATAAAGATAAAAGGTAATATCCTGGAGAAGAGAGTTTTAGGGAAAGTGGGTGTTTTTCACTAACCTAACAGGGTTAAACAAAAAATAATTGAAGTTGTGTGGATGGGATTTAGGGAAAGTGGGGATAAGAAATATGTAAAACCTTACCAAAAATTTATTAACAATCGTATGAATGGTGATACATCTCCAACAACTTCAAAAAAAAAAAAAAAACAAAAAAAACAACGAATAATAATAGTACTAGTCATTAGACTTTTTCGTTTGCCTCCTCTATTCGCATCATATGAACTAGTCATTTAATTTGGATCAGAAAACTGCAACCAGATTGCCTCTTAGTTACTGGATGAAGTTGATATGAATTTTAATTTTAGGTGAAAGTCATACTCTTGTGTCATCCGAAGATTCTGAACCATCAGAATAGTCATCATACTATTAGAGTATAGTGATAACCAAATGCGTATGGTTCATACTGATACGGGCAATCGTCCGCCAATGAATCATCAGAGTCGATGCCTGAGAAAAATTCTTCGGGTGGCATCAAAATCACCATAATATCTTGAGTAGTCAACTTCAACTTCAACTTCAATCCCATCCATATCTTTAACCTTTCTAAGGACTTGTATATGACTTGATTTACTCATTGCAACTACTGTAATTATACCGCGATCTTCTTGGGTATACTAGTAATTTGTGCACCTGTATCACGCTCGAAACATCCCTTTTCAGCATACCTACGTGGACCAGGATTGATCAGGCGCTTAAAAGAGTTAGCAGGGAGACATTTAAGGCCAATACCAATCATTTTAAACACAATAACGAGGAACACTTATCTCTTGTTCCATGGAATCGAGGATTTGAAGGCGAGCCTTTAATGCAGGTTCTAAGCACTTGCATATAGTCTCTAAACGAACTCCAGCAACATTTAGATCCAACTGAAGTGCAGTAATTCCTTCCCGTGAGCCTGCAACTTTCAAGTTCATGTCCCCTAGCTGTTCTTCCACACTTGATAAATCTATCAGAACTTGGTAACGGCAACCATTGTCAGTACTTCCAGAGATAACATCCCTAACTAGACCTATTGATACACCTACAGCGTGTTTCCTTAGCGGGAGACCAGCATCCATTAAAGCAATACTCCGGCCACAAACAGTGGCTGTAGAGGCAGAACCATCATTACATTCAACCTGTGAGTTGACATAAACGATGTAAGGAAAAAAATCTTCTTTAGGTACATGTAACTGCAGAAAATCCGACAGCACACCCAAATGATATGAAATACTATGTATCTAAGACATAATGATAAAATGAGAGTTTTATTATTAAGAAGAGAGAATAATTCAAGTGTAGAATCAAAGCCAAACCCTAACTCAAACTCACAAATATATCTCACAATATAACTCTCCCAATGCAAATTACTCAACCCTCTTACAATGCCCTAAGACTCCCTTTTATACACGATTTACTGCCAGAGATATCACGCATGGACCATAATTAATTTTGATTACCTAAAAACCATTATAAATGCACTCCTCAGTCAATCAAACAACAATGCAAGAGATGAAAATGAGTAGTTCCTCAATGAAGATAGTCATGGCTCTGGCCTTATGCTTGTTGCTTCTTGGTGGTTTCTCAGCTGAAGCAGCAGGAAGGATTAATGGTTAGTATATATACCTGGTATCAAGAATTTTACATTTTAATTTTCCCTGGATCAATACCTTACAAGTGTAATATACACCAGGGAGAATTTTGTTGTTCTTGGAAAGTTGCGAAAGATATATAAATTATGATTAATGACAATTATCTAATGCATGGATGACGCTTATGCCGTTATGCAGATGGTGCAGCAGCAAGAACGACAGCAATATCAACAGAAAAAAATTAAGGGTTCCTGTTTCCGCCAAGCAGACAGATGCCCAAGTGCTAAGGATTGTAATAGTTGTTGCACATCATTGGGTTACAACCCAGGCACCACCCTGCTAAATTTATGCTGTTGTCTAGAAAAATAGCCATGAAGGTTTAATTTGATGACTTCATAATCAGCTAATAAGTATTTGGAGTCGAAAAAGAAATAAAACTTACTTTGATGAATGGAAAATGATTGAACTAGTTTATTCTCTATGAAGATCATATTTTTGATGAATTTTAGATCATTTTGAACAGAAATAGTTTTTCCCCCCCAAAAGTTAGAGTGAAATGAACTGAGTCAAAACTGAATCAATCTGACTCATAGGACTGAGTCATTAAATCATATTCTACCAACAAACCAAAATTCGAATTTCAATCTTGAAAGTAAAGATATCAGTCAGAAAATGATGAAATCACGACAAATATGAGTTAGGCTTCTGCCAAGGTGCAAGCCCTTGTAAATTGATACCAATCCCAAAATCCAAATGGAAACAACCTTAGTTTTTATGGCCAATCAATTTATTCTTAAATCTTGAGAATCCTATAAGTTAATGCCATAGATATCCCGTATGGACCCTAATTAAATTTTGATTACCTCGAAAAACCATTATAAATGCATTCCTCATCAGTCAATCAAACAACAAAGTGAAGATGAATACACGGGTAGTTCCTCAATGAAGATAGTCATGGCTCTGGCATTATGTTTATGAACTATATTGTTGGGATGAGGTCGGCTGGGTTTTGCAGCTCACTAAAGTCCAAAACCGGGTCGTGAAATAGCAAATGGAATAACCAATCCTACTATTTTAAATAATGACTAATTTATCCATGATTTGTCTGTTGTTAATTATAGTGATAAAAAAACTAATTATACTTAGTGTATGGATTAAATAATAAGATTTTGGGAAATCAAAACTTTTTCTTTTCTTATTTTTTTGATTTAGAAGAAAGAGAAGGATGATTTTGATGAAGTATTTTGAAATCCTTGGTAGAAAATATGCTTAAAATAATCTGAAAAACGTTATACTCAATTTCAAATATAATTTTTTTGATTAAAATCCGCTAAAAATCGAGTATCTTCTTATTTTTTTTTAATCTTGGCTGGAAAACCATCACATTCCAGCCGCAACCGATTTTTTTTCGGCTTAAAAATGGAAAACTCCCGACCGAAAATACTGAATATGGCTAGGAAAAAATTACATCCCAACCGAAAATAATAGTTACGGCAGGGGAAACCTAGCCGTAATTCAACCTTAAAATGGGTATATAGTTAAACTCATTTTAAGATTGAGTACAGACTGATACTCAAAAAATGGGTATAAACGAATTTCTACCTAAGAATTAGTATCACTTTGTACTCGATCTTAAATCGATTATGAACATATATGCTTTTTGAAATCGAGTATAAAATAATACTCATTCTAAATTCGAGTATGGACTTATATTCTTTCTAAATCGAGTATAAAGTGATACTCATACAAAATTCGAGTATATACTTATACTCTTTCTTAAATCGAGTATATATAAAGTAACACTCATTTTAAAATACAGTATGAAATTATACTCTTAAATCGAGTATAAAATGATACTCAATCTAAAATAGATTATACATAAACTAGTACTCATCACTCATTCCTTGATCTAGTATAAAAATAATAGTACAAATATTCATTCTGGAATTTTTGGTCCACTTACGGCTAGGAATTCATCATTTCCTAGATGTAAATACTCCCTATATGTAGGAATTCATCATTTCCTAGTGGTAAATAAAAAAATATTGGATTCCTAACTGTAAATAAACCACTTACGGCTAGGAAAAGATGAAATCCTAGGCGTAAGTAGTTCCTGAAACTGAAATTGAACCGTATTTTTCAGTCCCTCCTTAAGAAATTTACCTCTATATATCAATAACTGAGAATATATTGAAGAAACATAGATCTTGTTATACGAATTTTAGCATTCATATAAGTTCTTTTCGTAACATCGAATGACATTATGATTTGTTGGAAAGAAATTAAATTGAAGATTTATCTTCTACTATACATAACAGTACTATTTATAGTTGTCGAAAACATCAATAATTCTCAAGTATCATAACAAATTCCTAGGTACATACATTTATTTGTGTAAGGAGCAATAAAAATGTATGTACATCATCTAGTACAATTATAAATACATTGAACTTTAAATATTACATTCTCCGTGTACCTCTCCATATATTAATAATTTTGTGAATGCCCAAAAGTATTAATATAGAGAGGTTCTACTGTAGATTAGATTAGTTAATGGAAGGATAGTAGAGTACTAAATAAAGTTCAATAGGGGTATTTTTGAAATTTTGCATATATTAGCTCCCCATATTTACCTTTTCATCACTATAATCCATTTCGGCCACAAAACCATTTGGTTCTTATCCCCAATAATAGGGTTCTATATGTGTTTATTTCTTCTTGACGGTTTCTCAGCTGAAGCTACTCGGTATTAAGAATTTTTCATTTTAATTTTCCCCAAATCATTAACTTTTTTCTCTATTTTATTCATAAACAAGTGTAATATACACCTGGGCGAATTTTTTTGTTCCCGCAATGTTGTGAAAGATATATAAATTGTGATTAGCGACAATCAGCTAATGCATGAATGATGCTTGTGCAGCCGTACTGATGGTGCAGCAGGAACAACAGTAATAACAACACAAGCACCATGAATTTCATGTTTCTACCAAAACGAAAAATGTCAAGGTTTTTAAATGTCCATGTTTCTACCTTCTTGGAGTTCTGTCATTGTCCAAATAATGAAGATATCTTATTTGATCGTCGCATAATTAGCTAATAAAGTACTCCTTGAGTCCCTTTATAGATGACCTAAACCGAGTTAAAGTTAAAGGAGGAGAGGGGAATACTTTTAAAGGTTTCTCACAAATAGATGATTATGGATAATAACTAGTAAACTTTAGAAATGATTTATCTCTCAGACTATACAACTGGTATTTGTAAACTTTATACCATTGTTATCAAATTATGCATATTTGTGCTAAGGTTCTAGTGCTCGTAGACATGCACTAAAATTTGTAGTTGCGGAAAATCCCACAACTACACCCTTTGTAATGATAATAACACAAAGCTTAAGTCATATGGATCAACTCAAACATTAATGATATTATTCACTACTTTAACACTAGTATGATCTTCTTACACACTTTGTATTGGATGTATGATGTTTTTACAGTGATCATAAGGCAAGTATGTATACAACAATGGAGAAATATGAGGTGAAAACTAAGTTCTAATGGTTTCTTTATTTTCTCTCTTGATAATTTCCTTATCTCTTCTATCTCAACTTATCTCTCTGCTTCTATCATTTTTGAGCCCTTATATAGGCAAATATAACAGTAGAAGGAAACTTTGATTCACATGCAAGATCTCAGTTGATTGATTATATTTCAGTTTTTTTTATTCGCATGGCTTTTTAGAACTGTCTCTATCTGTCGCGCTATTGCTTAATCCTTCGTGCTTCTTCTGGTGGAGATGATCATTGCATTAATCTTCTTCGCATTCTTCTTTTGATATCGCGTAACTATCCTTCGCCTTACTTCCTGATAATTGTTGTATCTTCGTGCTTAAGGTTGTTTTGGCTAGAGCGAAGTTGTAGATTCGCCTTGTGCGATATTTCGCCCCTAAATTTTGCCTCTTCCCGCGTTGTTCTTCTGCAAGTGAAATAATGCGAGAATCCTAGCTTCCCATCTGTATCTTTTCACTTTTCTTTTACCCGACATTTCTACGGTTTTTCCGTATGGTTATCTCCACGTGTAGTAACTCACCTTTTGTCGATTGACACATCAATGCTTCTATTCTTGACCGGTTACCGCCACAGCCGGTTTACCTATTTCAATAAATACCTTTAAAGAGAGGGATTCATCTTTTTTACCTCCTTATTTCTTCTCCTTCTTTGTTTCGAGAGAACCTGTTTTTGTTAAAGTCCGTTTGTTTGAAAGATTTATCATTATGTCGAGCCAATCCACCATTCCTTCTTCTACTGAATCATCTCCCAGGTAAGTATCTGTATTTTGCTTAAGGTTTTAGCAATTGACTGGGTGTTTGGGTTTTTATCGTTTCTGCTGCTGCTAGTGTTCATGGTGTTTTGTCTAATTTTAGTATTCTCATACTTATCTCCGTACTTAAACTTGCTGCCTCAGACATACTCAGTCCAAACCTCCGGTGAATCCTACTGGTGACCGGAAAATGGTGTCGAAAGAGAAGGGTGAGTCTCGAAAGCGGAAGTCTGCGTCTGATCAATCGATTAGGGATAATGAGGCTTATCCTCAGAAGAAGAGGGTTTCGCGCAATAGGGCTCTTGTGACTATTGTGAGTCCACTTTCTCTCTTGGCCCCAGCCCCCGTCATAGCTCCTATATAAGCAAGGGGCGAGATAACCACCAGTTTTCCCCTCATCCTCTTTCTGTGCTTGCTCCTGTTCATGCTCATAAAGGTTTTTCTGCGGCAACAGTATATTCTTCTCATGATGATGTTGTCGTAAAAAATGAGCAGGTTGCGAATCCTGTTGCGAACAACGCGGCCGCCGAAGATTTTTAGTGGTCTGAGTTAGCTTCCCTCGCACTAGGTATTTCGCCTCCGAAGTATGATTCTGAGTCGTCCCAACTTTCTAAGCGCGACAAGCTAATCTCTGTTGAATTTGAGGTAAAGTTCCCTCTATTGATATTAACCTTTCTCCCTTTCGCCCTTTATCTTGACTCTGAATGTTTGGTATTGCAAGAATTTCATCGTCGTTTAGTTCAGAATGAAGAATTCTGCAAGTCTGAAAAGATTATCGATGATTTGAAGGAGCAGATGTCCAACCTATCTGCTGAAGCGAATGATGCTGCTAAGCTTCGCGTGAAGAATGAGGAGCTTAAAGGTGACGATTTGCGAATCTTTGCATTTTCCATATATGTTTTGCTTTTGTATCTCCCTTCTTGATTTTAGGCCTTTCGTACTTAAGATCTAAACCAGAAACGTACATCCGAAAGATATGAATTTGAATTTGCCGCGAAGGACGCTAGGGTTGAATGCGTCATTTTGAAGGCTCAGATTACTCAGTTGGAATGATCGTTTGCGTTTAAATGATCAAGTAATAGGACTTCAGATTAATAATTCTGTTTGGCGTGCTCGGTCAGATCAACATTGTTCCGTGTCTGGTCAACTTACCAGGGATCTAGAGGTGTCTAATATGCTGAATCGAGCTCTTCTTGATGAGAATCGAACTTTGTATGAGGACAACAACGGTTGAAGGATAATAAGCTTTCTTTTGATGGTGCGTATTATAGGCTTCAACGAGATCGCAATTTATTAAAGAACTCTCTTCAATTTCAGAAGGATGTAGCTGATGATTTGGCGTTCAAGTTGGTAAAGTTGTCGAGTGAAAGAGATGAAGCCCGCCAAAGTAGATACAAGGCACTGAAGGATCTTCAGTTACTTCAAGATATTAACCATCAACCTATAGTTTCGCGTGACCTTTGTGTAATTGTTTCGCAAAATGAAGGTAGTCGTGAAGGCTGCCACAATTGCTGCCTCAGTATTGTTTTTCTGTTTAGATTTTGTCATTCTGATTTCCCTTTCTGATTTTTCACAAAAGAAGTTGTCACGCTGAAGAAGAAGCTTGTGACTTCCTAGGAGGAGTTGGTTAAGGCTCACAGAGAGCGAGATTCTTCTTCTAGGAAATTATCCATGGTTTCTTGTTTAGTGGTCGATCTATCGCATTAGCGTGATGAGTTGCAACATGCTAAAGAGAAGCTATAGCATTCTTATTCCTCTCTTGATCAGGAATTCCAGTTGTTCATGGATGGGGCTGTTAAGAAATATTCGAAAGTGACGCAACAACGCGTGAATGAGGAGACTCAGCTCGCGGTTAACTGGGTTTGCAAGAAGCACGAACTCCCACACGAAGATTATCCTCAAGTTCCTGTTAGCGATGATGAAGAAGGTGAAGATTTGAACGCGACCCTATCTCTGAGCGAACACATTGATAATGAGGAATCTGGTTCTGTTGATTCTTGTGGTGTCGAGAGAGAAGAAGACTGTTCCAGACCGGCGGTGGTGATATCGCGAACAAGCAAGCCACTGCTGGTACTGATGCTTTGGTGCAAACTACCCATTCTATGACCGAAACCACTGATTCTTCTTCTGTTGCTCCTGATGTTATTCCTTCTTAGATTTTGTTCTTTCCTTTATTTGTGAACATCTTTGTCTTTTTCTTGAATGATTATCCGGGTGCTCCCAAGATTGGGGGCCGTAACTTGACTTTGATTGTTCCTATTTTCCTGTTTTCAAAAATAGGAAAAGTAATCCTAATTCTATCGCTACTTGTTCATCTTATGCATTTAATTTTCGAGACATATCTCGGCATATTTCTAGGTATCTGACTGGGAAGGTGGAAAGCATATGAATTTTAGTATTCCCATACTTGTCTCTTCTTTCCACCTTCGAAGGAAGATTTATGTTCTAATATGTTATGCAAATATTGTTTTATGCAAACTGTGAAAATAGCGGAGTGCGAATGCTTGTTTACAACCTACGCGAATATTGGATTTAGGTTCATGCGAATATCAGAGTGATGCAAATAGTGAGTCATGGCGAAAAATAAATTCATATCTGCCTCTGGCTTGGATATCGTCTATTCAAGTATGCGAAATTATATCATTCTCTTATGTCTTGATGTTTATGCGAAACCAATCTTTATTATGACTATGACATTGTAATTTACTCGGGTATGGTGTGTATCACATAGTAATGAGATAGGCATGGATTTTTATTCAGATACTTCCTAGCATGTTATGGTAAGTAATTAAATATGCCAAAACCTAGAATATTATTTCAACCTTTAAATATACTTAGCTTAACGGGAGTGTGCTTCCTTATTGCCTCAGTTTCCTTCGTGCCTCAGCAAAAAAATTCATTGCCTCTGTTTCCTTCGCGCTCCTTTGTAATTTGTATTCGCATGATCCTTTGTAGGTCCTATTTTCTTCCTAAGTAAGGTTTTATTGCCTTCCCCCGCATAGAGAACTTAAAGGACTTATGGTTGCCTTGGACAGGGTCTTCAATTTTGGGCGAAGAAATCTCAGTTTCATGTGCGATCTCTCCTTATCTGTGTTAGTATTTTTACCTACTCAGGTTGTATTTGCGACAATATGCCAGGTCTTAGATACTCCCGTGAGTACAAGTCCCAACACATTGCCATCTTTGACACAATTCATCTCCCTAGTGGAGGGTGTCGTCCCTTTATATTCCCCCTGAGTTGCCCTTTCAAGGAGGTCACCCCTAACCATTTGAGTTGGGCTCCTCCCATCCAGTCATGCGAAAAACAGTGTTATCGTGATCTCATTCCCTCCGCCGATATGGCTTTTGGGTACAAGACCACACCCTAAGTGGAGTTTCTTTGGGACCGAGTGTATCCAAGCCAGGAACTCCTTCTACTCCACTGGTCATGTTTCTAGACCCCATGTCGGAGAACTTATTCGGTGAGTGGTTCGTTCTCAGTGGCCTCTGACGGATAGGCTTTTATTTCGCCCCAATATAAGTGACTTCTCCAGGATTTTCCAAATATGACGCGCATTAGGGCTTATGGTCGCCTCTTACGTGATCGTGCTAAAACGCTGTCGCACAATCACGCGAACTAATTTGACACAACAAAATTGGGTACCCAGCCTCCCTAACTAGAGGTTTTAATATGTAACTTGTTGCCCCCTATTGAGGTCTTACGTAATAGTCGTGAGTAGACTTTGTTTCGTCTTTGGCTTGTTCGCATATAAAAAGAACTTTGCTTCACATTAATGTTTTTTTGGTTGGTACATAGCTTGATTTATTCATTACATCATTTCAATGTTGTGGACATTGTTTCTTCGCATATTCTTTTCGCATGTTGGATCGAATGCGACACGTAACCTCCCTTTTGAATTCAGCCAAGGTTGTTTTCGCAATAAGGGTCTATGACTGTGATCCCTTTTGTGTTCGTAAATCCCTTCTTACTTTCCCGCTGTTCTTCTGGCGATGATACACTTCTTGTCCTGGTGCTCTCCTGCCGTTTTCATTTTCAAGGTGTTCTTGACTCGGAGAAAATGATATCTTCCATCACAAAGACCATGCCGTCTTTTGAGGTCTGACCGGCATATTCTTTGCATATAATTTACCGTTCTGTAATTTTCTTATTTGCTTTTTCTTTGATAGGATTTAACCTTTGGGGTGATCTCCCTTTTCCGTTAATCGTCATGGTCGAGAACTTTCCTCAGCATCGTCGTGAAACCCTTCCATTTTATTTTATGGTTGAAATGATTAGGTTGTATGGATGACGCCCTGGTCCCTTCTCACTCGTATCTGGGTGTTGCTTTCGCACTGAACCGTCCTTCCTCATTGCTCGTTTGATATAGCATCCACCTGCTCCTCCCATATCTTTTTCGCCCGTGCTGGTACACTTCATCCTATAGTTGTCTAACTATCTGTTTCCCCCTTTCTTCTCTTTCAGCATCTCTTTTTCTGCAAGACCTTTTGTAGCTTTCTCTATATTGTATTCGCAATTCGTATTCTCGCACTTTCCTTTTTAAGTCATGATTTTCTATCATTAGTCGTCCATATTCTTTTGCGAGATCAACTCTCTCTTCAATCAGCGTCTTTTTTGTTCTCCTCCATTGTGCGGGTTTCTCCTCGTATTCTTGTTTTGTAATAGTTGCTTCTTCATCCTGGTTTTCGTAGTTATATTGGTTTCTTTCTCTTTCACGGTTTGTAACAACAACTAGCATTGGCCTTTCCTGATTGTATAGCTCAACCTATTCCGTCCAGTATCGTGTGTTTTCTGTAGCAGCCTCCGTCTCTTTCCCCTTTTCTTTTGTCAGCGCCTCTTCTTTGCGCCATCGTTGAATACTCATTCTATGGTACGATTCTCACCATCTTACGGGCATGGAGAGATCCGGTCGATGTTACTAACAAAGAAGATTTTTGGAGAAGATTTCTTCCTGAGGACCTTTGGAGTTTTGAAAGTAAAGAGTTTTTGAGAAGGCTTTTTCGAAAAAGATAAAGAAATGGTGTACTGTTTATTGGATTTTCATGGTGGACAGAAAAATGAAGGTAATGATAATAACAAACGAATTTTGAAAAATGATGATTTCTAGCTGGTAACTAGCAGGTGAGGATAAATCTTCCCTGTTTCTAGCGTCAAAATATAGTTGCGGAAAATCCCACAACTACACCCTTTGTAATGATAATAACACAAAGCTTAAGTCATATGGATCAACTCAAACATTAATGATATTATTCACTACTTTAACACTAGTATGATCTTCTTAAACACTTTGTGTGAATGTATGATGTTCTTACAGTGATCACAAGACAAGTTTCAACAATGGAGAAATATGAGGTGAAAGCTAAGTTTTAATGGTTTCTTTCTTTTCTATCTTCATAATTTCCTTATCTCTTCTATCTCAACTGATCTCCCCCTCTCTCTATCATTTTTGAGCCCTTATATAGGCAAATATAACAGTAGAAGATAACTGTTTCTATCTGTCGCGTTGTTGCTTAATTCTTCGCATTCTTCTTTTGATATCGCGTAACTATCCTTCGCCTTACTTCCTGATAATTGTTGTATCTTCGTGCTTAAGGTTGTTTTGGCTAGAGCGCAATTGTAGATTTGCCTTGTGCGATATTTCGCCCCTACAAAATTATCAAAATGATGAAGTAACAACATGGGTACGTATAAGCATAGAATTCAACATTCACCACACCAACTATTTATTAACAATCATACGAATGGTAATACATCTCCAACGATTTCAAAAACAAACAAAAAATCAACGAATAATAATGGTATTAGACTTTGTTCGTCTGCGTCCTCTATTCAAATCATATTAACTGTTCATTTAATTGGGATTAAAAAACTGCAACCAGATAGTCTCTTAGTTACTGGATGAAGTCAATATGAATAACACAGTTTCCTGCCCAATTTCCATGACATATTCCTAAAATTCTAGTTTCCGGTGCGGTGCAAGTCATACACTTGATTCATCGTAAGATTTTGAACCACCAGAATAGTTATCATACCATCAGAGTAGTGATAACCAAATGGCCAATGAATCATCAGAGTCGATGTCAAAGAAAAATTCTTCGGGCCGCAACAAAATCATCATAGTATGTTGAGTAATCAACTTCAACCTCAATCCCATCCATATCTTTAACCTTTTACAAAACTCTTAAATGACTTGTTTTACTCTTTGCAACTAATGTAATTATACCGCGATATTCTTCACTACTAGTAATTCGTGCACCTGTATCACTTTCGAAACATCCCTTTTCAGCATACCTACCTGGACCAGTATTGATCAGGCGCTTAAAAGACTCAGCAGGGAGAAAATATTTAGCTACTATCGGGTATGGCAAATACCACTCATTTGAAACACAATAACGAGGAACAAGTATCTCTTGTTCCATGCGATCGAGGATTTGAAGGCGAGCCTTTAATGCAGGTCCCAAGCACTCGCATATAATGTCTAAAGGAACTCCAGCAACATTTAGATCTAGTTGAAGTGTAGTAATTCCTTCCATCGAGCCTGCAAATTTCAAGTTCATGTCCCCTAACCGCTCTTCCAAATTTGATAAATCTGTCAGAATTTGGTAACCATGGTCAGTAGACTCAGTACTGCCAGAGGTAACTTCCCTAACCAGACCCATTGAAACACCTGCAGCGTGTTTCCTTAGCGGGACACCAGCATCCGTTAAAGCGATACTCCGTCCACAAACAGTGACTGTAGAGGCAGAACCATCATTGCATGCAACTTGTGAGTTGACACAAACAACGTAAGGGTACAAATCTTCAATAGGTAAAAGTGGAAGCAAAGCATTCTCTACAAAACTGCCATCCTCAGCTTCATAACTATTGTGACCGCACTTTTTACAGTCCCCGTCAACCCTAAAGGGCCGAGTCTTGTACAAATATCTGGGGTAACTAATAATCATGTCAAAGTATCTCCCTTTGGAAAAGTGCAGATACTTACCATCCACAAACTCAGCTTGAGGTTCAGCTTCATCCGTTTCTGGTATTGTTTGTGTCACCGTGCACGAAACCTCAGTTGCTCCACATGCAAAAAATGACGAACCTTGTAATCCTGACGACATTCTACTAGATTTACAATCTACTCGTCTAACTTCGTCAAAGCGCCTACCATCAAGTCTAATACCTTTTTCAACATTCCATCTATGGAAAAAAATATTCCGCAGTTTGTCGACTACATGTGGATTTAGCAGCTTTGTTTTCTCTTCATCCCATTCTTCTGCCTCGAGCACTGTTTTTGCATCTCCAGTAATTTTTGCCAGATATTCTTCACTTTTAGTCTTCTCACCTGCAGAAGAATCTGGAAACAAAGCAGCTTAAAAGGGTGCTTCTGCCAACCTCTCGATTTTCCGTACAGTGCTATCCTTAACCAGCATTGATAATTTGTAATCCTTCTTACGTTTCCCAGCCTGTTTAGCAAATTTAATCTGAGGGACAATATATTTCACAGCTTCTTGATGTGCTAGCTTTAGCGTGGCTTCAAGATCTTTCTCTGTAATCTCCTGAGCTTGTACATCTACCATTATAGTTTTATCTCGAGTGCAAGCATAAACCAAGTTGATATCTGCAAAACCAAGTTCCAAATCTACAGGATTAACAACAACTTGTCCATTTATCCTTCGTGCTCGCACGACTCCGATTGGACCACCCCAAGGAATATCTGACAACATGAGAGCTGCAGATGTTGCATTTGCCGCTATCACATCTATATCATGATTTTCGCGGAAACTTAGTACTCTTGCATTTACTTGCACATCATGGTAGAAGCCTGAAGGGAATAGTGGTCGTATAGGTGTACGAATAATACGAGTACCGGCACCGCCTCTCCGTGCACCAAAAGTATCCTTGAAAGGATGCTGCTTTCCTAGATAATTAGCAATTACCCGTGGAAATGAGTCTAGGATGGTTCTAGAAGGATTAAGAAGAGAAGCAGTAGACAGAACTTTTGATACAAGTTCTCCTAGGGTCATACTTACGATCGACGGTTGCATTTCTCGCATCGTCATTAAAACCCCAGCATCACCACCAGCATCACCACCAGAACCAGCAGCAGAATCATCAAATTGATTAGGTGGTGTTGTTTCAAAACTAAAACAGCAAGGTCCAATCTCAAATTGTTCATTGTATGTCTGGTATAACCTGATAGCATTTTTAGGTAAGGTTGAAAAGTATTGGAGATTTGATCTTCTTCTTCAAGCTAGGGTTAATGACATTGCCATGACTGTGAGTTTGTGACTGACCCTTGACTCAAACCCAGAGAAGTTGGTTAAGTGTTGAACACCTAACCGGCTAACCCCAGGAATGATCTTTTGGGGACTACTCAAAAAAGGTGGGGGACTACTCTTATATTTTGGGGTGGATATTTGAAGTAAATTTGAGCCACCCCTTAACTTAGTTTTTTTTTAATACCAAACTTGTCCTTGGTGATTAAATTAGTTAGTGTAATGATTAATTAGTGTTAGTGTAATGATTGATTAGTGAGGTTAGATTAATTAGATGAGTGTTCTTAAAAGAATAATTTTTGAGAAGAAGGGGGTTTTGGTTTTTTTTTTTTAAGATGGTTGATTTCGAAATGAGGGTTTTGGGTACTTAGGTATACTTCAAATTTAGTTAATGTTGCTTGAATTGACAAAAACTTTCGAAAAAATGAGAAATTTATAAACTGATTTCGACCATGGAAATGAAGTTCGGCTACAACATCTGAAGAACAGGTAGCCGAACTCATCTGCAAGTGTAGTTCGGCTAATGGGTCTGAAGACACAGGTAGCCGAACTCAGCTTTAATGGAGTTTTTGCTTTCAGGGAAAAGTTCGGCTAGGAAAAAGAAAGTTGCAACGTAACCGAACTAAAAGTTCGGCTGGGAATTTTTTTCTCGATGTAACCGAACTCAATATATAGGTTTTCAGAAAAAAGTTCGGTTAGTAGAAAAAAATTGCGACAAAACGGAACTAAACATTCGGCTAGGAAAAAAACGAAAAAAAGTTGCGACGTGACCAAACTAAAAGTTCGACTGGGAATATTTTTTTGCGAGGTAACTGAACTTTTTTCTGAAAGAAAAAACTCCATTAAAGCTGAGTTCGGCTAGTTCGACAAACTGTTTCACATAATTCCTAGCCGAACTTCTCTCTGCAACTTTCATTTTCAACTCATTTTGATGATTACTTCTCATTTCTTCAACCAAAAACGAATGACAAGTAATGGGTTTGTGAGAATATCTTCGTTAATAATTTAAATTAAGCTATATACATAGAGGTGGTGGTGGTTGGTGGTGGTGGTAGTTGGAGGTGGTAGGTGATGGGCGGCAGTGGTGGGAGGAGGTGGTGGTTATATATATATAGGTGGTTATTAGGTTGGTTTTAAATTAAATTAGGTTAAGGGTAGGTTAGTCATTTCCACACTTTAGGACATCCCTTATAAGTATAGGGTAGACATTTCTATCACAAAATAGTCCCCTCCATTTTTCTAGTAGTCCCCAAAAGTCCATTCAACCCCAGAATATACGATATTTGAGCCTGCGTCCAGGGCCGGGCCCAACCCAATTTAAATTTAAGCTGCTTTGGAGTTTATATGAAAAATCAAAAGTTGGTGATGAGATGACAGAAATCCCATCGAAAGAGTTCAATGTAAAAGAAGAGATCAGGGAAGTTGTCGATTCAATACTATGAAACTTGAAATTTTACCAAGTTGCGCATGAAGTGGATGGAGAAGCAACGGAAATTTGTTTTCATGATAAGACGAAATCAACTGCAAAGTGGTCTAACTTGGCTCATGTTATGGAGGACATCCAGGTTTCAGGAGCATCTTCGATATTCACTCTCACCTCCAGTGTCTCAGATATCATGCTTCAGATATCATGCTGCTGGCATTACTGAGAAGAAGTAGTACTGCAAAGAAAATGAAGGACTCTAATAGCTAGTACTTGTAGGATGTTTATAAAACTAAAGATGAGATCCTTAAGTGTTTGTTTGATAGTATACATAACTTTTCGAGATATTTTTTTTTTCCCGATGGAAGGGTACGGATTTTAGATGAAATGCATAATGACAGGCGAAAAGAAATGATTATTTCATTAAATGAAAAGCAGAACAGATTACATAGAGCTGTCTCTAACAGCACTGTTATATAGACAAGAGCTGTGTGAGACACACACACAACCAATCTACACCATACACATGTAGAGATAACAGTAGTCAAAACAGAAGAGATCACACATGTGTAACTTACAATAACCGAAAATGTAAATACAAACTCTATACAGATAAGGGCACCATAATCCTCCCCCCCCACCCCCCACAACACAGACACATCAAACTGAAGGGCACATTTGTGAACTTGCAGTTTGTCTCTGAGATAGCTAAATCTGGGACCATGAAGTGCTTTTGTGAAGATATCTGCTACCTTCTCAAGAGTGTTAACATAAAAAATGTCCAAAGCTTTAGATTGCACTAACTCTCTGACAAAGTGATAGTCCAGAGCAACATGCTTCATCATACTATGCTGAATAGGATTAGAAGCTAAAGAGATAGAGCTGATGTTGTCACAACCCGATTTGGGAACAACAGGTAGTGGAAAATGTAGATCATTGAGAATAAAGCATACCCAAACAAGTTCTGCAACACTATGAGCTAGAGTCCTATATTCTGCCTCAGTGCTAAACCTAGCAACTGTACTTTGTTTTCTAGATGACCAGGAGATAGGATTGTCACCTTGAAAAATACCATAACCACCAGTTGACCTTCTATCGTCAATGCTGCTTGCCCAGTCATCATCTGAAAAACCCAGCAAAAAGGAAGATCCCTGCGTGAATTTGATGCCATACTCAATTGTACCTTTTACATATCTGACAACTTCAAAATGGGTAGTAGTAGGATTCTGTATGAACTGGCATACTTGATTGACTGCATAGCATATATCAGGTCTGGTCCATGTAGAATACTGAAGAATTCCTACAATAGATTTGTATTATGAAGGATCAGGAAATAAAATGCCATCTGATTTGCTTAACTTAACTGTTGCTGAAGTAGGAGAAGAACATGATTTGGCACCAGTCATATTTGTTTTCTTCAGTAGATCAAGAGCATATTTGGATTGAAAAAGATGCAGAACTGATTTATCCCTCTTGACTTCTAAACCAAAGAAATAATGAATATTACCTAAATCCTTTATGGGAAAAAGAACTTGCACTTGAGATACAATGTTAGTCATATGAGTGGGATTATTGCCGGTAAGTAAGATATCATCTACATAGACTATGACAATTGTGATGGAGGATCCCACTTTTGGTAGGCTCTGAAACCTATAATAAAATACTGCAAGTACACAACGTCTAACTAGTAGACAATGGCAAGTACATGTCGTTCCCACGAGGAGTGTGAAAATACTACTACTAACTAATATAAAAAATAATTAATAAACAATATAATGTTTTGAGAATTTTCAGAAATTCAAACAAAATGAAATTATAAAAAATAAAGACGTAACCAAGAATGTGAGAGTCGGTAACTAGAGTTTTATGGAATCCACTACTATTTCTATTCAATTACTGAAATGAAGCATAATTATGAATATTTGTTTATCTTTCGTTCTATTGACAATTTGATATCACGTATTATAAGCATAGAGTCGCAAATATCACTGGTATACCCTAAACATAGCGCATCAAAAGAATAAATCCAAGCATGCACCATCAAATTGCATCAGCGAGAAAATTATACGAAACTAAATATTAATTCACAAATATTATTTGACTTTTCTAAGCATAACCCATCAAAGAATTGAACCCGAGTATGGACTATCAAACAATGAGACCATTTTTTTTTGTAAGACTATCAATTACGCGCATAGGTTTCTAGAACCGGCAATGCAACAACTCATTTTTCAATTAATCGATAAACAATAATAAAAAATTAATCAATTCAAATCATAATGGTCTATTGCTTCATAATTCAATTCAATTAAAAGTAGCCTAAAACCCCAAGTAGCTTTAACCATAAGAACCCTAGTTACAAAACTATTAGCAAGACATGGCTTTATCAAAAGCCATAAACATATAAAGAAAAATCGCTCTAATCGAAAATGGAAAACAAAACTGCAAACCCTTCGTTCCTCTTTTTTTCTGTAGCTGTGGCAGCCTCCTCCAAACTGGCCGCCGTCGACCTCCTCCCAAAAACTCCAAACCGGCCTGCCCTTTTCATTCTTCTCGTCTGTCTTTATACAGGTACTGTGAAATGTAAACAAGACTTAGCAAAGTACTAAGGCCCAGTCCACTCACATAACAACTTTGAAATCCAGGCCTCCCAAAAATCCGACCACAACACTTAAGTTAATCCTTTGACCGTATGAGGCTGAGCACCTTCCTTTACTGTCCGTCCACAGCTCCAATTTCTGTGCGACCATCTGACCACTAACCCAGCTAACTATATTTCACACCGAGTACTGAGAGCTGCTTCACTTCTCGATTCATCTTCTTTATTGTTGTAACGAATTTGAGGGAATCACAATTGCATGCAATCACCCATCGATAAGCACAATCAGCCTAAACAACCATTTCCGCCATCACCTTTGCCGAGAGATGATAACATCAAACCAAAATTTTGGACGGTATGAAGAAATCCCCAAATTCACTTTGTTGCTTTTGTTTCTCAGTTGAGAAATCCAACTTCAGATACCACTATCTCATTTGAACACAGCCCCACAAAACCTTCTCCACTCGAGCTAAAATTCCCACCAAAACTATCCAGCATATATTTTCATTTTTTGTAGTTCAAATCCGAGACATACCTCCATTCGGACCACCTCCGGAAACACTCAATCCAGCCAAAGTCTGCACCTTAACTTCTTCTTCCCTGCATTCAGCCATTAGCTCACAGTAACAACGCTGCCAATGAAGTTTTCGTATCCACCGGTAGCTTGACTTCACAGACCCTCGAAGAGCTGGTGCAGCTGATTTCGTTAGGAGAGATGAAACTCATTTTGCCAATAAGAAGCATCAGTTTGACATAGACTTCATTCTCGTCTACAGATTAACTGTACATCCACCATTCAGTCAAGACTCAGCTAGCACCTTTTCGCAACTTCACAGCTGATGCTTCTAATTTCAAAAGTATAAGTCGATCTCCATCTATAAGAACTGATGCCGCAACAATCAACATTTCCATATCACTAATACGGCAGCCATGCATGCAACGGCAGCAGCATCATTTAACACCATCACTGCCAGCTACGACCACAGTAGCAACTCCAACTCAAAACCCATTTATAGTACTAGGCCATATCATCGTTGCCAAGAACCACTGCACCGATTCTAGACACTACCTTCCACCACTGCCAGCAGTTGATACGAGTCTCGACCATCTCAGAACTGATCAAATTATCCAACCACAGGCCCTAGCTTCGTTGTACCAACAACCACCAGTTCGAGAACATCGAACCCACGGCTAACAAGTTCATCCAACCACAACCACTAACTCATATTCCTACTCAGGAAATTACACAGACAGTTTGTAGGCTGATTCAGGTGCATGAGGAGGTGCTTCTGTGCCTGATTTCAAACCACTCTTATCCTTCTCTTGACCTGCAAATCCCAGGTTCAGTCCGAGTACGAACCCCAAATGTCTATATAGCCATGAACATCACTTCCACCAGTAGCTTGACTCTCTTCTTCAGCTTCTAATCATTTCCTAGACACAAACTGACCAAAAACTTCTCATCTATCGCCACTGCTAGCCTTTCCTCCACTTGAACGTCCATACCTTGAACCCTTCTTAAAATGTGATGATTAACATTTATTCCATATTCCACAGATGTTATGAGGAGGACAGTTAGCCACGTCCCACTTAACTTTAGTTCCTAGTGCCTTCACGTGATGATATAATAAAGAAAAACCATTCTTTGTTTCTTTCCGGAAGTAAAATGGTTGTGGTGATAAATGGGTAGCCTAACATCCCACGAAGAAGTCCATTAAGCTCTGGCTCCGTTTGGTACAGTGAGTAACTTGAGTGATGTTGATATATAGATATACCAGGCCACCGCATTTGAGGCTCTCCCTATTGATCACTTTTGTCGCAAACATCAGTTTGCTTCCCATTAACCATTTATCGTTCTGGTGATTGGATTTATTTGTACTTTCTACAAAAGCACTAAAATAGTGTTATTAGTCAAAGTATCGAGTCCTAACTAATATAAATATGGGTATAAAATGTAGCACTTACGTGCTTATCAACTTTGTAGATGAACAATGAAGTGTCAACATAAGAAGTGACAAAGCCAAGAGAAATAAGAGCTTGAGAAAATTTAGCATACCATGCTCTGGGTGCTTGCTTAAGCCCATAAATGTTTTTATGAAGTACACATACATGATTTGAATATTTGGGATTGATAAAACCAGGTGGTTGAGCCATAAATACCTGTTCTTGCAGATCCTCATGAAGAAAGGCATTACTCACATCTAGTTGAGTAATGGACCAGTTGTACTGAACTGCAAGAGCAAGAACAATTCTCACAGTAGTTGGTTTGGCAACAGGGCTAAAGGTTTTTGTAAAGTCAAGACCTGGTTGTTGATGAAATCCTTTTGCCACTAGTCTTACTTTATGCTTGTCTAGTGAACCATCTGCGTTGTATTTTATCATGAAGACCCACTTACATCCAACAACATTCTGCTCAGGAGAAGCAGGTACATAAGACCAAGTACCAGCATTTATTAAAGCTTCATGTTCCTAAAAAAGAGCAACTTTCCACTTTAGATTCTTTATTGCCTGTGAAAAGAAAGTTGGAACTGGAGGAGCTTTATCACTTAAGAAAGCTGCAGGCAACAAATGTTTAGTAGCAAACATAGTCTTAGGTTTAAACACACCTCTCTTAGCCCTAGTAAGCATGGAATGATCATTTTGAGGAATAGTTGAAGTTGGGGGAATTAAAGTGGAAGCAGAAGGAAGTTCAGGAGCAACTGACTCAGTAACTTGAGTTGCAGTAGAAGAATCAAAATTAGGAATGGTGGCTGGTACAGCTGCATAAGTAATAAGAGATGAAATTGTCTTGAATGGAAAACTGAATTCATTGAACAAGACATGTCTAGAGATATAGACTTTGCCAGTTGTAAAATCATAACATCTATAACCTTTGTGATAAAGGCTATAACCCAGAAAAACACAGTGCTTACTTCTAGGTTGTAATTTATTAGAAGTATATGGTTTCAACCATGGAAAGCAAGAACAACCAAAAACTTTGAGGAGATCATAATTATGAGACTTATGAAATAGAAATTCAAAAGGAGATACAAAATTTAAAGCTCTTGCTGGTAATCTATTGATTAGATAATTGGCAGTTTGAAATGCTTCAACCCAAAAAATTGCAGGAAGACCAGATTGAATCAAAAGAGTTCTGCCAATGTCCATAATATGTCTATGCTTTACCTCAGTAACACCATTCTGCTCAGGTGTGTGAGGGCAAGTAAAATCATGAAGAATTCCTTTTTGAATAAGAAAATATTTAAGAAGATTACTAGTAAACTCACCACCATTATCAGTTCTAACACATTTAACAGACAAGGAAAGTAACTTTTCAATTTGAATGACAAAATTAATGAAGATTTGTCTGAAATCAGATTTATTAACTAGTGGAAAAGTCCAACAATATTTTGAGTGCTCATCTACAACATTAGCATAGTAGAATGAGCCAGATATAGAACTGACATGACAAAGACCCCATAAGTCCATATGAAGAAGCTCCAAAGGGAAGTTTGTGACTTCTTCCCAGTTTAGAATTATTACAGAATAAAGGTTTTGTAGAAACACTAGGTAGGTGTAACTGATGACAGAGTCTTTGCAAGGTTTGAAATGAAGGATGTCCAAGTGTTTTGTGTAGGATGTCACTGGTGATAAGAGAACTGGAGTATGCAGCAGGAGCATTTTGTGAAATGAAATGGATAGGATAAAGACCATTTTATGTGGCCCTTGCAAAAGAATCTTCTGAGATGTCAAATCCTTCACATAAAAACAAAAAGAATCAAAGGTTAATGAACAATGGTTGTCTGTGGTAAATTTGTGAACAGACAAAAGGTTCTGAGAGGATTTTGGATCAACTAAAATGTTATTGAGTTTAAAAGATTGATCATTCACATGTTTTAAGGAATGGCCAATATGAGGAATGAGTGAGATTTGCATCATCAGAAGTAATGTGATTGTTAGCTCCACTGTCTACATACCAGGTAGAATCATCAAAGAAATCTGCAGCTGCTAACATAACTTGAAGATTTGCTTGTGGAGGCTTGCGCTGATATGAGAAATTGAGCCTTTGATGACATTCATTAGCATCATGATTGGTTTTCTTACAGATTTGACAAGGTTCAATTTCAGGAGTAGTA
Source organism: Papaver atlanticum (assembly GCA_023531105.1). Lineage (NCBI taxonomy): Eukaryota > Viridiplantae > Streptophyta > Magnoliopsida > Ranunculales > Papaveraceae > Papaver > Papaver atlanticum. Next base: position 358,436 of record JAJJMB010007362.1, read on the forward strand.
TCTCTTCCATAAGAATGCTTTGAAAATAAATTGGGATTTGGATGTCTACCACCACGACCTCTTGAACCACCTTTATGATAACCAAAATTAGAGTATGAAGGCCTAGGAGTGTAACTAGAACTAGGTCTGAACTTTTGATATTGCTGAGCCGCAAAAGCTTTGGCATCATAATCATTTTTGGTATTGTTAACAACAATTTCCTCATTCATAAGTAGACTGAACAATTCCTTGCTAGATGCTGGAGGATTGCTAATTCGAATAGAAGTGGCAAATGAATTATATTCAAGAGGTAATCCAGATAAGATAGTTACCACCATTTTAATATATGAAATTTGAGATCCTGCAGCAGCGAGTTGATATTGAATACTTTTAATATCCATTAGATACTTTGGTACAGAACCACTCATTTTGAGAGATTGAAGCTTGGTACGAAGTTGAATAGCATGAGTTGCAGAAGTATGAGCAAACCTTTCTTGAATGCTGAGCCACAATCCTCTAGAAGTATCAGCACCAGCGACATAACCAATCCAATCAGAAATTGTTGATTGAATCCAAAGAAGGAGAGTAGTGTCTTCTACAATCCAATCTTGATATTCTACTAGTTGAGCTCTTGTGTTTCCTTGATCAGGACATAGGAAAGATCCATCGATAAATTTTCCGACCTTGAATTTCTTGAAAAGTGGTAACCTAAAAGCTTTCAAGATGATGAAATTATCATCCTTGAGTTTCAAGGGAATGATATGAGCAATAGTAATGAGCGGAAGTGTGGAAATACGAACATTAGGTCTTTGATGCATTGTATGAATTCAAGATATGTTGTAAAATTGAAAACAAAGAGATATAAAATCAAGGTAATGATGATTATGATGAACAAACAGATCAAGATTTGTGAGTAAATCTTGATGAGAAAATGATGAAAAATCATAAAAAGAAAAGTAGATCTGAAAAGGATTCAAGAATTGAATCAAGAAATTCCGTAAGAAAGAGATCTTCACCAAAAAATCAGTTGAGAATCACCAAAGTAAGAGAAGGAGATCATAAAAAAGACACAAAATTTTGATGAAGATGAAGAAAAAATCACCATTAAAGGATTAAAAGCTAAAAAGCTTAACCTGCTCTCGGTACCATAATGACAGGTGAAAAGAAATGATTATTTCATTAAATGAAAAGCATAACAGATTACACAAAGCTGCCTCTGATAATACTGTTATATAGACAAGAGCTGTGTGAGACACACACACAACCAATCTACACCATACACGCGTAGAGATAACAGTAGTCAAAACAGAAGAGATCACACATGTACAACACACATGTGTAACTGACAATAACAGAAAATGTAAATACAGACTCTATACAGATAAGGGGACCATTAATGCATGCTTTCTTTTTTCTGTTCCAATTACAGTACCCACTCTGATGCAATGACGGCATATAAGCCAAATGTTATGTTTGGTTGTGATAGAACTGCAAATGTAAATAAATGACACTAATAAATCGATTGAAAGTGTTTCATTATTCACATTTTAAATTTTTGTAAATTTGAATAAGTGGGCTGTTTGGATACCATTATTTTAATGGATTATCAGCTGATAATCTATTATGCAGATTATAATGGATTCTATATGTGTTTGATAGCCATTTTAATAATTGATTATTTTTATTATAATTGAAAAAATCCATTATTTTCATAAGCAGAAAAAAATGGTTTTTAAAATTTATTATAATCAATTATTTTTTCCACTCTTTTTTGAGATCATCCTAGGATAATCAATTATTTGAAAAAAAAGTGTTTGGAAAAACTTATTTAAAAAATGACTATATTAAAATAATCTATAATCATAAATAGATAATCATAAATTTTACCGAACAAGTAAGTTATCAATTATTTGATCATGTTGTTACCGATTTGTTTGTGGATGGTATCTTATTATGTTTCCTATTTTTCTGAATTAGAGCAATTCTTTTATTGAAGTTTGAGTTAGCAAGTTATCATATATTGAATTTGGTTATGAGTTATTATGACAACCTAGCATTAACAATGAATTAAAATGAAAGTGAAAAGGTGATATTACATCTTTCCCAGAAAGGGAGGGAATAATTTTGAACCCAACCAGGATTAGACTATACTTCCCGCGTGAAGAAATGGGTTACTATTGAGTAGTTTATTAAACGTCCAGCTGCTTTATTTTAACAAAATAATCACACCAAAGCATACCACAACACAATAATAGAAACGCACTTTTCTAAAGCTCACAACTATGCCAGCTGACTCGTCTATAACCACACAGGAGATTACGTTGTGGATCATCAAAGTAGTCTCGGAATTCACGGTCGGCATCTCGGGCGTCATCAGAATCAGCATAGTCTGATAAATCGTCAGAGTCATCTCGGAATTCTGCAGGGGCATCAGTATCATCAGAGTCTGACGAATCATCAGAGTCGTCTTGGAATTCTCGGGCGGCATCAGAATCATCATAATATGTTGAGTAATCAACATCAACCTCAATCCCATACATATCTTTAATCTTTTCAAGAACTCTTAAATGACGTGTTTTACTCTTTGCAACTGCTGTAATCATATCATCTTCTTCTTCGGTGCATGTAATTCGTGAACGTGTTTCATGTCCAAACATAACCAGATTTATATCACATTCGTACCAACCCCCATCTGCATATATCACGCGCTCAACAGGCTGACCAGGGATACAATACTTAGCTACTATCGGGTATGGCCATAACCATTCATTTGAAGCACTATAACGAGGAACAATTATCTCTTCTTCCATGCGATCGAGGATTTGAAAACGAGCGTTTAATGCAAGTCCTAAGCACTCACATATAATGTCTAAAGGTACTCCCGCAACATTTAGATCCAATTGAACTGCAGAAATTCCTTCGCACGAGCCTGCAACTTTAGAGTTCATGTCCCCTAACTGCTCTTCCAAACTTGATAAATCTGTCAGAATCCGGTTACGTACTAGACCCATTGAAACGCCTGTCACCTGTTTCCTTAGCGGGACACCAGCGTCCATTAACGCAATACTCACTCCACAAACAGAGGCCGTAGAGGCAGAACCATCATGACATGCAACTTGCGATTTGCAGCGAACAACATAAGGAAAAGTATCTTCTTTTGGTAAAACTGCAACAAAAGCATTCTCCATAAAACTGCCATCCTCAGCTTCACAACTGTTGTTTACGCACCTTTTCCAGTCTCCGTCAATCCTAAAGGGTGGAGTCTTGTACAAGTATCTGGGGTAACCAATAACCATATCAAAGGATCTCCCTCTGGAATAGCGCACATACTTAGCATCCACAAACTCATCTTGAGGTTCAGCTTCATCCGTTGCAGGTATTGTTTGTGTCACTGTGCACGAAACATGAGTCGCACCACACGCAAAAGATGACGAACCTTGTAATCCTGGCGAGATTCTACCCGATTCTCAATCTACTTGTCTAACTTCATCAAAGCGCCTCCCATCAAGTCTAATACCTTTTTCAACATTCCATCTATGGAAAATCTTTTTCCGCACTTTGTCAACCATATATGGATGTAGCAACTTTAATTTTTCTTTATCATGGCTCTCCTCTACCTCCAATACTTCACTTGCATCTCCAGTAATTTTGTCCAAATTTTCTTCACCTTTACACTTCTCAGGTGCATCAAAATCAGGAAACAAAGCAGTTTCGAGTGGTGCTTCTGCCAAACTCTCGATTTTATGGACAGTGCTCCCCTTAACCATCATCGACAATTTGTAATCTTTCTTACATTCCCCAGATTGTTTAGCAAATTTAATCTGAGGGTCAATATATTTTACAGCTTCTTGATGTGCTAGCCTTAGCGCCGCTTCAAGATCTTCTTCTGTTACCTCCTGAGCTTGTACATCTACCATTAGCACCTTATCTCGAGTACAAGCATAAATCAAGTCGATATCACAACAAGGAAGTTCAGACTTGACGGGATTAAAAACAAATTCTCCTTGTATCCTTCCTACTCGCACAACTCCAATCGGGCCACCATAAGGAATATCTGACAACATAAGAGCTGCAGATGTTGCATTTGCAGCTATCACATCTATATCATGATGTTCGCTGCAACTTAGTACTCTTGCATTTACTTGCACATCATGGTAGAAGCCTGAAGGGAATAGTGGTCGTATAGGTGTACGAATAATACGAGTACCACTGCCGTCCCGTCCTGCACCATGAATATCCTGACTAGGATGCTGCTTTCCTTGGTAATCAACTGTTATGCGTGGAAAAGAGTCTAGATTCTTACCATTAGGATTAAGAATAGAAGCAGTGGACAAGAACTTTGATACTTGTTCTCCTGCGGTCATGCTTAACGTCGATGGTTGCATATCTCGCATAGTCATTACAACCCCAGCATCTCCAACAGCACCAGCACCAGCACCAGAATCATCAAATTGATTAGGTGGTGTTGTTTCAAAACTAAAACTGCAAGATCCAATCTGAAATTCTTCTCTGTATATCTGGTATAACCTAATAGCATTTTTAGGTATGTTTGACAAATATTGGAGATTTGCTGCACTTCTTCTCCCGCCTAGGGTTAGTGACATTGCCATGATTGTGAATGGGAACGAGAGACAGAAATTGGTCAAACAATACTTATCATACTGGGCCCTAGCTCAGGCCCAGGCTTATAACAGTGATTTTTCGATGTTCTAAAACATGAAACCTCACCCAAAACTCTCCATGAGTAGGTAACTGGATTTTTTTTTTTTCAGTCGGCTATGAGTCGTCTAGTTTGAACTAAAATTAGGATAGCGGGAAAAAAACTTCTACCGAAGCAACAATTAAAATTGTAACTAATTTCTATACCCTCATGTCCAAGCTATTTCATTTTTTTCACTTTATATGCAAGCTAAAGTAGTTTACTAGAATTTTACTATTGCAGTTAGTAGATGTTTTTTAGCTACATTGGTGTTTTTGGGGTGTAATTGGACTATTGGTGATATACAGGTTCGAGGACCTAAGCTGCCAAAGTTTAGTGCACCCCATTTTGCTACTTGTGGTTACGATAGGCATTTTTGCTTTAGTAGTGCGAAGTCAAGACATTATCAGCCAATTATTTGTTTAATTATAGCAAGTCTCTAGGTTTCCTTCCAAGTGGCAAAAATGTGCACACATCTGAAAAGATTCATGGCCATATTTACACGTGAAATGCATCAGGTATGACCATTTAATCCTTATGAGCTAAATGATGTTCGTATGATGTTTGTTATTAGCTGTTAGATTGGTGTAAACAGAACTTTCCAGAAAAATCAAAAACGAAACAAACTAAGCCTGCGAGAGAGGAAAAAAACATGTTCGTATGATGTGTGTTATTGGTTAACCTTTGAAAGATTTCATAAGAAATATTTTACAACAAAATGGCACCTTACTGTATGTTCTGTTGATTTACAAGTTGGTAGCCATCTCAAAATCTTGCTTCCTAACTGCAAGAGATATGGTATACATAATTACTGTTTATCCAAGAGAATTAGTAGTATATCCTAACCATATTCTTCATTCATATATTTCATTTGCACGATGTTTTCTTATCAATTTTTTTTTTTATTGATATTAGGGTGCCACAATCTTTACTACCGTATCTAGGTGATAATACATAGAGCTACAAGATATAGATGAGGTTGTTCATACTGTTTAGAGAGTTGGTTTGTTCTTAGAGGAGTTTTAACTTTCGTCTATCTAATTTTTTGCCATTCTTTTTGAACAAAAATCTTTATTTTTATACATTTTCCGTTTTATTACTAGCTGGAAAATCACTGGAAAAGCCCAGAGTAAAGAATTTGCCTCCTCCCTCCTTTATACAGTGGAGACAGATGTAATTAATTACTTTAATTTTGATTTTGCTTTGAATGTTGGATTCATTGGAGTTGGAAATATGGGATTTCATATTGTTTCAGGTGCATTCTGTCGTTAATTTTTTAACTTTTTTGAGAATCAGAAGTTTGAAACACAGGTCCTTAACTTGATTGCATTTCCTTCGAATGGTTTCTTTTCATGCTTACCTAGGTCCTTAACTTTGTATGTAGGTCTGTGTATTGGTAAGTACCACAAGGACGTTGGCCGTGTTATTCGTAAGTACAGTAATGCAATACGTCGTGTTAAACTTTAATATCGTTTCTTAAAATTATAATATAAAAAAATGACTGAATTTACATACATTTTACGAAATATCGCCGTGTTATTTTAGGGAAGACCTGTAAAATAGAATGAAATGCATTGACATGTCTTATTTCATCATTAGTGTAGCAGTTAAAGTTTGTAACGTAACAACAACAATGGCAATTACAAGAACAGCAGCAAGTGCAATAGTAAGAACGGCAATGGAGATATTGAGGCTCGCGAAAAGAAAAAAACATACAATTACTGTCGTTCTCAAGGTAGACTCCTGAAAGGCAAATCAGAAGAAAGGCAGTTCCAAACAGCCAGGAAAAGGCATAGGATGCTTGGAGCGATTTCAAACGAACAGGAAAAAAAAAAAAAACTATCTTTTTCAGAGAGGTATTGATTGAGCTTCAATGGCACATGTGCTTGGCGTGGTTCAAATTTTCTTGATTATTTTGTATTATATTATGGCCCGACTATGATACCGAGATACTGTGAGAATTAATATGCACTCTATATTTCTACTACATGAAGGAAGTTGGAATATCGTTAGTACATATCTTTATTAGTTACTTGATTAATCATTAGTACACATATTTCTTCTTTGTGGTGTCGATGTGATAATTCTAGGAGATATGCTCTATGTCAATGGCCAACTTACAGCGCTTTTGGTGCTTAAAAATTGGATATATGGTATGTGCCTATATTGCAAAATATATTAGCTAGGGAACGATGGGGCAGGGCGAGGCCTCGCGACACCAAATGAAAAATACATCAGGGCGAGGCGAAGCCGAGCCATACCAAATCAAAAATCCAAAGCGACGGGGCCAGGCGAAGCCGAGCCACACCAAATTTAAAATGCATCTGGACAAGACGAGGAGAAGCCAACCTTCACCAAATCAAAAATGCATCGCGACAGGGCGGGACGACGAGGCGTGCGGAGCTATATCACATCAAATGAATAACATGGTTAAAAGAAAAAGATGAGTTTACCGAATCAAATCGGGACGGGGCGAGGCGAAGCGAAGCCTCTCCTAATCAAAAAGGATACCGACAGGCGGGGGGAAACCGTGCAACACCAAATCAAAAATGCATCAGGACGGGGAGAGGCGAAGCCGAAACCGAGCCACACCTAATCAAAAATGTATCGTGGTGGGCCGGGACGAAACTCCACGACACCTAATAAAAAATATGGCTACAAGAACACAAATACCCGAACATAGCACGGGCACAAAATCTAGTAATGTCTTTAAAGTTTGGTCTTAGAGATCATTTTAATTGTCATCTAAAATCTGCTACTATGTCTCAAAACAAAATTTGCCATGTGCCCAAAATGTACTCATGTAAAATCTGCCACTAAACGTATTGTGAATTGCATGCATTCACGCGTGTACTATAATTAATAGTAATAAGTATTTTGATATCTTCCAGATCCTGAAAATCTTAAGAAGTTAATGCGAAGCACGTCTTCTGTGAACCAGAGAGGGCACTATAAATATTTTCATCCCGACTATTAGCAGCCAAATGTATATCCAAACCCCTAAAATGTCCAGATTTACTACTCAGCTGGTTGTGGCTCTCAGCTTGTGCTTGGTTCTTCTGGGTTTTTCATACTCTGCCGAGGCAGCTGCAAGACCAATTACTACTGGTTAATACATATACTTTCGATATTGAAATCTTTAAGTACTTAAACCTTAATTTTTAAGTTAATAACGATCAACTAACTACTGGGTGGACGATATTTGCACGGTTACGCAGATGATGATGCAGCAGTAGCAGCAGCACCAGCACCAGCAGCAAGAGTATCACCTAACACTCTACAATGTGACCTTGGTAGTTGTCGTTCTGATGATGACTGCCTTAGGAGGATATGCCAACCACAAGGTTATGGTGGAGGTTATTGTAAGCCTATGGCATCTTCATCAAATGGTGGGTCGAAGATTGATGTTAATCGTCATGTTGCATATAGCAGATGTTGTTGTATTTAACAGACCCCTAGCTTAGAATCGCAGTACTCTATGTTGTTGATGGATCTCTGGTTTTTTCTTTAGTAACTAAATAAATGATCCATTTTGCTTTTTTCTTCTTCATTTCGGAAACGAAAATTTGCTATGTTCTCATCTCCCTAGCGGTACACATACCAAACTTCACCGAGTTTCTTTAGCAATTATTTTCTTTTCCGAGCAAGAAAGAATAAACTTCACCGAGTAATTACTTGAACATGCAACAACATTTAAATGTTTTCTGGAAAGAAATGTCGAATATTCGTTTCTACGGGTGTGTACCGCTAGGGAGATGAGAACATTTGTTTCTTCATTGGAGATGAGAACATTCTTTTGTAGCACTAGTGAGGAGTCAGTAGAGCATTTGTTTCTTCATTGTTCTTTTGTTGGGCAGATTTCAGAACACTTTTTATATCAGTTGGGTATTGGTTGGGTTCATCCAGCGACAATTATTGAATTCCTTTGGAAGTGAAAATCGAAGATTTCTACTAAGCCTCTTATTTTCTTGAGATATTGTTTACCATTTGCGATTTGGTGGTCTGTGTGTGTGGCTAAAAAGGAATGACTTTAATAACCAAGAAACAAGGAAGAAAAACTTTAACTTTTCTTATTATAGATATCAAGTTGTTGCTTTCTAGTTGGACTGTTAATGTTGATTCGTTTAAGCACATCAAGTTTGATGAGTTTGTTTTCAATTGGGTGAATTTTCTTAGAGAGTAGTCCGATGTAAACTCTCTAATCGTCTATCCTTGGAGGGTGCTATCTTGGCACTCTTTCTTTCTTTTTAATAAATGCCTTTTTCAAAAAAAACAAGAAGAAGAAATGGCGAATAAGAACTTCATCACCTAATAACATAACTTTACCAACACACTATTACAGTGACAGAGGCCACGAAAATCGATCTTTCTTGACTTGGACCTTTAATTTCGTGAACTAAGTAATAGTAAAACAATTTTTGTCGTTACAGCAAAAGTTGTAATTAATGAGTTTAAGAAAACGAAAATCTCCATTTAAGGTGTTTCAAGAAATTGGAAACATTTTAGGTGTTTCAAAAAATTGGAGTCCAATTTTGTGCACACTTCTTTGTGTAGAGGAGGAGGTATTTTTTGCTCACATTCTGCTCGAGTATTTTCTAGTATGAACAACAATTAATCAATGGGGTGGGATCCGTTGACATGGTTATATTGATATAATCTTCACATTTTAGCGCCATTTATTTTACTGAGCCCAACAGGCAATGAATTTGAAGCTAATTTTTTTGGTGACATGTTCTTCTTATAAGTCTCAACATTCCAACAAAAAATGAGAGCATTCCGAGATGTATAAAGCCACCATCTACGATTTTGAATATCAGCCGTTGAAGATTAACGGTTGAAATTAAGTATTTGTGGATGGTGAAGTTACGTATTTCGGAATACTCTCATTTTTGGTAGTAATGTAGAGTTTTATATGAGGAACATGTCACCAAAAAATTAGCTTCAAATTCATTGCCGGTTGGGCTCAGTAGAAATAATGGCATCAAGTGTTTTAGCAAGTACCATCACAACTATCCTCATGTCCAATGATTAGTTGAGATGATGCACGATTAAAATTTAGCCCCATTGTTAGGTCCAAACCAGCCATCAACTATGTATTGAATTATTTTATTCGTTATGTTTTGATTCAGTTGAAATTTGCGAAGAACAGCAGAACAGGAATAGCTGATTAGTTTGACACGATTTTCATTTATATTCTATCGTTTAGGTGCGTGATCGTCATCAAGGTTTTCATTTATGCAAATAAAATCTCTTAATATTTTTATTTATGCAAATAAAATCTCTTGTGATCAGTACATTAAAGACTACCAAATCTTGTTAATAATGTATATGGCTTCAAATATAGACAACCAAATCTCATACATTTTGGTTAAATGAACAACTTCAATAGATCAAAATTAAAATTGAAAATCCCCTTTCAATATTTAGATCCGCTTACTCGTCAATAAAATATCATGAAACTTGAAACCACGCCAAAAAATTCTGTTTGTGCAATAGCTTATATTTAGAGACTCCACTTTCGTAAAATAACTCAAAAAAGGTCCATTTTGATGACAAATGAGCCAGCGATCAAGACATGTTTTCATATTTTGGCCCTCAGGATTAATTTCTTCGTGATCGAAAATCTGCCACTGACCTGGGGATCCAATATCTGCTTGGACATTACTTCAGAATATATCTCAAAATCTACTCCGTATGTGACTCAAAATTTACTATGTGATCCGATAAACATTGTGGATAGCATTCAACACGCATAAACCGTATGCTAATTAATTAATAAAAATTTGATATTTTGCTGATCCTGAATATCTTAATTAGTTAATGCGAAGCACATCAAGTACGAACTTTAGAAGCCACTATAAATATTTGCATGCGCCAATCTAATGTAGCAGTGAAATCCAACCCCAAAAATTCAACGATGAAGATGTCCAGGTTTACTACTCGGCTGGTTGCGGCTCTAAGCTTATGCTTTCTTCTTCTGGGGTTTTCGTACTCTGTGGAGGCAATTGCAAGACCAATTAATGGTTAGTATATAAACTTCAACCAGAAAAAATTGAAATCTCTTTATTTAAACCTTAATTATGGATAATAGTAGTGTTTAATTAACTAATGGATGGACGATGCGTGCATTTGATTATGCAGATGATGGAGGAGCAACACCCAATTTCATATCACTTCAATGTATAGGCCGTCCTTGCCGTAATGATCAAGAGAGTGGTAATATATGCATATCGTCAGGTTATAGTGGAGGTGTTTGTCGGACAGCAGTTGCTGCATTATATGGCGAGGAGCAGATTGATGTTCGTCGTGGAAAAGTCCGAAGTTATATGCAATCTTGTTGTTGGTAGCAGACAGAGCCCGGCCTTGCTTAAAGAGTTAGAGTCACTCTCTATGTTGATGACTCACGGTCTCTTTGTTGCACCGTCTCAAACAAATAATACCTCGATAAACGATCTAGTCAATCATTTATTTTTAATTTTTATTTTGAGATGAAAATTTTCTACGTTCTCACCCCTTTCACTACTTGTGCTCCATCCTGAAATTCACCAAGCGCGCGATATTACCCTTGTAAAATATTTACCTATACAAAAATGTCGAGAATAGTTTCACATTGAATAAGCAACTCGAGATCATAGAGTAAATAAGTCCCGGAGAATTCTGACCTTGCATGTTTGTTTCCAAGGTTAGTTAGACCCAAAGTTGTGAAATCATGAATCATGAAGTGAATCGTTTTCTATTTTTAGGTATCGAAACGTATATTGAATCGTGATTCACTGTTATTTGAGAACTTACCAGAACTGTATGATAGGGGAAGTTCCTATCTATGTTATAAAGGCGCTCCGGGCACTCGCCTAGGCGCGAGAGGCCCCCAAGGGGCGTCTAGAACAAAAAAGCGCCTAAGGCGCCATATTCTGTATATTTATGTTGCTTTCTAAGGCGCCCTAGGCGCTAGGCGCTGGGCTTGGCGCCTCGCCTCGCCTAGCGCTTAATACAATATAGGCTCTTATATACATATACCAAAATCATTGGGGTGGCTCGAGTGATTCTCATAATATATTACACCTACATAGTTTGGGGTCAAGTTCGTCGGAACCCCATGCCTTCTTTTTTAACTTATTTACAGTAAGAATGTGTTTCAGACAAGATTCGAAAAGTTGACCAAGTAAAACAATCAAGAATCGCATTTAAGAACTGATCTTCCCGATTTGACCTATGGTTAAGTCCACGTAATTCAGCATAGTATTAGAGCATGCAATTTGTGATGAGTCTAGTATGATAACACCAACTCCACGTCACTTGATTGAGTGTCGAGTATAATATCACATTGTACAAGGATAAATTTTTGATGGAGATGTTTTCTGATGGGGGCATGCGGGACAAATCATATTTTGACATGTGTATTTCTTATTACTATGTTTCCAAAAATATTAAGGATAAAATATCACTAATTAAGATAACCAGTATTATCACCAAAAATATACTTCTTTGATATTTATAGAAACAAAATTTGTTGGAAACAATTAATAGAAAAGACATGTGTTAAGATATGATTTGTCCCCCATGCCCTATCAGAAAATGCTCCCATCAAAAATTTATCGATTATACAGCCACCAAAAATCCAACACTTCAAATATAAACCTTTGACAATCTTAACCTTTCAAATCCGTTTTCAAAATTATTAGGTCCGCAGACTTCAACGAACATCAATATTTACTGTATCAGATACGTATAAACACAATAAGTAATGGCCAAAGTCATTATAATACAATGTGATACCAATAATATGAATATGAAACTCGTCAGCCCCGTATCTTTTATTGACAAACAATAAATGTTAAATATGAGTACAAATGCACAATAGTTATCTAGTGTAATAATGATAAACTAGTAATCGGATATCATACTGATATGATGCTTTAACAGATTCTCAGGCAATTTAACCGTGATCCACAACGGAAACGATAAAAGTGAGAAGAAAATTAGGACAAAAGGATGGGAAATTGCGGGACATAATATGGCCCTATCCAGGACTTCACAGTAAGTGTACCCCTGCTAATTTCTTGTGGGGAAAGACACCATATTTAGTCCCGCATTAGTCCTATCTCGTTTGCCCACTTCTAGTCAGGTTTCATACAAACAATCAAACTTGATGATCTAATGCTCAGCAACAATAATTCCAAACGGACAACGGTAATTCCAAATATGGTGACAGTGTAACACACAACTTTATGAGCAACCCACGGTGAGCAAGCTCACCGCCTCACCCCCTGTTAGTCTGTCAGGTTCCGCATGCCAACCTAAAATCATCCAACAAACTAGAGCTGGAAAACGGGCGGGCCGGGACTGGCTTGTTACGGGTTACATGGGTTCGGGTTAACACGGGTCAAAGCTTGCGGGCCGATATTCTTCACGGGTCGTCATTTTTTCAACCCGCGCCCGTAACAGGTAAAGCTTGCGGGTTCACGGGTTAACCAGGCTTGTTAATTAAAAAATAAAAATAAAATTTAATTAAGTTAATTTGTGATCCTGAGGTGTCAATATACCGGGAAAAACTAAACAGAGCTGCAAATGAGGGCATCAATAGAGCTACAAAGGAGTTAAATCAATTGAAACAACGGAGATTCTTTGATCCATGATTCCATAAACATAAATCTCAATACGATAATACCCATCTCAGACTTCATGAAACCATGGCATCAATCCTCTATGCATATGTCTCTCACGATACTTCTGCTGGCACAACATCTTTTGAACATCTCTCCATTTTTTACCATGTGTTCTTCTACATCTACGGGTTCTGGTTCCATACTGTTTTTATGATCAAAGTATATCCCTTTGCATACCATAACTGCAGTAATCATCAAAAACCCAGAACCCATATTCAATAATCAGTAAAACAAACAAATAAGAAAGAAGATGTAAGTACTTACAGCTACGGTACAAACCAGAATGAAGAGAACCAAAAGAAGAATCAAAATGAAGAGAACCAAAAGAAGAATCAAAATGAAGAGAACCAAAAGAAGAATCAAGAATTTTCTAAATGGGAACAATAAGATGAAAAGGCACAGGTACACCAGCAGCCATGCGCTTATAGATTAGAGCTTCATGTTCAAATTCATGTAACTGAAGAAAAGTAAAAATTGATTTTTCATTTGTTGTTGTCATTAGTCCTGGTCCGTAGCTTGAGAGTAAGTTGTGCAAGGTGTACATGTAGAACAAGAGCTCCATTTCGAACATTTAACTAGTTGGCAAGCAGGTCCGGAGCTATCTCCACATTCAAACCGGCTCTAACAACCTGAATTTGAACAGAATCATAAGCATTTCAAAATGAATTTTTCACTTTAAAGCATGTAGGTGGTATAGAAAGAGCGGAGAACCAACTTTCTAGTATAACTTAGTAATACTTAATACAAATCAAACTCAGACTCTGTAGTTACACGTTAGTAAAGAACCAAAGTGACAAGCAAAGAAAGAATATGTAACAAGAGAATACTTTACCAAACTGAATCAACTGAGGTACTATCTTAAGTACTGTTGAGGAGGCGATGGCAAATCCAACACCAGCAGAGGTCCCTGTCACAATCAACCGAAACCCCCACTTTGTTCTTTCAAGGTAACATTAGTCACTAGGTCTTGCCAAACAGAGCATACAATCAGTAGAGATAAATGAAAATGTAAAGAACCAACTGTACTGTAGCCAAGCCCTAATTAAAATAAAACCTAACATTTTCATGGAATCATGGCTACTGGCTTTGAGACAAATTCTTGCACTAAACATAATCACATAAATAAGCAAATCCCTAATTAAAATTACATAGTTTGAGTCTGCTGCATGTAAATTATAAAATCTCAACACAATCAAATAAATCAGTCAAGCGCTAATCAAAACATCCTTCCAAATATTCAAATCGGCTAAAACCCATCCTTTAATTCCTCAATTCATAATCAATTTTACAGTAATTAGTTAAGAATTCAAAGAACCCTAAATTACACCCTCTAAATTACCTTTTACTTTGAGTCTGAACTCTGAATCACCTCCTTGAGTTGAGTCACAGCACTGTTAATCACTCCTTAATCGTTTCATGTTTCTCTCGATCTCAAATCTACGATTTCACCTCATAGCATGGTTCGCAACAATGAACAGACGAAGAGCAGCGAAGGAGAAAAAGAAAGTGAAAATATAAGAAAAAGTGAGGACTGCTTGGGTTTTCACGCGGTGAGGGCCTGAGAGGACACGCGGCGTATGGGGAAATGGAACGGCGGGTTTACGGGTTTAACCTGCGGGTTTACGGTCCGGGACGGGTTTACCTGTTTCTCCACAAGCCAGCATTTCTCTAACCCGCGCCCGGCTTGTTTAGAAACCAGCCAAGCCGGGTGCGGATTTTCACGGGTCGGTCCGGTCGAACCCGCGGGTTTTTGTCTTGTTTGCCAGCTCTACAACAAACACCTAAAAAACAGCCCAAAAAATGTCCTTTCATATTGTGGTGTGGGATCCAATCCACCTAAAAATTACCCCTCCTAGCCTTGGTGAAGTTGGTCTCACCCAAGTATGAGAGGAATGCTTTGGGGATGTTTGAATAGAATTACTCTATTTTCTGTAGTGTATATCAGTAATTCTCTACCTTTCAATTCATCTCTGGATTTCTCGTTGTGTCGATCTCGATAGTCGGTTCCCTTAAGTTTTTCTTCCTCCGTAAATTCCTCTTCTTGATCTTGACAACACTGGGTGAAAGCCTAATTAACGCACCAGCAGCAATTCTAATCTTCGAAGCAAGGTATTGTATTCAAATCATATATCCTAAACCCTAATTTCGTTTAAGAGGGAATTTGTAGAATGAGGATGGAAATAAATCACTATGTTATTCTAGGGTTACCATCAGGTGAAGAAGGTGCTAAATTAACTCATGCATACATTAACAAAGCTTACAGAACCAAAGACCTAGAATTACATCCAGATAAGTGTCCTGATGATCCTAATGCAAATAGTGATTTTCTTCGCCTTCAAACCGAGAACCGAAGCCTTTTTCCAGTAACAAGTACCAGGTAGGCTGGAGAGAGAATCTCCGAAAAGTTTAGCATAGTTTTTACACCGGCTTTCCACGCCTTGCACAACCCACGTTACGTAGGAAAAATCTTTGACACATTCCGTTCCGCAATGGTTAACCAGACAGGGGTGGGCACACCACTCTAGTTGAGTTTACGTATTCACGACCGTTAGATTGGCATACCCACATGTTCCCTTCCCAGAGAGGCATATCAAGGAAAACCTGCTAGCAGATGGTGTAACATGTTCGCATGTTGAGGGTATAGCTTATCGGAGAGTGTGACCCTGTGTGGTATCCGCATATACCTTAATATCCGAGGATAGTTCTGGTATGCACCTCGCTCCATCAGATGCTCCATCGCGATCATGCCTTAACGCTCAACCGTCGAAGGGACCGGTAGCCTGGATGCCGGATTTAGGCCATTGCAATGATCTATCCCCATCACGATGAAATTTTCGAAGATTACCTGGGCCTGTCGGCCAAGGCTATATACTCGTTGAATACATCAGTGTAGCGCGCGTGCGGCCCAAAACATCTAAGGGCATCACAGACCTGTTATTGCCTCAAACTTCTGTGGCCTAAACGGCCATAGTCCCTCTAAGAAGCTGGCCACGGAGAGAATCCTCCGCATAGCTAGTTAGCAGGCTGAGGTCTCGTTTGTTAACGGAATTAACCAGACAAATCGCTCCACCAACTAAGAACGGCCATGCACCTTTCTTCGACTTCAAACATCGTACGAAATTCTTAAAGACGAAAAAAAGCGTAAAGACTTCGATGATCAACGCCATCATCAGTCATCAAAACATGATTCTAGAAAACGCAAACGGATGGATGATCTTGATGAGCGAGAACGTGCTTCTTTTGCTCTAGCTCGAGCAAAAAGTGATGCTAGTTCATATGATAAGAAGATGAAAGAAAGTAAGGAAAAAATTATCTCGATGCTCAACTCCAAAGCTGCCAGCACTTTTTCGAAGTTTAAAACTCCGGATGAAACGCATAATAAATCGAATGCTCAGAGTGCCATAAATTTGGATTATAGTAAAACCTTGATGGTTGAATGCTTTGTAGAGTACAGTGCTCAGAGGCTGAAGGAACTGTTTGGTGAGTTTGGACCTGTTGAAGATGTCCTTATTCAATCTGAAAAGAAGGACAAAATTTGGTCTGCACTTGTTATCATGGCTTCTTCTACAGATGCTGCAGAAGTTGCTGCCGTGAAAGGTGTTCTAGGGGATCTTTCAAATCCGTTGCTTGTTCTTCCTATTCAGAAAAAGGATCAGGCAAGTGTTTCTCCATATAACAAGATTAGTAACCTTGTTGGTGCTGGATATCAGGATAAAGAAGACCCCATTATAGAAAAGATGTTGAAAAAGGCCAAGGAGAGCAGAAGTGGTTGATGGCGAAAAAATGTTGAACAAGGCAAAGGAGAGCTGAGCAGAAGATGTTGATGATGTGTGATAGCTTAATGAAGTGGAGAGAGAGGCAATAACACCACTAAAGTTCTTGTACGTGTTGTCATCTCATCATGCATATTTATTTCTTCTCGAGTAGCATGAAACCATTAGTTTATACATATAGCTTTCAGTTTCTTCCATGCTTTTGTGATCTTTCTCGTATGCAAATTTTCAAGTTGCTATATCCACGTTGCCGACCAAATCTTCCAATTTCTCTAGGAAGTACTCTACCTAATTATGTTTAAAGGAGTCTGTTTCCTAACACTAACTCGTATGAGTTGTTGAACTTGATAATCTTAAATTAGGTAAGATATCAATATAATCGAGCTGTTAGTGGGGATATTAGAGGAGTTACAAAGTTCAAGTAAAACAAAAGGATGTGTGATTTGTATTTATTTTCCTCATTCATTTTTTTCTAGCTATTGTAGCTACAACCTGATGTTCATATGGGGGAGTTAATGAGGAATTCCAAATGACTCAGTTTGCCCTCCCAAAAACTCACGACTGGTTCGATTTTGTATATGAATTTTCGGATAGCATTCAAATTCTTTTCACAAAAGAGTTATTTGATTCTCAAATACTGAGATTAGTGTGCACTATGTATTATATGTACCTGGACAGTTATCAAAAAGAACAAAATAGTCTTTGACCAAAGACACGCCCCGAGGAATGAACGATGGACATTATAATCCTTCGGTTTTTGTAAACAGATAAAAAATTAAACTTTCAAGTTTCTTTGGGAGGAAGCTCGGTTTGGTTTTAGCCATAAACGGTTCGGTTCGGTGTATCCATACCATGCATGGACGGCCGAATGCTTTCTCCAGTGGTACATGAAAAGAAAGAATCCGCAATATCTCTAGGGCATAACTTCCAGTTTCATATTGTGAGAATGGCGATCGAGGAAGCAAGAACAAGACTGAATGATTTAAGAATTTCAGAAGTACCCACCAAAGCTGTTCAAAACACAACAGAAAAAGAAGAAGAAGAATCAACGGGAGTAGTTGTTCCAACAAAATTGGAAGAAGCTGGAAGGAAATATTGCTGTGCTAAATGCTATCACTCGTACGGCCGAGTAACCCGTGTTGCTTTAGAAAAGACAGTCACCCTGGAAGTAAGCAAGATAATTTGATTTTGAAAAAAAAAATCCTGGATAATTTTAGCATGATTTGATGGATAGTGCTACTAAGAGATCGTTCAGATGTTTTGTCAAATTTTATTGCTTGATCATTTTCATCATTTCACTGAATTTATGTGTTTTACTTGTAAGGTGATTGCATCTCTTGGAGATTGTAATTTTACTTCATAGCATGACCAGAACGTAAGTTTGTTGAGTTGCTTTTTCAATTGTTTTTAATCTGTTCAGCATTCCGTTTTGATTGTTTGTTTCATCATAGAAGTAAGATATTCTTTCTATGGATCGTTTTGTTAATTGTATCCTAATAGTTTGTTTTCAATGAACCAGCCCAATTTTGTTGTTTCAAGCGGGAAGGGCCGGGAGAAACAACTATATTACACTAATCGCAATCCTAGGTAACCTACTTCCATTCCTTTGATAAGTTCATGATATGTTTGTACAATCTTTAACCCTTACTAGTTTTTATAAACAACTCAAACTCATGTTTTACTTGGACATGTTCAACTTTCCAGGATCAATTCTCTTATCGTAGAAGCAGGACGGTTAAATCTCCCCGGACTTATTAGGAAGTTCAACACTGTCTGCAACTTTTGTGGTGAAATAGTGGTTTGGCACTTTGTAAGCATCTAATAGTCTCTATATTACCTCAGACCAGATAATTAGATTAAATGTGTACCTAGCAGATAGGTCCTAGCTATCTCACATGGATTAGTTGTCTTTCAGTTCACAGAGAACAGCTGGTCCGTGCCAGGTACAGTGGATTCATTTTGCACTGTTTGCAGAGTGCTCTCTCAGTATGGCAGCAATCTGCAATCCGTTGCTGATAGCCTAGCCTGCCTCGCATGCATACAAACCATCCCAGCTTTCCACTTGTTTTTGTACCACCAATGTGACCTAGCTAGGTCCTCTAACATTTGCCAGTTTCATATTTTACCTCTACTCACATAATAAAAATATCAAAGATATCGACTCCAGCTCCTGATCAATGGGAATTTGATTATTTTGACACCTAAAACGTGCAGTGTACTAGTAGCTAGTGTTATATATCCTTCATTTTATTTAGGGAAATTGGGAATATGCCCCTAAATCGACTGTCATTTTGGGGATATGTCCCAGGATTCCAGTTTCTGGGAATATGTCCCAAAGTAACGGTTTCCTTCAAGGAACCGTTAAATAGACAATTTATCGTAAATGTGTGTGAACTTTCTCTCTAATTTTTTCGAGATTTTATCGTCTGAATATGTTCCTGAACCTTGTAAAGGTGTTAATATATCGTATATCTGTCTTTTAATCCGCATATGTGATCCCAAGTGTGTGTGCGAATATTGACTACTTAACGGTTTTGGATGGAATTTTGGACGACTGGGGCATATTCCCGAAAATTGGAATCCTGGGGCATTATCCCCACGATGACAGTCGATTTTGGGGCATATCCCCAATATTCCCTTTTATTTATTTTTTATGCTTTTATTTGATATAATGGCCTGATCGATTCATTATAATAATTTGAATTTGCTGATCGAATTCTATTTGCATCTTTACTTTCCATTACATCTCAACCAAATGCACACCTTTGTCACAAATTTTATTGAACTTATTTTTCATCTTAACTTTTCAGACTGCCAAAAATGACCATTATCGTACAGAAGTGTACTGGTGCGACACATTGATGGACAGGTGATTCTTACACTATCCCATTAACACAGAATTGTATTTAGACACCTCTAGTTCGTCCGATGTACCTATTCCCCAAATTTAAGTGTTTTGCAACATATATATGAGATGTATATATCGTTGACATGCGTGTACTGCAATGTTGTGAGCAGGGAAAAGGTCGTTCTGTTAGATGAAGAAGAGAATGAAATAGCAAGAGATTACAAAATTGACTCTGAGATGCCGGGAATTTTTTACTTGATGGCAAAGAAGGCGAACATGTTTTTGTTGGCTTAGGGAATAGAAATCAAGCAGGCACATGAATTTTGGTAGGACAAATACTAAATATGAGTACTTGTTGAATTTTAAGCAGTTATCATTGGTTTGTATAAATGATTATCGGAAGAAGAACATCTCTTCTTTGTGCTTCTTTATAATGTTCTATTTAAAACAGCCCGAGTTTGTTTCCTCTCTCTATGTTTCAGTGGAAACCAAAAGCTTTCTAATAACCAACTTCGAATGCTTCCGACGTACGTAGCAAGAACAAATTTCAATGAGTCGAACTTGCAATAAGAGCAAGCACTACGGATGGATAGCTAAGCCTATGCCACAAACCCTAAATGTGGCAAAGCCTTTGGCTAAAGAGAAAGCCAATTACTATGGAGGACTAGCAAGTGTCATGGACCGTTTGATTACGTGACTAATGGATGACTTTTCTTTCTGAAATCCAAAGCAAAGCCCGATGAAAATTTCTGCGGCATGCCTATATAAATATAAGGGGCCGGATTGAGGGCACAATTTCCAGAATTTTTTTCTCCAACATTATCATACAATTCAGAGTGATTAGAATGGCGATCGAAGAAGCAAGAGCAAGATTGCAAGGTTTAAGAATTTCAGATGATTCAACCAAAGTTGTTGTTCCAACCAAAATCGAAGAAGCAGGAAGGAAATATTGTTGTGCTACATGCTACAACTCATACGGACGAGTAACCCATGTTGCTTCAGAAAGGAGAGTCAAACCAGAAGTAAGATAGATTGATAATTTTTGGATGATCATCGTTTTGATAATTGTATATCATTCAGTACCATATGCATATCCTTCCTAATAATGTTTAATGACCTTGCAGCCCAATCTCTATTTGCCTGGTCGGACGAAGGGCCAAATAAATTACTATATTTTTGCTTCTCTGTAAGTTATCGAATTGAAGTGATGTATATAATTATGTATGTACAATCTTTGTCCCTTACTTTACAATCCGGTATCATCTGTTTACCTGGACATGTGACACGTATTCAACTTTATAGGATCAATTCGTCTCGTGTAGACACAGGAATGGCATATCATGCAGGACTCAGGAAGTTCAACACGGTCTGCAGCTTTTGTGGTGACATAGTGGGATGGCACTTTGTTAGCATTGTTCTTCTGAAAATTATATTTATTGCATTGGTCTTTGATCGGAAACTAAAACTAGGATTGCGTTCATCAAAAAAATAAAAAAAATCACTTTGTCATCCAGACTCCGTTTTCTATTATCATATACTACCTCCGTTTCTGGAAAAATGATATTTTCATTTTTCTCATTTTAACCTAAAAATAGGTCAAATTGAAAAAATGAAAAATACACTTTTTTAGAAACGGAGGGAGTATATACTGTTTAATGTAAATATATAATGATCTACAAGTACAACTACGTATCCTTCCGGGCTCTATATATGTATAGGACTTTGAGAAGTTGCTCTAATACTAAATGTTGAGTCCTTGAATGAATCCAATGTTTGGCAATTTTTTAGCTGTGCTAATCTTTTTCATAATCTGAGAAAAAGTGAGTCAAAACTGAATTCGGCAAATATTAGCTGCCTGTACCAATAGCATGAAATAGTTGGTATTGCAGGATTGTTATAAGCAGTTAAAACTTCTTGCTACTTACCTGTTCAACTTTTCAGACTGCCAAAAGGGATGATAGTCCTGAAGACTGGAATTTGTACTGAAGCGACAAATTGATGGACAGGTGATTCTTTCATTATCTCATTTACACCGAATTGCATTTAGACACCTCAAGTGTATGCGATGTGACTCTATGGCCAAAACTGAGGCGTTCCGCAACATAGATTTAATTGAAATTTTCGTTTTTTATTTTTTTATTTTCGTTTTTTATCGAGTTTTAATTGCATGTCTGAGCAGGGATAAGGTCGTTCTGTTAGATGAAGAAGAGAAGATTGCAGATGCAAGAGATCGCAATGTTAACACCGGGATGCCGAGAATGACCTACTTACAGCTACAGGATCCTATGGAGTACGGCCATTTTCAGATATAATTAATATCCGTCCTGCGATTTCTTCTGTGTTTCTTAAGGACAATCTCACCTTGAAGTAGCTAAGAGACAATCTATTATATACTTCTTTATATGCACAATGGCGTTATCCTGCTCATGGCTGTGATGTCATCGAACTCAGGAGTAAGGCCTAAGGTTGTGATGCCATCCGATTCTCAGAGATAAGATATATAATTGCACTATAATAACCGTTTCAATACATCTTCTTACTCTGACATGTGTGTGATGCTCAAAACCAATTCTAATGATGCTCATAACCAATTATAACCACTTGCATAAGTCAATATGGCGCCACCTTGCACCATAATCGTTTTGGCCATGCATACTCCTTCGGACGTTAACATTTGAGAAAAGTCATGCCACTAATCACATCTAATGATATTTGGCCCTGCGGCGTCTTAAATATGCATCACTTGCATTCTTTTAGTCGAGTAACTGACTACAATGGCATGTTTGGCAATGCCACTGCTGCACTTGCATTGGCCAGGCCTTGGCTAAACCTTAGGCCAATGCATAAGTCACCCCATAACTTATCTCGCATTAATCCAATCTTGGAGCTGGGATAACTCTAGTTCATGGATATGCAACACTGTCGCATCAATGTTGTGTGGTCAAATGACACTGACTTGTCTTTAGCTACGAAGCTATATTTTGTCCGCTACATACTGTGCCACTGACTATCTAGTGTAATGCCATCATTGCGCTAATTCATTCCAAAACTCATGTACCGTATATTCCAAAACTCTAAAAGAAAACTATGGATAAACTTAGATGCTTAGACAAAGGAGTTTACCTCAATCCTGTCCCTATCAACCGGTTGCACAATACAGATCCAAAACTTCAAAAAACATCCTTAACTATAATCTACTTCTCTTCAAAAAAAAAAAAAAAAAAAAAAAACCCTAAACCGATAGTTTCTGTTCGGTTTTAGGGGTTAACCAGAGCTGAACAGATTTCAATGAGCTAATGGTTTGGTTCGATTTTAGCCATAAGTGGTTCGGTTCTGTTCGATTTTACCACATGGATGGCCCAATGCTTGGTCCAATACTGGCACATAAAAAGTAGGGATCGTAATCGATCTAGGGCATAAGTTGCAGTTTCTTTCCCCAAACTTGTGAGAATGGCGATCGAAGAAACAAGAGCAAGATTGAATGATTTAAGAATTTCCGAAGTATCCACCAAAGCTGTTCCAAGCACAACAGCAGAAAAACGATCAAAGGAAGTTGTTGTTCCAAACAAAATCGAAGAAGCAGGAAGGAAATATTGCTGTGCTAAATGCTATCGCTCATACGGACGAGTAACTCATGTTGCTTTGGAAAGGAGAGTCACCCTGGAAGTAAGATAGAAATTCTTTACCTTTGATCCCCTATGAAATTGTGTTTTATTTTGAAAAAAATAATTTAATTTTGGCTTGGTTCGGAATTATCTGTTCGATGATTTAATGGTGTTTTAGTTTCGGGTTTATCCAACTTTGAGTTTAATTATGGAATTTTATCTTTAATCATTCAGCTGTTGTCATCATATATATGTTTATTGATTAGCCGATACTAGGTCGAGTGCCACAATGTTCTAGCTCGATTATTTCTTTCACTTGTAAGGTGATTGCATTTCTTGGAGGTTCTAGTTTTATACATATGACAGGAACATAAGTTTGTTTACGTTGCTAATTGCGTCTGAGAAACTGATTATTGCTTTAAGTCAAAATTAAGATGTGGTTGTAACTAGGATTTGAGTCCTTTTGATGAATGGATAATTGTATCATTCAACCATATCCCAATTGATTTTTATTTTTTTTCATGAACCAGCCCATTGCTGTTGTGTCTGGTGGGAGGGGACGGGAGCACCAACTATATTACACTTGTCGTTTTCCAGGGTAACCTACTTCCATCCCTTTGATAAGCTCATGATATGTGTGCACAATATTTTTTACTCCCATGTTTTGCTTGTGTTCAACTTTACAGGATCAATTCGCATCGCGTGGAAGCTGGAAGGTTAGATCATAACTTATTTATTAGGAAGTTCAACACCGTCTGCAATTTTTGTGGTGAAACTGTTGGATGGCACTTTGTAAGTATATATTAGCCTCTACCTCAGAACAACTAATTATACCTATATATACCTCCTCGTTTCCTTGCTTAGATAAGTTGTCTTTCAATTCACAGAGAACTGCTGGTCCATGCCAGGTTACAGTGGATTCCTTTTTTCTGCACTGTTTGCAGAGCGCTGTCTGAGAACTGCAGCATTCTGCAATCCCTCGCTGATAACCTAGCCCCCCTCCCCTGCATACAAACTGGCCCAGCTTTCCACTTGTTTTAATACAACCACATTTTCCCTGGGTCCTCTAGCATTTGCCAGTTTGATATTTGCCTTTTTACTCGCATAAGAAACATCAAACATTATGGACTCCTGATCGGAGGCAATTTGACTATTTTAAAGTGCATTATACATATAGTGGTGTTATCTATTCTCCATTTTATTTTATCTCAAATTTTTTTGGGACGTTATAATGTCTCATAATCTCTACTTTCCATTTACATCTCAACTAAGTCCATAACCCTCGTCTTTGTCACAAATTCTATTAAATTTATCCTGCATCTTAACTTTTCAGACTGCCAAAATGACTACATACCTAATTCAGTGTACTGGTGCGACACATTGATGGACAGGTGAATCTTTCACTATCTCATTGAAACCGAATTGTATTCTTACACATCTACTAGTGCATGTGATGTACATCCGGCCCACTACTGAGGTGTTTTGCAGCATGGATATGAGATTATGGCTGACATGTGTGTGCTGTAATTGTGTGAGCAGGGAAAAGGTCGTCTTGTTAGATGAAGAAGAGAATGAAATAGCAAGAGATTGTAATGTTGACTCTGAGATACCGAGCATTAACTACATGAAAGAAAAGAAGGCGAAGAAAGTGTTGCCTCAGGGAAGAGCATTTAAACGGCCACGTCAATTTTTGGCTCAGGGAAATGCCCAAGTGTTGGCTCAGGGAAGAGCATTCAATCGGGCACTTCAAGTGTTCGCTCAGGGAACTGCCAAAGTGTTGGCTCAGGGAACAGCAATCAAACCACGTAACCTTAAATGGGATTACTTCGCATGAGTACTTCTTTAATTTTAAGCAGCTACGGTTGGTTTGTATAATGATTGTCGGAGGGAGAATATCTCTTCTTTGTGCTTCTTTATGATGTTCTATTTAAAACAGCCCAAGTTTGGTTCCTTTCTCTATGTTTCAGTGGAAACCGAAAGCCTTTTGGAAGGATGTAATTACTTTCTTGAATAGATTTGGTTTTGTAAGAAAAACTAGCAATCCATGTAAAAGAAATGGATTTCAATGCTATCTGAAGTTAACCTTAAACTCTGCTCATAGGGAGAACAAATTTATGCGAGAGGCGGTTTTGGACGGTTTGGTAACAGTTGTTGTAAAGTATTTTTATTTATTTTTCCTTGCATCAGAAGGGAGGCAACGAGGAATTTGTACGTAAGGCCCTGTATTCTTATTGAAGTTTTTAGCCAAATAATCATAACTGTGACTTCTTCCCCAGCAGCATAACCCCATTCCCAAAGCAGGGACTCCTGCTTTCTGACAAATCCTTCTAGCTTTTAATTAACCCTGGATTACTATTGCATGAAGGAGAGTTAGTTCTTGTATATAATACATAAAAGGAGGTGAACTGAATTCTGACTCAAAAATCTTACAGAGCTAGAGTCGGGAGACTCAAGGCATCCGCAGATAGAGTTGATAATTACTATACTCATAGGTATGATATTGTTAGATGGTACCATAAGTAAAGCATTATAAGTAAACCATAAGTAAAGCATTATAACCCTCTTCTGGATTTTAGATTTACCATGTCTTTATCCCTGAAAAACCAACTCACTGAATTTTCAAGAAAATACCGTCGAAGTTTGGTCATGATTTTCTTAATGGGGTGCATATTATCGATCTTGGTCCGGTGCCCTTGTACAAGGTAATAGAATTGAAGATAGTCCTTCGTTCTGCCTATATTGCTCATTGACAGCCCAATGCTTGGTCCAGTGGCACATAAAAAGAAGGGATCGGAAAGTACATGCTATAAATCGTACGGACGAGTAATCCATGTTTCTTTAGAAAAAAAGTCATCCTAGAACTCAATGTTTTTTTGTTTGATGGGAAGGCCCCGAAGAACCAACTATGTATATTACATTAATCCTTATGGGTAGTTTGATTCCTTCCATTTGAGCTCATGATCATATACACAATCTTGATTTGTCCCTCATGCATGTCAATTTACTTGGACCTGTTCAACTTTACAGGATCAATTTGCATCGTGTAGAAGCACGAACGATAGCTCATCCAGGACGTATTAGGAAGTTCAATACTGTCTGCAACGGTTGCTGTGACATAGTCGGATGACACTTTGTAAGCATCTATTAGCCTCTACTGTAAAGAACCCTAGCCATTCTAACAAATTCTATTGAACTTAATACGTACTATGCATCTTTTTAACTTTTCATACTGCCAAAAGGGACAATTACCGTACTTTAATCTACTGGAGCGGAACATTTACGGACAGGTAATTCTTTTCTTATCTCATTGACACACCATGTAGTTGCGGATAATCCCACAACTACACCCAATCTTCAATTCCTAGATCTACACATCATTAATCATCCAAATAACAAATATAAGTGTTAGAAATGTAAATAGACATAAGGATTTTTTACATGGTTCGATCAATGAAATTGCATTTATGTTTACATGGAGACTCTATTAGAGAGTTTCTGGAGCTCTAGATCTAAGTGGTGATGGAGGATGAAGAAGAGAATACAAAAGATAAGATTGGTCCCTTCTCTCTCTCCTGCCTTTCTCTTTATATAGGTGTTTACATAGTAGAAGACAACCAAGACTCACATGCTGGACTACTATCAACTGACTCTGTTTGTCTTATTGACTTACTTTTCAGAAACTGTCTCTATCTTTCGCGTTGTCATTTGGCTCTTCGCGCTTCAACTCCTTCTTTAATGATTATTGTATCTTCGTGCTTGAGATTGTTTCGTCTAGGGAGAGGTTGTATGTTTTTCCTTGTGCAATATTTCGCCCCTACATTTTTCCTCTTTTTTCTTGAGATTGCTTGAAGAGCGATCTTAAGGGAAAATTCGTCTTGACGTTGTGGCGATGGAGTGGTCTTCGATCTTTGTTGTTGAAGGAACGAGCGAAAGAATACTAAACTTTAAAAATTACGTACTTACCTCTATTCTTTTGCGAAGTTCCGAAGATTTGCGAAGTAATAAGAAGTATCATTCCTGAAGTATGAAGTATGAAGTATCCTTTAAGAAATGTAAGAAGTATTCGTCCTTTAATGTGAATAAGAAGTATCGCGCGAGAAGTATAATAAGAAGTATCATGCCAATAAGAAGTATAATAAGAAGTATCGTGCCAATAAGAAGTATCGCAAACAAAACATATGAAACTACTACTCCTTGTACTTTGCCTCATGTTGTGCTGCAATGCAAATAAGAATTTAAATTAATATTCAATATTTCAGATGTCAAAAAGTTTCATTTATGTGCAAGCTCAAATCGTTCTGTTTGTTTGGTTTCCGTTGTATGACTTGTTTCGTCTTATTTGATAGATACCACACATGGAAATGATCCTAATGAGGTCTTACGCAGCCGATTGTAGGTCTACTACTCTCCATGTGAAATACCATATCATTTGATGCAATTGAAAATGTTAATGTGTAAATATTTTTAGAGGTTTTAATATGTTATTCTCCTGGGGTTTCCCCTTTTCCGGGTGCCCAGGAAAATGTTGGTGAAAGTAATTTTATGCGAAAGTTTTATGCGATTGAAAATGTTGGTAGGTAAAAATAAATATTCAAGGAAGGTGGTACTTAGCTTTAATAGGATCCGTCGTTGATGCCGTGTGAGAAGTATTTTGCGTGAAGTTGTGACTCTGTTAAGGCTGTAATGGAATATTGAAGAAATTATCGCCCTTGATGAAGATAATTATCGCCCTTGAAACATATTGCATCAAATATTCGCGTAGCAAAAATACATGTGAGGGGCAAGAGTTGAACCCGTGATCTGCCTCTTGTATTATCTACCCTTGACTAACTGTGCAAATTACTACTTGCAAAAGAGAGAAACACCGTTGTACTCATAGCCTTATCTTCGCCCTTACTAATCCAAGGAAGATATGCAAAAAGTAATGCAGCAAAAATACATTAGAGGGGCGAGACTTGAACCCGTGATGTGATCTGCCTCTTGCATTGTCTACCCTTGACCACCTGTGCAAATTACTGCTTGCAAAACAAAGATACACCGTTGTACTAGCCTTATCTTCTCCCTTACCAATCCAAGGAAAATATGCAAAAAGTAATGCGGCAGGTAGGGCTTAATCGCGTGACCTGAAACTCATTTGCTTCGCCCTCAACCAACTGTGCGAAATCCTTCGTACAAAGGGAATGAACAACCACTCTTATTCACCTTTGGCAGTTCAAAAAATATGCGAAAGCTATTGCTCGAAGTGAGACTCGATCATATGACCTCTAACTCGCGCTCTCCCAAATTGACCAACTGTTACAATTCCAACCTTTATTATGCGACAGAAAATTTAACTCAATACTCTTCTTGTTTTCGCCATTGGAGGTTCAATAAAAATAAACTTGCTGCTCAGATTCGTCAATCTTCACCAATTGTTTTGCCTCTAGTTTGCCAAAGAAAATATAATATTGAACTATTTATACTGGTATTCGCCTTCCTGATTAAGCTTTCAATCTCACTTCTCCTGAACTGCCCCAAAGATGATAAAAATTATAATTTTTTTGAGGAAAAATTATTGATGTAGATTTCTGCCTTGCTCTTTCACCACAGCAACTAATCTTTTCTCCTATTCATTTCATTTGTTTGAATTGTTGATGATGTGTACTCCCTGAACATGTAAATTCCTCCTTGAAACTTTCATTTTCTCCCTTGAAACTTTGAGATCTAGTTAAATTCAACCCAACAGTAGCTAATCTTCCTTAAATTCTCTTGAACCAACAAGTTACAGGAAGGATAAATCCTTTACTCCTCCCTGTTTCTAGCGCCAAAATGTAGTTGTGGAAAATCCTACAACTACACCCAAATAATGATATAATAACACAAAGCTTAAGTCATATTGATCAACTCAAACATTAATGATATTATTCACCACTTTGACACTTATATGATCTTGCACAATTGTTCTATTATGAATATGTCTTGTTCTTACAATGAATTCGAACTGAGGTTAACACACAACAGTGGAAAATATGAAGGAACAAACTAAGTTCTAATTGAAATAGTTTTCTCTCTTGATAACTTTCTTAGCTTATCTCTCGCGAATGAATCCCCCTCTCTCTATCATTTCTGAGCCCTTATATGCAAACTTATCAAATAAAGACATCTTTAGTTCACGTGCAAGATCTCAGTTGACTGATTCTGTTCCAATCTATCTTATACGCCAGGCTTTTGAGAACCGTCCCTGTCTGTCGCACTGACGTTTGGTTCTTCATACTTCTTTTGATGAAGTCAGTGTTCGTGCTATACTTTCGTGCAACTGTCTTGTTCGTGCTTCATTATTTTTCTCGTATGACTATTCTTTCGCCTTGTTTTCTGGTAATTGTTATGTCTTCGTAATTAAGGTTGTTTTGTTCGGGGAGAAATTCGTATGTTTGTCTTGTGCGATATTTCGCCCCTACACACCAAATTGTATCTATACACTTCTAGTTCATGCCATGTACCTCTATGGCCAAAGTTGAGATGTTTTGCAAAATATATTTGGAGATGCATGGTTGACTACATGTCACGTACTGTCATGGTGTGATCAGGGAAAAGGTCATTCTGTTAGATGAAGATGAGGAGAATGTCGTTCTGAAAGAGGAGAACATCGTTCTGTGAGACGAAGAAGAGGAGAATGAAATGTGTAAAAAGAGAATGGGTGATGTGTGCGTAAATGAAATAACTCGTGAGCTCTAAATTTTATGAGTTAAAAAAGAAGATAACATGAGCTTGCATGGTAAATAATGGATGACGATAAGAAGAGAAATTTAGCAGGGGCAAAACTCAAATATTTTAACTCTCTTTACATACTCCATTTAACTCTTTGGTTTTTTTGTCCTTCTTTTTTGAGTATATCCATATGGTGTAGTGAATGCTCTTAAATTGATACAAATCCCAAAATCTAAATGACAACAGCCATATTTGTCATGGATAATTAATTTATTTTCAAATAATTGAGAATCTTATAAGTTGATGCCAGAGATATCCAGCATGGACCATAATTAATTTTGATTACCGAAAAACCATTATAAATGCATTCATCATAGGTCAATCAAACAACAATGCAAAAGATGAAAATGGGTAGTTCCTCAATGAAGTTAGTCATGGCTCTGGCCTTATGCTTGTTGCTTCTTGGTGGTTTCTCAGCTGAAGCAGCAGGAAGGATCAATAATGGTTAGTATATGTATTCTGGTTTATTATATATTATGAATTTTACATTTTAATTTTCTCCAAATCAATATTTTTTTCTCTATTTTTTTTTAATAAAAGAAACGGTTATACATCACCCCTGCGAAATGTGGCGAAAGATATATAAATTAGTTATGATTAATAGCAATTAGCTAATACATGAATGATGCCATTATGCAGATGTTGCAGCAGCAATAGGAACAAACGCAGGATCACTACGGATTGTATGTGTCCACCCAGAAGAAAAATGTCCAAGTACCAAGAAGGACGATTGTACTACTTGTTGCACATCAATAGGTTACTTCACAGGCCGCGCAGTGTTTGGATTATGTTGTTGCGCAGAATTTGAGCAATGAAGGTCTAATTTGATCATTCCAGAATTAGCTAATAAGTATTTGAAGTCGAAAAAGAAATAAAACATATTTATATGACATCAGCATCATGAATTAACATCATTTTGATCAGAAACATTTTTCAACTAATAGTGAATTGAACTGAATCAGTCTGTCTCAGAGCTGAGTCATCGGATCATATTGTACCATCAAATCAAAATTCAAATTTTAACCTTCTTGATTCTAAAATTATCATTCAGTAACAACAATGAGTTAGACTTGTGGTAAGGTGCAAGCTCTTGTAGCGCTCCTGCATGTATACGCACTCAAACTTATTGGGTTAGGCAAATCTCTATTGTATGGTTTGGATAAAAACGGTTACCACACGAAATAATCCGAAAACCAATGGCAAAAGGGCCCCGTCTTAATACGCGTCGAAGAGCTACCAAACCGTTTGTTGTTGGTCTAAGAGCATGATAACGCCAGCAGGAGAATGGTTGTAACATGGGGAAAGAGTGAATGAAAACCTAATGAGCAATAGAATTGAAACGATTTCGAGAGTAAAGTTCCTTCCAACACTTCTCCACCAAAACCGAACAGCATATTTATGTTTGAGGTTATTTAGTTTCTGGTATTTATATTTTGTCCAATGTTTGATCCAATATTTGTCCAACTTAGGATTTAGTACTTGGAAATAACGTTGATTTTAGTCGACTCGGTTAAACATTGTCTTCGGTTTATTATTCAAATAAATAAAAAATAAAATAAAATACGAATGGAGTGAGATGCTCCAGCGATTGATTTCTGGTGATTGAAAACCAGAATTAACCACCGGCTCCCTTGTGATCTTCTCACAGTCTCCTCTCTACCCTCTTCCCCTGGTTTTCCCTTTGGATTGATCTCCTTTTCATTGCCGCACCTTCTTCATATCAATCGCTACTAGGGTTTTATAGTTCATGGTTTTATGAGAAATCATGCACAGAACACGCTCTTCATCTTCATCCTGTCGAACTTACCTATCACCATCATCTCCATCGTCCCAGACGTCCTTGACTGATTCCGTTGATGATACTAACTCTAGAGATAGTAACTTTCACTGCCCTCTCAAGTATTGTGATGGCTGTCATGATGGTGTCAATGGAAGAGGATACGCTCGAAATTCTCTGCCCCGCCATCTACAAGACAGGCATTTCTTTTCGCTGGATAACAAGAACAGGTGCAGAGAGTTAATGTCCAGTGATTTGAATGTTTTTCTTGCGTGGGAAAGGGTTCTTCTACACCTACAGAGGTGGTTGTGTTGCAGCTGTATGCTTTTGCATGCCTGGAAAAAGCCGTGCAAGGGTGTTGGGGTACATGAGGAGAACATCATAGCTGGACGTCTCAATGGTAACACACCTGACTTCCTTTTGCATGGTATAACCAAGCCTAGTGCAGGTATTGTTGATGTTGCAGTGGCTGGAAACATTGCAGAAGATGATAATGCATTTTCTCTATCCCCAGAGCTTCTTAACATAGTCTTTAAGAGACAATTTTCAACCATTGCCAGCATCCCTCCTCCCTGCCGGCTTAACTTTTCTAGGGCTCTTAAAGCCTGCCTCGACAAAGTGCTGATCAATCCAAGGACATATCTTCGTGGGTGCAATTGATTCTTCTCCCTATCTGCACCCTCAATATATATATACCAAAATGTTCTACAGAGGAAAGGTCCAGTACTTGGAAACGCTTGCAAATCGCATCGATTAATCAAGCTTTAACCTTTTGGAGAGAGTCCAATGGTTGCTTTGTCTTTATTACGAAACTGTTGCAGTCACCTATGCGCAAACATGTTTTTGGTCAGAAAAGCAAAAAGAAGCAAGAGGCAGCTAACCTACAGGCGTGTAGGAAGAAGATGAGCTTTGGACACTACACAGCTGCCATCCGCGTTTTGTCTTCTGGTGGTGTTGCTCCCTGCAACGAGTCCACTTGTTTTGACCTAAAACTCAAGCATCCCCAAGATCCGCCACCCCTCATTCCACCTGAAGTTGTTGATGCAGATGCAATTTCAGTAGATTCTAGGGATGTCTTGAGTGCAATTAAAAGTTTCCCTAGAGGAACTTATTGCGGTAGGGATGGTTTGAGGGCGCAACATTTGACGGATGCATTGAGGGGTGCTACATCGGCTGTTGCGGATGAATTGATTTCATCAATTACAGGAGTGGTTAATCTCTGGGTTTCGGGCAGATGTCCCACTGTTTTGGGTGAATACATTGCTAGCGCACCGCTCACACCGCTTCTCAAGCGTGGGGTAGCATTCGACCCATTGTTGTTGGGACTATTTGGAGAAGATTGGCCTCTAAAGTTGCGGCAGTTTCAGTGGGTAAAGAGATGGCAGCTTATCTGGGTGCTTTTCAGTTTGGTGTGGGGGTACCTTGTGGAGGGGAAGGCATTCTCAACTCTGTCAACAACCTAGTTGAAATGAGAGGTAACACCGGAACTATTTCAATGATTCTTATTGATTTTTCTAATGCTTTCAACATGGTAGATAAAACTTGCCTCATCAAGGAGGTCAAACTCCAATGCCCAGGCATTTCAAGATGGGTGGAATTTTGTTATGTCAAGCCATCTAAGCTTTATTATGATAGTTTTTTTTTTGGCTTCTGCAATCGGGGTACAACAAGGTGATCCCCTTGGTCCCTTGTTGTTCGCCTTGACACTTCATCCCCTTGTAAAAACCATTGCTGCTCAGTGCAAACTTGACTTGCATGCTTGGTATTTAGATGACGGGACTATCATTGGGGATACCCTCGAAGTGTCAAAAGCTTTGTACATTATACAAAAAGACGGACCAAGTAGAGGATTGCATCTTAATATCAATAAGACAGAAGTATTTTGGCCAACTAAAGACCATAGAAGTATTTCTGAAGGGGTTTTTCCGCCTAATATTGGTAAACCTACCAAA
Organism: Papaver atlanticum; assembly: GCA_023531105.1. Classification (NCBI taxonomy): domain Eukaryota; kingdom Viridiplantae; phylum Streptophyta; class Magnoliopsida; order Ranunculales; family Papaveraceae; genus Papaver; species Papaver atlanticum. The sequence continues at coordinate 392,482 of JAJJMB010007362.1, forward strand.
GGTGTTAAGCTTTTGGGTGGGCCGGTTATCTTGGATCTTCATTTTTGCTGCGACATGGTGGTTAACAAGGTGAATAAGACTATAGAACTGATGACGGTTATTAAAAGACTCAAGAATTTCAATTTGCACTTGGGTGTTGATATATGATTTGCAATGAAGTTGAAAAAGCGGGGGTACAACAACCACACCCAATATTTCGTTTGGCAATCTGAATAGACAAACTCCAATATATTTTCAAGAGAATAAACTAGAAAGTCAGACTCAATCTAGAGAAAAGTATATCAAAGAGTTTTATATCTCTATCTCTCAATTCAATCCGCAATCAGCAAATAGAAATTTGCGAGCCCGATTGAATATAAGAGAAATTACTTGAACAGTACCAAAGACAATTGTTCAAGGATCAATCAATTTCAATCAACAACAAAAGGTTGGATTTCCCAATTGATCGATTCAACGCACAACCTGTGATATTTCAATTATATAATAAAATATAATGCGGAAAAGAAATAACACAGACACCAGAAGTTTTGTTAACGAGGAAACCTCAAATGTAGAAAAACCCTGGGACCTAGTCCAGTTTTGAACACCACACTGTATTAAGCCGCTACAGACACTAGCCTACTACCAATGAACTTCGGACTGAAATGTAGTTGAACCCTAATCAATCTCACACTGATTCAAGGTACAGTTGCGATCCTTATGTCTCTGATCGCAGGATACTACGCACTTGATTCCCTCAGCTGATCTCACCCACAACCAAGAGTTGATACGACCCAAAGTCGAAGACTTGATAAACAAATCTGTCTCACACAGAAAAGTCTATTGAAATAGATAAATCTGTCTCCCACAGAAATACCTACGAGTTTTGTTCCGTCGTTTGATAAATCAAGGTGAACAGGAACCAATTGATATACCAGACTTATATTCCAGAAGAACAACCTAGAAATATCAATCACCTCACAATAATCCCAATCGATAAACGAAACAAGATATTGTGGAATCACAAACGATGAGAAGAAGATGTTTGTGACTACTTATGAATCTTACCTATCGGAGATAAATCTCGAGAAATTTTTATTAAAGATAGTACTCAATCACGATAGTTAAAGTAAGATCACAACACGCAACTACAGAGAAAATAGTTGGGTCTGGCTTCACAATCCCAATGAAGTCTTTTAGTCGTTAACCTACACGGTTTCTTGAAAAACCTAAGGTTAAAGGAGAATCGACTCTAGCTTATGCAACTATTAACACACAGGAGGTGTGGGGATTAGGTTTCCCAGTTGTTAGAATTCTCTTTTATATAGTTTTCAAATTAGGGTTTGCAATCTAAGTTACCTTGGTAACAAATCATTCAATATTCACCGTTAGATGAAATCCTGCTTAGATAAAGCTAATATCTTTCAACCGTTAGATCAAACTTAGCTTGTTATACACAAATGAAATGTACCATCATTTAGGTTTATGTAACCGTACCTAAACGAATACACCATGTTGGCTAAACAGTAGTTAACCGAGGTTAGCTATATGAACACTTTCATATCAACCTTATTCATCTTAACCATAACTAGTTCAAATGACTCAAATGAAACTAGTTAAAGAGTTGGCAATTGTTATATTCTCATAGAAGTATACAAGAACACAATTGAAGAAAAATCGGTTTTATTTACTCGAATCAATCATGAATACTATAGCCACTGTTTGCAAGCAACCCTTAATATATAAATGTATTAGTTCATGATCCAACCGATTCTCGAACTTTAACCACTCAAGTATGCATACGGGTACGCATACCTAAGTACACTTCCAAAACCCAGCAGAAATTCCTGGACCTATACCTTACTCAAGTATTCGTACCGGTACGTGTACTTGGTACCCGGAATTCCACAACTATAAGTACGCATACGAATTTGCATACTATAGCTCCGGTCATTGATCACATACATGCAAGAATGCATATTATGTTGATAATCGAATAGTTTTAAACTCTATTTCAATCATTGAAACTTTCTTAGAGGATGACAATAGCCGTTTTCACACACTATTAGCATCAAAGCAATTTTCAAGTTATTGAAATAATCATAATAAACATTCAAGGTCTACACCCAATGATTGTATCATACAAACCATATAAGATGTTACTCGGCAATTTTCACATGATCATATTTTGACTTTCGTCAATAATATAAGATGAACTTGGTTGAAGTGAAAGCTTACCAACACATATTTCGAGAAATATGTAAGCGAGTTAAACTCAGCTCGAAATCTCAAATGTGTATAATCGAAAACTATATAGTAACTTATGTCTCAATATAGGAGATAGAGTAGAAATAGACTTTCCAAGTGATGGATGAGTTTTAGTCCCCACATACCTTTTGTTGATGAAGTTCCACAAGCTCGCCTTAGTAGTTCTTCGTCTTCATTTGATGAACGTCGTGAAGTCTAATGCTCAACTACACAATCTATCATAGTCCGATACATCACTATAAGTAGATTAGAAATCAAGACTTATAGTTTTGATCACTAACATTGACAAAAAAGCTTTAGATAGCAACGCTTGCGAGTTCGACCGAGCAGTGCTCTAACAATCTCCCCCTTTGTCAATTTTAGTGACAAAACTATCAATACATATGGATTACAAAATAAATAAACTTTGTAGCTTCTCATCCAAATGCTTGATCTCCTTGGTTCTTCAACATTACTCGAAATCTTCGTCACTTCCAAGTACTCCAATGATTCCAAATGTATTCAACTCCGCATCATTGTTGTTGAAGATCCGTAGCTATAACAATAAGAAAACAGTTGCTCTCAATCATTGTTATATAGTGTTATAGTATCATTATACAGCATCAAAGTCCAATTGTATTACAACTTTGACAGCAATACTATGGTGATATGTATCACCCTCCCTTAGACAATACTTCATCTCAACATGAAAACCACTCCCCCTTACATAATGATTCGTAAACCATATGTATTTGTAGTGTGAACTACACATTAATTCCAAACTAAATTGTACATTTCAACATAGAAAATAATCCAAACATCAAAAAAAAGAGAAAAAAACACAACTACAAGAAGAAGAAAAAAAGCTACATAGATAACCCAAGGAATAAATTGTACATTTCAACATAGAAAAAAAATCCAAATACCAAAAAAAAAAAAAACAACTACAAGAAAAAAAGCTACATAAATAACCCAAGAATGTGTTAGTGGTATGGACATCATGAGCACACGTTTCCGATTGTCCACCAAAATTCTTTAACGAGACAGCGCTCCTCATGTGAGGAATAATTGCCCATGTTTTCCACGGTAGTGTCCTCCAAATTTCCGTCCAAGTTTTGGTGAGTGTATTGTAACGCAATAAACGCCTATTTTGCCACAATAGTAGGTCCTTGTTATTTCCAAAGGCTATCGGTTCATAAGTCGGCCATTCATCCCCATCCTCTTCCAAGAAAATGCTCATCTCATGATTCCAATTCCATTCCCCACCAGGTGCCCATGTATGAACATTTTCTTCGGAAATGGGAGCCCAGAAATCTATGCCGGGCTGACCAACCCCCTCATGAATGACCATCCCAAGTGATGGAAATTCACTCCCAGGAATATGATGCGGGGGTGGCGAATGTAAATGAAACGTCTCAGTGTTCAAATTGAAAGATACTATGTAAATATCCCGCTGATAACAATCCTTCCAAAAAATACAACCATGTCCGTACACACCTGAACTCCGAAAAGTATAAGGAATCTCTCCCATGTTCCTCCATCCCCTCTTGTCTCCTAGAGTGTGTATTTGAACTTTACCATCCATGTGAATTCGAACTACCTTGTACTCATTGGTACGTTGACAGTAGCCGAAACCCCCAATTACGTTATATCGTGGATACCACGAAAGTACTGGATCCGGTGCAACTGGGATGCATAGTTGTGGCAGATGGAGGTGCTCACCAGTTTCTGGATTCATAATATATATAGGATCTTGTATGCCGTGGTGTGAAACATAAAAACATACCAGACCATTGCAAGATCCAACTATTGGATGCAATTTAGTCCAATCATCATAGGTTCCATCATTCGGGGCGTCGTGATTGTTTGTTGTTGCGATCGAACTGAAATCTTCCTCTCTATAAAAGAGTTGAGTAACTTTACCTTTCCCCATTCTTGGTGTGACACCAAAAAGGAGTCCAATTCTTTTACCCTCAAGAACAATATTCCACTCTTTGCAAACACATTTGCTTGCTAAAACGCTTTCTGCAGTATGGAGGTGTTGTAGTATCTCGGTAGTTAATTCCGGAAACATATCCATCACTATTATACTTATGAAAGATGATCAGAAATAAAATAAATTACAAGCATTCAGGATTTTCTTATTGTAGAATGCTACAAGCAGATACGAGTAAAGCTTATATAGATATCCAATACACCTGTTGGCGAATGGTCGCTGATGTAATTTTAGATAGTGGTAAGAAATGAGGTTGTCGTTCACTCGGATTTGTAGAGATTAAAGTTTTTAAAAATACTAAATAAATATATACAAAGATATTAAACAATGGGCGAGAGGTACTGGAACTATGGATTCGGCCAATCTTCCTAACATAAGGTTTAATTATTTATTCTCAACAATTTTAGCTCAAGAAATATAAACATGGACTCTATTTTTGCCAAAGTAGATTCTCAAAACATTGATTGTAAATGTTAAGCATGGGACATCAAATCACCTAAGCTAAGCATGACCCATCTAATCAAATGACAACCAATTTAATCAAATAATATTTCAATTAATTTTAATGCAAAAGTCATAAAAATAATAAAAATAAATTTACCCATGTATTAAGTTCGGCCTCCTCCGTTGTCCCAGTGTTGGGGTTTAACTCATCGTGTCGAAAACACACTCAAAATATGTATTCATGGCTCAAAAAGTGTTTACAAGAAGAGAAAATAATGAAACAGGAAATCTGCAACAGCACAGGTGCGTTACAGACCAACTGTTTCAACTCTCAACTGTTATGATGAAGATAATCGTTACAAATCTGAAGATAAATGTTGCAGAAGAGGATGAAGAAACTGTTACAATGAAGATAAACGTTGCAAACCAGTTGAAGCAACTGTTACAACGAACATAAATGTTGCAAACCAGTTGAAGAAACTGTTACAACCAGTTGAAGAAACCGTCGCTGTTTCCCTGTTCTTTACGAGCAGCAGCAACAACAACAACAGAGTTCTGAAAACTCTTGATTCATGCCTCCTGAGCTCTCCTATCGACCCCAAACTCTCGACACCCCTTCTATGGAACCTTGTAACTCTATTTATACACCAAAATCCTAAAAATCACGCGTCAATTACACAAAATAATTCTCATTTACTCCCATGCATGGAAAAGAATAATTTCCATTTTTTGATTAATTACGCGTCTAATCTCGTGCTGCACACACCAGGAGCATTCCTTCACGTCCCATAATAAGTTAGGCACGCATAAGCCACAAGAAAACTTCCCAAAATTACAAAAAATTCATAAAATATCTTACGGGAATATCACGCATGTTTTGCTCTACACTTGAATTCTACCCAATTCTGGTCGAAACCAAAGACCACACCACGTTTATATGGGTCCTAGGAATGATCCCAATCAATTACATCCCTTTAGTCTCTCTGAAATGACTCCAAAAATCTGATTGAAAATCTGCCAGGGATAAACATAATTTTCCCGCCTTTTTTTGTTTTTGAACGTGAAGGAGAAGGGGGTGCCCCTTATCCGCTGCTGGATTCCGAATAAAAAATGTCCCTTGGGTGCCTTAGAAAACTTTTCGAGCCGATTTTTCCAAAAATGTTTATTGCCCAAAAATACCTACAAACACATAAAACACCATAATAAGTACAAAAATGGGTACTAACAATATACACAATAGAGATGAAAATAGACACATAAATGCGTCTATCAAATACCCCCAAACTTATTATTTGCTAGTCCCGAGCAAATCAAAACTACAAAATAAAATCATAACTCACTGTCGCAGGCATCGCGATTGCACTTAGCGTGTGCAACAAGCCTTTGAACCCCTAGGTGGCCCTAGTGACCGAGTTATAGTCTCGGGAGGGTTTACCAGAGGTGTACCCACAAAACCTTTACTCCAGACCCTAGCTATCTACGCAGAACCTTCGAATGGCACTAAAAAACCTCCTTGGTTTGCATACTTATTGATTATGGGAGGAAGTACCCTGATGCGAAATTCCAATTGCTGTACACGAGTTTGCACTCAAACATACTAAAATTCATATATAAGTGACAGAGCTCTACTCAGATAGTTTCACTATGGACATCAATATCCAGAGTCAACAAATCACAGGGATAGATTAAGAGATGGATATAGAAAAACATAGATGGTTTTGATGTTGACTAGGTGAACGGTGTTTCTCATATCTGTCTGAAGGCCACTGCCAAAATGAACCTATCCTAATGGACTGAAATACTGGTCTGACTAATATCAACACAACTGGCATATACAAGGGGACCAGTGGTCGATAATCCTAATTCTAGATCAACTCGTCTGGCATATACAAGGGAACAAGCGGTCGATTTATTGAACACATATTTATTATTTATTTATTTATTTAGAACTAACAACATGATTAGATCTTGTGGATCCAAGCGCATGCTTCTTGTCAGCAGATTACATGGTAATTCCCGTGGATCCTGCATTCCACACTTGTTTAGGCGACGGAGACAGGGAGAACACACACATATTGCTATCCAAGTGTTAAAATTTATTCTGATTGGTCTGGTCTTTTTTTTTTTTTTTTTTTTAGTATCTCAATCACTCTATTACACCCTAGCAGTGGTAACAACTTGAATCGTGAACCCCACCTAATCACTTAGAGAAACATATTTTAAAAAGAAAATAAAATAAAAACAGAAGTGAAAAGGACTCAACGAGATATGGCGAAACTATCATGTTATTTCTAACACCTGAGCTCTGTGCTTTTACGAATAGACTCTTATAGATGTTTCCATCTACTCAGATTGGTTCCTCAACTCCAAAAACCAAAATGCTTCCATCCACTTAGATTGGTTAGTGCCATCCTTAATAGGCATAAATTTCTAGGCTCTGGAGTTTACTTATTGCAACTAAAAAGTTTTTCCCATACCCCCAAACTTAAATCTAACATTGTCCTCAATGTTCTAAAGATAAAATTAAAAGCATGACCAAGGAGAAACTGTTACCATTTGAAGCAAAAGAGTTAAGGAAAGATATTACCGTGTTGCATGAGAATGGGTTACCTCCCAAGAAGTGCTAAGTTTAAAGTCTTCATCCATACATTGGAAAGGATTAGTCACCTCGAATCGTATAACAGTAGTCGGAATAACTGTGGGTCTTCAAAACCAAATTGAGCTGACCATAGGAAACAACAATAAGCCAAGAAAGTGAACAAGTATCGCATGACCTTACCTAGTTTCCTGATAACTATCGCTAACTGTGGTTCAGGTTCAGGTTCAGGTTCTATGAAAGGGTCTAGATAAATTATTTTCATTGGCTGCATTTCCTCATAGGTGGGATCTGAATCATTAGGTCCTAAAGTCTGGAAAAACTCAAATAGGAACTTAGAAGCACACAATAATAACCTAAATAACTGAGGATCCTCTAAGTCAATCAGATTTGACTTACATAATTGACCACAATGAAAGTAGTAGTCATTCTTAAGTAAATGTGTCGATTCTATTAACCTAAAGTACTTAGGCTTAGTCTCAGAACTTGATAAATAACACATTTGAAATATAAACGTTCCCACAGTTGGAAGAAAACTATTTGGTGGGAAAACAAAGTCAATCTGGGTATCATAGCCTGGGCAAACCACATCAACTAGAGGATGGGTTTCTAACGACTGAACTTCTTCCTGGACATCATTAGGTTCGGGAAAACAATTATGAAGGTAATCTTGTAAATTGGTTGAGGTACAGATATCAAGTCCTAAGTGAGGGGACTTCCTGAGAGTTAAAGGTAAGGCACTAGGAAAGTGATAATCACCCCCAAACTTAGAGTTTTCAGTGTCTCTAGATAGACTAGTCACAATCTCCCTAATTTCTAGATCATCAGATTCTTGGAAATGGTCAATTGATTCTTCTAAATTATTATCAGGTAGTGCATCTTTACTCATCTCTACGAGTCTATCTTCTTCTTCTAAGACTATTGTTTCTAAGTCGCTAGACTCTAAAACGGAATTTTCAGAATAAACTCGTTCCTCTAAACCACTATCGGCTTCGTAATCAAAAGGAAAAACTACATCGTCTAAAACGGTGGTATCCCTAATCAAATCCTCGTCCTTTTGAATAGGTGAATAATCATAAAAATTATTTGGATTTGAACTAGATATAATATCATTGTTAGAAAGCTCAATTGGATTAATAGTTTCCTGATAACTATGCCTACATATTTCATATTCTTCGTCAGTACTATCCTCCTCATCATCATCATAATATAATTTCTGACATTTAAGAATTCTTAATCTTTGTTCCAAACTAAGCGGTCTGTGTTTATAATACTTCTCGTAGATCATTAGATGTGATTCCTCGCTTACCGTTGGAACATCCCAATGTCGTTTCCCTTGCATATATTCACCAAGAGTTATTTTAGATGACGTCTCCTGATAATGAGAATTTCTACGCATATACTCTCGTAACGTCATCTCAGGCGGTATCTCCTGAAAAGGATTCATCACCCCGAAAATACAAACTACAGAGGAATTCTACACAATCACAAACAAGGATGACTCGACCAAATCAAACCTATTGAAACTAATAAACAAAAAGCATGATGGCTCCCTTAGATTATTTCTAGACCAACTTCTATTCCTCCAAAAGGAAACTAGGTATCGTTTTAGCAAACCTCTCTAGATCAATCCGAATAAAGTGAGTCGAAGAGAAGTAGGGGAAGCTTAGAGGAGCTTTGATACCCCCACCTCTTTGGCAACGTTTCCCGTTAAGGCGGCTCTAGTCGACTCACAGTAATCTTCCTGAACTTTTGAGTTAAGCTAATAAGATACCCAATACTAGCCTTTGAATGACTTTCCTACAAGCTCGTTACCCTATCGGTCTCGTTCTAATCAGTATTTTAAGCTAGGGTTCGCGTAGGTTATATGTTCCTAAGGCAGGCAAGAAGAGAACGGTGATGAAATCCGAACCCTTATCTTGTATGGCCTGGCCTTGCCCTTTACTAGGAAATTAAAGTCCGTATTCAAAACCTCAACATATATGCACCTTAAGGAAGACAGTAAACCCGCTGACAGGTGATTCACGGGTGTTTAGAAGCTTACCTCCCGTACCAGACGGGCGATGAAACGGTTGTAGTCGACTCGGGCCACGACTCCTATGTCATGTACGAACCCGAGGGGCCGAGACGATATCGTAATCGTCGTCCTTCCCTGCAAACAGTTTATATTTAAAATTTTACCCTTCCGTAAGGCTTAAAAAATAATTAAAGTCCAATGTTTAATGTTCCAAAAATAAATAAATAAAATAAAAAGGTTCAAAAATAAAAATTTACAAAACTAAAGTCCTATTTACAATTTCTAAAAATAAAATCTAATAAAATCTAATAAAAATAAAAATAAAAATAAAATAAAATAAAGTATCTTCGTCTTTTCTCCGTTCTTTTCGCTTTGTCTAGCTTTTAATCCCCCAGGTCTTTCGTCTCCAATTCCTCTTTGATTCAAAACCTGCAACAAAAAGATAAATACCAAAAAAACGTAAAAAAGAACAAAAGAATAAAAATCTAAAAACTCTAAATCTAAAAACAAATCCGCGTCGGCGACGCCAAAAATTGATGTAATTTTAGATAGTGGTAAGAAATGAGGTTGTCGTTCACTCGGATTTGTAGAGATTAAAGTTTTTAAAAATACTAAATAAATATATACAAAGATTTTAAACAATGGGCGAGAGGTACTGGAACTAAGGATTCGGCCAATCTTCCTAACATAAGGTTTAATTATTTATTCTCAACAATTTTAGCTCAAGAAATATAAACATGGACTCTATTTTTGCCAAGGTAAATTCTCAAAACATTGATTGTAAATGTTAAGTATGGGACATCAAATCACCTAAGCTAAGCATGACCCATCTAATCAAATGACAACCAATTTAATCAAATCATATTTCAATTAATTTTAATGCAAAAGTCATAAAAAGAATAAAAATAAATTTACCCATGTATGAAGTTCGGCCTCCTCCGTTGTCCCAGTGTTGGGGTTTAACTCATCATGTCGAAAACACACTCAAAATATGTATTCATGGCTCAAAAAGTGTTTACAAGAAGAGAAAATAATGAAACAGGAAATCTGCAACAGCAAAGGTGCGTTACAGACCAACTGTTTCAACTCTCAACTGTTATGATGAGGATAATCGTTACAAATCTGAAGATAAATGTTGCAGAAGAGGATGAAGATACTGTTACAATGAAGATAAACGTTGCAAACCAGTTGATGCAACTGTTTCAACGAAGATAAATGTTGCAAACCAGTTGAAGAAACTGTTACAACCAGTTGAAGAAACCGTCGCTGTTTCCCTGTTCTTCACGAACAGCAGCAGCAGCAACAACAGAGTTCTGAAAACTCTTGATTCACGCCTCCTGAGCACTCCTCTCGACCCCAAACTCTCGACACCCCTTCTATGGAACCTTGTGACTCTATTTATACACCAAAATCCTAAAAATCACGCGTCAATTACACAAAATAATTCTCATTTACTCCCATGCATGGAAAAGAATAATTTCCATTTTTTGATTAATTACGCGTCTAATCTCGTGCTGCACACACCAGGAGCATTCCATCACGTCCCATAATAAGTTATGCACGCATAAGTCACAAGAAAACTTCCCAAAATTACCAAAAATTCTGAAAATATCTTACAGGAATATCACGCATGTTTTGCTATACACTTGAATTCTACCCAATTCTGGTCGAAACCAAAGACCACACCACGTTTATATGGGTCCTGGGAATGATCCCAATTAATTCCATCCCTTTAGTCTCTCTGAAATGATTCCAAAAATCTGATTGAAAATCTGCCAGGGATAAACATAATTTTCCCGCTTTATTTTGTTTTTGAACGTGAAGGAGAAGGGGGTGCCCCTTATCCGCTGCTGGATTCCGAATAACAAATGTCCCTTGGGTGCCTTTAGACAACTTTTCGAGCCGATTTTTCCAAAAATGTTTATTGCCCAAAAATACCTACAAACACATAAAACACCATAATAAGTACAAAAATGGGTACTAACAATATACACAATAGAGATGAAAATTGACACATAAATGCGTCTATCAGTCGCGTCCTTGATGAGCAGGAATTATTTGAATGGTCGCATCCTTAATGAGCATGCAAGTGGCACATATTTGCACGTTTTATCTTATAAGCGGTTATAGCTTAAATCTATAACTGGATTTTTTATTTAAAAGGAAACAAAATCTAAAGGATAACCATTACGTCATGAAGTAGGTTTGAAAGGACATGACATTTTAGTAGGGTGTTATTATTTCTTTAAATTCAATCGCTGCATGCGTCTCTTGGGAATAGGTCTCAGAAGAAAAAAGAAAAAAAAATAATAAATGTGAAAGAGGAATTAGGGATTATATTCATTTTCCAGAGAGAAAATTAAGCCAAGAGAAGAGAAGAAGAAAAAAAGTTTCAGAGATAACAATGGCTCCAAATAACCCAGAAAAAGGGAGTGGTTCCAAACCATCAAAAGGCAAGACCCCAATGACAGAGGAAGAATTTGATAAGGAGGGGTGCTTGAAGAGAAAGGAAGTGATGATGAGGTTCAAATTAGCAGTATTTGAAATGGATTTGGAGCAAGTAGATAAAGCTAAGTACTATATATCGAAACAAGAAGCAAGATTGAATAAAAAGAGGAAGAAAGAAGAGGAAAGGAAGATGAGAGAAGAGGAAGAAGTAGGTGTGCAGAAGAATAACCAAGATGATGATACGGATCTGTTGTGGAATGAGTTTCATCATGAAAATTCAGTATATGAGGCAGAAAATGAAGAGACAAAGATGAGAAACATAGAGAAAGTAAAAGATGAAGAATACCCAGAAGAGTTTTTGCTGTTGTTGGAGAAAAAGGAAAGGAGATAAGCAGGCAACATGTAAGACTCGACCAATTCCAATTTTCTTATAGCTGGTGGATTTTTTTGGTTAAGTTGCTTTAATGGAAATGATGATACAGAGTTTGCAAATGGTTACACAAGTTACTATTTTGAATAAATAGGTATCATCAAAGTACAGAGAAAATTTGGAATTAAGAGGGGTCTAACAGGAAATTATGGACGACTGAATCTTGTTTTGTTTTTGAATCTATGTTTCGGATTTAGGATTAATTTTCATGTTTTTTCTAATTTTAATGACTGAATGGTGTTGGACTTGCTTAATGACTGTCGAATGGATTAATTTTCTTGTTTAATGACCGTTTTCTTGTGTATGATTGAATAGTGTTGGCGTTGTTGGTTGTATTGTCAAACTCAGTCTATGATTAAAGAACTGGATATATAGAAAGCATAAGTATTGTGTTGAAAACAAATGGCTACTTTGAAAAATCACGCATAATAGCATCTCATTACTGAATAGATAATACCTTGCATATACACACCTAATTTTATTACACAAATTTTACATTGTATCGAAATCACAAAGGATTGCTGAAATTACATGGACTCTATAAGACTAGAGTCCATCAAGGGGAAGGGGTCTTCCTGGCTTTCGTTTGAATTGAAGAAACTAGCTGCGATTCTCATTACAGCTACTTATGCACCAATTCAGTAATGCTTACCTCCTTGAATTAGAATACCCATCACAACAACATCTTAATATTTTCAACGGCATTGGTTGATAATAGAAAACAGGAACTATCCCTAAAATACAAAAGTGTATTTACAATGGTACCTTAATTTATGTATCTCTCTTTTATCCCCTACATTTTTAGGTTAAGCGAATTAGGTGTTTGGTATTCCTTACCTCCTTACAAGTACATCAAATATTTCAGTTTCTGTATCACTATAAATATGGCAGAAAATAGATAATGAGATATATATATATATATATGGAATGAATATTTGATCTTTATCAAATTTTCTTTTCAATCGGATGTAGTTTCTGAACACACAGAACTTAATAAATAAATAAAAATTCGACCACCGTATCTAATTGTCAACACAAGAAGTTTTTCTTCTCCTGCGAACCGCTCTTCCTTTTCAATCAGAATGAACTGCACATCCTATTGCTACCAATTTATTGCTATGGGTCCTAAAACTGTTGAATACAATTCATTAAGAAGAACCCTAGAAGGCGATTTTAAGATCTCATATTACGATGTACGAGTTCTTCAGCCTAGACTCGGCGTGTTCATAATCTGCATGAGGAAGCATGAAGAATATTGGCGTTTGCGTGAGATTAATGCATTTGCTGTCGATGAGCATTGTGTGGATTGGTGCCTGGGGAAAGTAGATGCTGTTGTCCCTTTGATCGTGATTTTTTTGATCTCCAACAACAGGTGAATATACTTCAAGGACGAAATGATCGGATTCAAGAACAATTGTTTCGTGATATGTTTCTCTATATTAACGACTAGGACATGACATTTATAGTTCATGATTCAAAAAGAGACTAGATTGACAAAATAGGTTTCTTATTGATCAGTATTTCTTATATTTCTTAGTTATTTATTAATAAAAAATACGTAATAACACAATTCTGGAAATTAAAATGATGTGTTACATATGTCTCTAATTTGTTTTTCCCATTTATGTTCTGGTTTTGTGTTTTTGTGTCAAACACCAGTTTCAAATCTATAATTTGTCTACAAAAAGAATCCCGATTAGTCACGTAATCAACATTTCCTTTTCGACTTCTCAAATCCCCATCAGTTACAAAATCTTTTTCATTTGTGTGCATTTTCAAGAATATCATCATTGATTTGTCTATCAATCACTTATACCTTTTGCATCTCAAATTCTGACTTCTTTTTACATTTTTATTTTTCCCTCTCGGATTTACTTTTATTAACACATAAAAGTCTCCTTATAGATTCGCAAAATTTATAACCATAAATACAACTAGAATACAGAAATGCCTCCCTCTATACCAAATTGACCACCATAAAAGAAAGTCCCCCTCTAAATTCATCGAGAATATGTTTAAAAGCATTAACTCCATTAAATAAAATACCAACCATTATTACCCAAAATAAGACCAAGTCCGATTCTTCAAATTTCAAAGACAACTTTAGTCCAGACAAGATACGGAAAAAAAAATCAAAGATGAGAAATAGTACTATTAAAAATATATATATATTGAACACCAAACTACAGTACTCTGATCAAAACAAAAACACTACACACGGAATATGTTTGTGGCATGGACATCGTCAGTACATGTTTCCGATTGTCCTCCGAAATTCCTCAACGAGATGGCACTCCTCATGTGAGGAATAACTCTAACCTTTACCCACCTTGTCTCTGTAATTTCTGTAAAATTTCTGGTGAGTTCATTATAATGCGCTAAACGGCGGTTTTTTTGCAATAGGATGTCGTTGTTATTTCCCAAGGCTATCAGCTTATAAGGAGGCCACCATAGATTCGAAGGATCTTCCAAGACAATGCTCCTCTTAAGTTCCCAATTCCATTCTACACCGGGTGCCCGTGCATGAACATCATTATCGGAAATGGGTGCCCAAAGATCAATCCGGAGATCATAAATATCGTGAATGTTATAAAATAAAAGGCGAAATCCAGACAAGACCATTCCAAGTCTTGGAGTACTGAAACCACCATTCTCATAAATATGATGCGGGGGTGGAGAATGTGAATGGAATGTCTCATTGTCCAAATTAAAAGATATTATTTGAATATTGTCATAAAAATAATGATTTATCCAAAAAATACAACCATGTGCGTACACACCTGAATCCCAAAAAGTAAAAAGAAAATCTTCGATGTTCCTCCATCCCCTGTTGTCGCCTAGAGTGTGTACGTCCACTTTACCGTCCACTTGAATTCGAACTACTTTGTATTCACGATATGTTCACAATAGCCGAAACCTCCTACGACGTATCGTGGATCCCAACTAATTTGTGGCGTTGGTGTTGGATCGCATATTTGTGGCAGATGGAGGTGCTCACTCGCTGTTGGATTCATAATATAAATAGGATCTTGTATGCCGTGGTGTGAACCATAAAAACATACCAGACCATTAAAAGATCCAACGATTGGGTGTGACATGTTTTCATTATAGAATTCGATATTCCAGGTACCATTGTTTCCAAATAACATCTGATAGAAATCTCCCATCATCGTGTAGTAATCTTACTCCTCAATTTGTTCTTTGTAGAAGAGTTGCGTAACTTTTTTTTCTCTCACTTTTTGAGTGAAACCAAAAAGGAGTCCAAATCTTTTGTCTGCAAGGATAGAATTCCACTCTTTGCATACACATTTGCATGCCAAAATACTTTTTGTACTTAGGAGGAGGTGTAGTATCTCGGGAGTTAAATCCGGCAACATTTCCATTACTATTACTTGTGAAATATTTTTTTTTTTTAATGTAGAAGCATTTAGGATTTCGTTTTTGTTGAATGCTACTAGCAGATACGAGTAAAGGTTATATAGACATCCAATGGATGCAATATGTGTCCCCACACAACACACCTGTTGTAATTTTCACGTATTTTGGTGTTTCAAAATCTATTCGGTTAATGTACCCCGTAATACAAAGGGGTGCGAACCGTTACACCGTTTGGCCAATGGTCGCATCCTTAATCAACATGCCTTCTTTAAAAATTCATGATCCAAACAAGAAACGGATATTTTCACGTGTTTGTGTGAGATTTATTCCTATTTATCAACATTCTATTTATGTGTCCATTGCAAATTTAAAAATTAGGGTTATGACCATAGTATATTAATCTTTTTCAGACAAGAAATTAGGGTTATGACCATAGTATATTAATGTTTTGAAGAAAAAAAATGATCCCAATATATATCACTATTGCCAATCATAGCTGTAATTTATGGTGTTGACCAATATACGAAAGCCAAAAGAGAATTTGGGCATGGTTATAGCGCTTGGATGGAGGGAATTGTTGCGCATGGCTTTGAGTAGGTGTGAATTATCGAGGGAATTACACCAAAAATAGAAATTTGTTCAAAGAAGATTAGGCATGGAGAATCATGGAGAGAGAGATACTTCAGATACCTAAATATTTGGCAAGAGTGTAGACAAGGCATGCACATTAGAGAAGAGTACATGATTATGATCTACTGTAAGATAAAGCATATACTCCATGTACTCAATCAACATGGTTGTATTTACGCAATTTTTTCGTGCTATTTTTCCGTATTTAGATAAATCATATATATACTAAAATCAATGTAGTGTTGTACGTGTATATGAGCATATATTTATCGATATGGAAACTGTTATATTTTGTTTACTTGAGAGTGATATGCGGAATACAACTAAATTAGGTAACTGGAGATAATGCTCCTAACCTAAAAAAAATTAGGGTTTTTCTAATACATATATATATATATATATATAATTAAAGAGGTCATACAAACCACACCATCCTAAAAGATAGATTGATATATTAGACAAAGAAAATGAGTTCCAATAAGAACAATACCGAGAGGATTAAAACAATTCCAAAGATAGTAATGGTTGTACCAAGAAAGCTAAGGATCACCATAACTATTGATTGCATGTGTAAGGTTCCTGGCATGCCCCTGTTAGATGAAGTTAAGGCTCATGTTGACAACCTTACTCTTCCTGCTTCTGCTTCTGTTGAAATGGATGGTGTCCATGCTCCCATTCCTTCGAATGAGCCTGTTGGTGAAACTGTGTCTGGCACACCAGAAATACCCAGAGAGACACCTCTAAAAGAAAAGGTACTTGAAGTTCCAACACAGCTTGCTAATGCTGCAACACGAGTACCAGATGCGATGGTTTTAGTTGAGCAGATTATCATGGAAACTTTCGAATAGTGTGGTTTTTGTTTTTAGAAATTATTTATTTTGATTAATTTTTTTTTAAAAAATATTGGGGATGCTGGTATTATTTTGCTTCGTTTAGTTTTAGAATGAATAATATAGAAATATTGGTTCTTTAATATATGCTCATTGTGTTCAAATTCTTTGCTTGATATTTGTTTGTTAATCAATCAATTTTAATTAACTCGTCAAGTCAACACAATTCAGTTTTCCGTAATATACCTTATATAAACATAAGCCCTTATGATAGTTATCAGATTTTAATTTTAATTTAGACACAACCCAAATGGAAGAAATATAGAAATAATTTATGGAAAGACTGGACCACAAGGGATCTTGGCACCAATTCCAAATTTTGGTCAAGCCAACCCAATGTGACAGACATTTTAGAAACAAAAAATAATCTTCTCTATATTATTTGGCAAAACAGAAGAAGAGGAGTACTGAAGAGATCTATCTTTTCTTTTGCATGTACCCAAGAAATCAACAAGATACTCATTATGGCTACCTAGATCTTCTTCTTTTGAATGCGCACAAAAAATAAGATACTCATTGTGATTGTGTAGATCAGTGGAAGTGAAATATGAGAAACTGAAGCGTAATGATGATTGACAAAAGCAGTAGCGTGGTGATTGACAAAATACTGCTCTTGTTATAATACTTCTCTTTCAGTCACACATAACAAGAAGTCCTAAAGTACAACTACCACAGGAATGTACCCCCAAAATCCAAGAATCAATCATAGGAATGTTCCATATATATACTCCTAGTATTTAGTGATGGGGCTGGTATTTAGGATAGGGTCCCATAAGAATATTCTACACAAATTTTTAAAGTAAAAATGATCAAAGATAAAAAAAATACCACTGCAAACTGGAGTATTTATTATTGTACTAGCTAATTCCTTTATTACAAGTGCCTTGGATATAGTAGTATCTTTTCTTTACTATAACTGAGTCAACTACATTGCACTGTTTTACTCCCAATTCACATATTCTTAGAAGCAAAATAATAAATGATTAATATAGTACTAGCTAGTGCCTTGGAAGATCATAATTGCTTTTTGGTGCAATTTTTTTGATTAAAATCCCAATTCATATTCTTATAAGCAATTCTAGCTAGCTCTTACAATTAAATTTGTATTAATATTAAAAGAACCGAGATCAGTATTTATTTTTTAAACTAGTGGCCGATAATATAGGATTTTATCATGTCTGTGCCTTTAATCTGGACGAAACATGAAATATCAGCGATACATATGAATATCTGATAATATCGCATTATTGGTCATACCGGACCGATCAGCCGATAATATTGGCAAGGATGTTTGGGGATGTTAGGTTATCAGGTTGAACTAGTTTATTTGATTGGTTGGCATTATGAATTCACGAACGACTATGATTGGCTTCGTCAACAGGACTCGATATACAAGTTTTTTACCAATGTCACTCTTGGACATGGCTTATTTAGCTAAACCAATTTTTATTTCGATGTCACGATCTTAGAGAGTATAGTTCATCCAAATCTAAGTTTCTGAGAGTATTTCCTCCAAGATAAATTGATTGATGGTAATTTTCCATTTTTTCCGATGTCACTCTTGAACGAGCTTTTAAACCAATTTTTATTTCGATGTCACGATCTTAGCAAGTATTTATCGTCCAAATATAAGTTTCCGGGGAATATCTCCACCAAGATAAATTGTTTGATGGTAATTTTCCATTTTTACCGATGTCACTCTTGGACGACCTTCTAAACCCTTGATTTTTATTTATTTCGATGTGACGATATCTTAGCAAGTATATTTCCTCTAAATCTAAGTTTCCGGGGAGTATTTTCACTGAGATAAATTGATTTAATTTTCTATTTTTACCGATGTCACTCTTGGACGAGCTTGTAAATCAATTCATATTTCGATGTCACGATCTTAGCAAGTATTTATCGTCCAAATCTAAGTTTACGGGGAATATCTACACCAAGATAAATTGATTGATGGTAATTTTCAATTTTTACCGATGTCACACTTGGACGAGCTTCTAAACCCCTGACTTTTATTTCCATGTCACGATCTTAGCTAGTATTTTTCATCCAAATATAAGTATATTTCCACAGAGATAAATTGATTGATGGTAATTTTCAATTTTTACCGATGTCACTCTTGGACGAGCTTCTAAACCAATTTTTATTTATTTCGATGTCACGATCTTAGCAAGAATTTTTCGTCCAAATCTAAGTTTTCGGGGAGTATTTCAACCGAGACAAATTGCTTAATGGTTATTTTCCATTTTTACCGATGTCACTCTTGGACGAGCTTGTAAACCAATTTATATTTCTGTGTCACGATCTTAGCAAGTATTTAACGTCCAAATCTAAGTTTACGGGGAGTATTTCCACCAAGATAAATTGATTGATGGTAATTTTCAATTTTTACCGATGTCACTCTTGGAAGAACTTTTAAACCCCTGTTTTTATTTCCATGTCACTATCTTAGCAAGTATTTTTCATCCAAATCTAAGTTTTCGGGGAGTAAATTTCCACAGAGATAAATTTATTGATGGTAATTTTAAATTTTTACATATGTCACTCTTGGACGAGCTTCTAAACCAATTTTTATTTCGATGTCGCGATCTTAGCAAGAATTTTTCGTCCAAATCTAAGTTTCTAGGGAGTATATCCACCGAGATAAATTCCTTGATGTTAATTTTCCACCCAATTTTTTTTTATATTATACTATTTATTTATTTCCCAAAGCTATACTTGTTCACTAGCCAAGTTATCATGCTTGTACGTGGCTAAGCTAGAGGTTGAATATTAAAGTGAAAACGTATGTCAGGATATAAAACACGAGCAAGGAAGGGAGAGTACTACTCCGCTTTTTCTTTTCCAAGTCTCTCTCTAAACTGAACCTAGGGTTTCAGTATCAAAAACTGAACTTAAGGTTTCAGTATCAAACCAGACAAAATGATCAGGACTGCTCTAGTAGTAACTTACTTCCGATTTCTTTTTCTTGATGAAGATAAAGAGATTGTTGGTTATTTTGGTTGCAAGGTTGTTCCTTGTTTTGGAGATGTTAATTTTAATCAGTCTGATGTCGACGACGATGATGATGATGATGATGTTGTCGACGATGAAGAGGATGATGAGTATGATTTTGAGGATGATGATGATGATGATGATGATGATCCAGAACACTTCTTTTAGTTTGGGCCAGCGCTTGAGGATGAACATGAAGACGATGATGATGATGATGATGATGATGATTGGCCATACAAAGATATGGTTACGATTGTCGGTAGCAGCAGTGAAAAAGAAGGGGATTCTCACTGATCTAGTCCTCTGTTTTCATGGTTCTGCTATGCAAGAATGGTATTCAATCACATCTTGATCCATCATCTTTTGTTTAGTTATATACATATATGTCTTTTTTTTCTTTTCTTTTTTTTTTGTGTGTGTGTGTGTGTGCTATTAGTGTAATCTTATATTGTTGACTTTTTTGGGATGTGTAATTAGTCTGTTTGTAAAGCTGCTTGGAAGTATAGTTTTTGTAAATGTTTAATATTTACGGATGCAGTATTTTCTTTAAATTCCAAGTGCATATGTTGTTTAATTTCTGTCCATTGGAGTATCAATCTTTTTACAAAACAGAATGAATGAGTAATGTGTTTAAGGTGATTGATATAACGGAATCGGACTGAGTTGTGCTCTACGAATCGGCGACCAACTCAATCTCTTTTTTCTTCATTTTTGGTTTCGATTTCAGCGTTCTTCGTCATTAATTCAGGTGACCTCAATCTAAATCTCAATGATTGGCGTTAGAATTTTCTTATGGTTTTAGTTATCAGTCTTTATTTCAGGTAGTTTTCATCAAAATTTCATGGAAAATAATTCAAACCCAGAAATGGGTCCTTCTATTGTCGATCTTAATAATTCTGTGAATCTTAATGTTGAAGAAAGTCCTTCAATAGATCTTGTTAATGGTACTGAAGATAGATGCGCTGTTTGGAAATTTTCTTTAATTGGTCGTCTCGATTTACTTCGGATGAAATTTTCTGATGCTGTTTTAAATATGAAATCTCAGTGGAAATTAGTTGGTCAATGCAAAATTATACCATTAGGGAAAGGTTTTTTCACAATCAAACTTGATAATGAGAAAGATCAAAGCTATATTAAAGCAGGGGAATGGGAAGTATTCAATCAAACGTTATGGATTTGTAATTGGATACCGGATTTTCATCCAGAATTACATAGAACATCTTCTGCAAGGGTTTGGGTTCATTTTCCTGGTCTTAGCTTGGAGTATTGGGATGAACAAACTCTCTTCACCATCAGTAAAGCATTAGGGGATCCAATAAAAGTTGATCAAGCAACACTGAACTTTGAGAAGGGATTATATGCAAGAGTTCTTGTTCAAATTGATTTAGCAAAGAAAATACCATACAAACTATGGATTAAAACAAAGTTTGGTGGTTTTATGCAAGATGTATTACTTACAAAGTTGCCAAAGTTCTGTCATCACTGTAAAATAGTTGGACATTTACAAACTGAATGCAGGGTGAAGAAATCAGCTGAAGCAGAAGCAAGTAAATAACAAACACAACAAAGGGCTCCTTCAGCTACTTTTATGACAATATCTCCAATGCAGAATTTATCTGAAGCAAGGAAAAATACTTCATATACTTCACATGTTGCCAAAACAACACCAAAAACAGTACCTCAAAAGGAAGGAGTTAAGTTTGATATTTGTTATACTCCAGTCACAAAAATTTATCAGCACACAGAATTACCTCAAAATCATAATGAAAACCTTAATCTATCTTCAGGCAGATTTGAATCTTTTAATTCTGTGATAGAAGAGGAAATTGAAATACTTATGAGTGCAGGAGAAGAGAATATTGATCCAACAAAAATTCTAAAAATTGCTGAGGATAATGCAGTGGAGAAAAGTGTCATCAAATATATCAATGGCAAAGATGGGTCAGTATCAGAGGAAAGAGTTCCAACTACTTCTTGGTCTAGAATTATCCAAAAACCATCTTCATCTAACACAAGAACTAATCCAGATGAGCAACAAAAGGAAGCTTCACCAAAGGTAAAAACTCAGCAAGCTACTACTAAATACAACTTTAGAAAAAATCAAGGAAAATGAGGTACTAGGGACCTCCATTCTTTGCAATGAAAGTATTATATTGGAATATCAGGGGCCTGAGAAGACCTAGGGCTCAAGATAAACTGAGGTCTTTAATAAATCAATTTCATCCTTCTTTAGTCTTTATAACAGAATCTAAAGTAGTTTGCAGTGCAAATTTTTGCAATAAATTGAATCTACCAGAGATGCACAATATGATGATTCATGATTCAATATCAAATAAAAAAGGAAACATTTGGTTGTTTTGGAATAAACACTTGCCTATACCAACTGTTGTATCAATGTCAAGTCAAATGATAACAGTCAGCATTGGAGGTACTCTGGTTTCAGGTGTTCATGCCCATGTTGGTGCAGTGCAAAGAAGATTCTTGTGGTCTGAGATGGAAGTAATAAGTGATTTACAAAAACCTTGGCTTGTCATTGGTGATTTCAATGCCATTACAACAGCTGAAGAAAAAATAGGAGGAAGGCAAGCTAATACAAGAAACATGCTTGAGTTTAATACTTGTTTAGACAAATGTGAATTACTGCAATCTCCTAAATCTGGTTTGGAATTCTCTTGGTCAAATTGCCAGCATGGTGCAAGTAGAATATTATGCAATCTTGACAGAGAAGTTTTCAATAATTTGTGTCTACAAAAACATGAAGGTTGGGGATATAAAGTTGGAATGAGAATAGCTTCTGATCACTCTCCACTCTTGGGAGGATGTGTTAGTTGTCCTAAACCAAAAAATGTTCCACAAAAGAAGATTTGGATTGATCATCCTAATTTTATGGAAGTAGTCACTAAAAGCTAGTCTGAAGAGGTTATAGGTGATCAAGCTTTTGTGTTTCAGAGCAAATTAAAAAAACTAAAAAAGGTATTGGTAGAATGGAATTGGAAGGTGTTTGGTAATGTAAATGTGCAAATTAAAGAAGCTGAAACAGAAGTTCATGAAGCAATGAAGATATCTGATGATAATCCATTTGATGAAGAGCTATTGAACAATTTGGTAAAAGCTGAAAATAAATTAAACTCAAAGGAAGTGCAGTTAAGTACAATGTTGAAAATGAAAGCTAGAACCAAATGGGTCAAGGAGGGTTCAGCTAACATAAACTTCTTCCATACAAATCTGAAGGTAAGGCAAGCTAGAAACTTTATCAGTGAATTGGAGAACAACAATAATGAAATTGTCATAGATCAAGGAAAAATTGCATAAATTCTCATAAATTTTTTTGAGGAAAAATTCAAGTTTAAGGAAGTGGATATTTCAAACTCATTGCTAGATGTCATTCATAAAGTAATAACAGCTGATGACCAAGCAATGTTAGATTCTGTCCCATCTACTGAAGAAATTAAACAAATTCTGTTTGAAATGGATCCATATAGTTCTCCATGTCCAGATGGTTTCTCTGGTAGCTTCTACAGAGCATGTTGGCAAATAATTCAAGAAGATGTAGTAAATGAAGTACAATTCTGTTGGAGAAGAAGGTTTATCCCAAAGGGTTTAAATTCTAATTTTGTAGTGCTTCTGCCAAAGGTTGAAGGTGCAAGATGTCCCCATCAATTTAGACCAATTGGTCTTAGCAATGTGAGCTTTAAATTTTTTACCAAAATCATCACAGCAAGAATGGAAAGTCTTATGAATAAACTCATTTCTCCACAGCAAGCAACATACATTAAAGGAAGAAACATACAAGACCAAATAGTTCTTGCTTCTGAGATGATAAATGAAATAAAGAAGAAGAGAAGATGTGGTAACGTTGGGCTTAAATTGGACATTTCCCAGGCTTATGATTCAGTGAGCTGGAAATTCTTATTTCAAGTGTTAATAAAATTTGGATTCTCAGATGATTGGTGCAAGTGGTTATGCACTCTGTTTGAATCAGCTAAAGTCTCAGTAATGATAAATGGTGGACCTAATGGCTTCTTCTCAGTTGGTAGGGGGCTAAGACAATGAGACCCCCTATCTCCAATACTTTTTTTAATTATGGAAGATGTTCTTAGCAGAAACATATCAAAATTGGTAGCTGAAGGCAAGATAATCCCAATGGTAATAAGAAATGGGATTCATCCTTCTCATATGTTCTTTGCTGATGATGTCTTTATTTTTTTCAATGGAGCAAAGAAAAGAATTCAGAATATAATTGATCTCTTAGAAGAATACCAGAAAAGCTCAGGTCAAATAATAAACAAAAGTAAAAGCAAGCTCTTTGTGGATGGAACAACTGCAGCAAGGACAATGCAAATTAAAGAATTGGTTCAAATGGAAGTAAGTACTTTACCTGAAAAATACTTGGGAGTAATTTTACAATCTGGTAGAGTAAAAATTTCAACAGTATGGCCAATGGTGGAGATAATGCAAAAGAAATTGGCTACTTGGAAAGGTAAAATTGCTATCATTCAATGACAGACTAGTTCTAATAAATTCAATACTCTGTAGTATACCAATCTATAGTATGTCTGTATACAAGTGACCAGCATCAGTGATCAAAATCTGTAAGAGGATAATTAAAAAAATTTATGGTCAGGTGATGGGGAAACTAGAAAATATAAAATTCTTTTATGGAAGAAGGTTTGTTCTCTTTACAGTGAAGGAGGTTTAGGATTACAAAGACGAGAAGTGCTTAACAAAGCCCTACTAATGAAAATTCTATGGAGAATAATGAATTCTGGAGCAGAATGGGCTTTATTCATAAAATCTAAATTTCAAGATAAACATCATCAATGGAAGAGCAACTGGTTACTTTCATCAATTTGGCCAGGTTTAAAATGTGCAAGGAATCACTTAAAGGAGAACATAAAATGGTTTTTAGGAGATGGTCAAAAGATATCCATTTGGTTTTATTCTTGGATATGCAATGTTCCTCTAATAGAAGAAGTTGGATATGCTGACTATGTTAAAGCTCACATCAACATGAAGGTGTCAGATTTAATTCTTGATGGAAAATGGAATCTATCTTAACAGATGAAGCAAATACTTTCATCTTACACATTACCTGAAATTGGTATAGGACATGATTGCTTAATCTGGAAAGGTGATATAAAAGGTAACTTCACAACTTCCTCTGCAATTAATATACTGAGAACTAAAGAACCTCCTTCGCATTGCTATAAGAACATATGGAATTCATATCTACATCCTTCTATAGAAAGCAACATTTGGAAAATTGTTCAAGGCATTTATGTTGATGACTCATTAATGATTGAAAGAGGTTATGAATTAGCTTCAAGATGTTGCATTTGTGAAGAAGACCAAGATAATATGCATTACTTGCTGTGGGAATGAAAATTTAGTAAAGAGATTTGGAAATGGGTATGTTTTGTATTCAATTTCAAAATTCCAACCTTTTTTGAAAATATGTGGAGTACTGCAAAAGGTTAGAGTCCATTTATTAAAGAATGCTGGATTGCTGCTGCTTGTGCAATTGTTAAGGAGCCGTGGTTCCAAAAAAACAAAATGTGGTTTGAACAAATAAAATCAAATACTCAAAAATTTAAGAGCAGAATTAAGAAGGCAGTGTATGAAGGAGGGTTCGGAATCAAAGGCAACAAGTGGAATAATGACTATGATGATCAGGTAATTCTCTTTTTTAATCTGGGACCAAGAAGAATTAAATATCAATGCATTAAATATTGCTTCTGGATTCCACCAAGTGCTGGGTTTGTTATGTTTTGCTGTGATGGAGCCTCCATTGGAAATCCAGGGGCAGCGGGTTTTGGTGTAGTAATAAGAGATCATCTGTGTCAAGTGATGGGAGCTATCTCTGGAGGCATAGGTGTTGCTACTAATTACATTGCATAGGTATATGTAGTCATTTGTGCAGTTGAGTTGGCCGTAGAATGGAATATTTAAGACATAATCCTTAACTCAGATTCTAAAACAGTAATAGTTGATTTTGCAGTAAACAGAATGCCATGGTTTGTAAGGATGAGAGGGCAGAAGGCAATAAGTAGCATTCAAACAATAAAATTATGTCACAGTTTAAGAGAGATTAATTTCTCTGCAGATACAACTGCTAAAAGGGGTGCCAAAATGGCTGCAGGTCAAAGGCAAGTTTTTTATGGAAGGCCAAGCTTTTTAGCAAGAATAAAACTACCCAAAGTTGAGTACTACAGATTATTCTAAATTTTCCTTTTAAATCCTATGTAGTTGGCTTTCTTTTTTCTTCATTTATTGTCTTATAATCTTTTAAAACCGTTTTTTATATTAATAAAATGAATGTGATTCAGAAAAAAAGAAAGTAATGTGTTTAAGGGGGCTTGGTTTAGAGATTTGGATCTTAAGAGTTAGGGTTAACCATGATTTTTGTGTGGCTTTGCTGTTAAAGTGATAGGATCATGAATATGATAGGGACTGTATATATTGAATCTTGTATCAGAGTTGAAAATATAGCAAAAATTTTCATAAATTGCAATGCCAAATCTGACAAACTTAACCAAAAAAAAAAAATCAGAATTGAGAGCACAATTGAACAGTAGGCCTTTGACTGCTACATAATTTTGCTTACACATTAATAAAATTAGCATACTAAAAATAATGTAAAAAATTTGAATTTAGTCAATGCCGAGTGCTCAGCCATAAATTTGCTTGTCTTGGTGGCTTCCCATGTTCTTATTCATTGTAATCATTATCCAAATGGTCACCATAGCTTTTCTCAAATGCATCCCACGAAGCAAAACTCTTAGGAGGAGGATCATTTTCAACATGGCTACTTGCAGGAATAATCCAAGGATTAATATTATGAACTAATTCCCATTCTTCATCAACATACTCTTCTAGTATATCACCAATGCTTTCTAATTGATGTGTTTTGTAGTTGTAGTGGTAAAAAGATTCGTTGCTCGAACTTGTGAAGGATTTTTTTTAGACTTAAATTAAACTCAACAATTCAAATAAGTTATATCAAAAATATAAAGAAAACACCGAGATTCTGGATTCCACCATTGACCAATTAAGTGATAAACTCTAATCAATATTCATGCAATTTTTTCTTTTAAAGTGATTCTAATATTTTGCCTCTAATAGATTTTTGAAGTAATAGTTGTAAACACAAAGCAAGAAACATAAAAAGTTTTAAAACCTAGCATGTTCCATAAAAACAACTCACAACTACTCAATAAAAATCAATTTTCCTATATTAGTTCTATGCAAATAATCATATAAAAATATTGCAAAAAATAATTAAAATAGAATTATACCACTTTTCATGGAACAATGGCTTCCTCCGTCGCGTCGGCTAAGGGGTTTAGCTCCTCATATTAATCATGTTCTCAAAATACATCTTTGGTGTTCAAAAATTGATTAAAAGGGAGAAAAGAGTATACTGTAATCGCTGAAAGTCTAAAACAGAAGACTGAACGTTGCTGAAAGGTTTCGGTGACTGCAGACAGGAACGATAGAAATTTATTGTCACTGAAATAAGTCTGCCCCTACGACAGGCTTGAGTGTCTTATGTTCTTCGTTTCTTCTTCTTCGCAGCAGCAGAACAGAATTTTTGCCTCTGATTTTCTTTGCTTCTCTAGTGCTCTAAACCTCTCCAAAGTGTTCATTCCCCTTCCTAGGACTCGTATCAACTCTTTTATACATCATAGGGCAACTAAAAATTGAGAAATTCCTTCTTTTCTTTGGTCCAAAGTTCCAAATTTTCTTTCTCTTTTTATCTTTTCTACATGTCTCTAGAAGTGATATTATCGGTTAGATGGTAGAATCAAATCACTAGGATATTTTCTCTCCACTTCTTCACGTTTGTTTCCAAAAATAAACCATAAACTTGCCGAAATTTACCCGTGATATTATTCGTCCCTGTTTCGCCGAGATATGCTTGGAAGATTGCTTTCTTTGCGTATCTAAAACCCTTACCACTCCTGTTTGACTGAACCAGGCCCAATCTAATCCAAAACGGCCAAGAAGTCCGAAAGAAACCCTTCCAAATCTCGATCCAAAACTCTGCCAGTAGACTGCCAAGTTTTCCCGCCAAAAGTAAAATTCAAACGAAGGGGATGACCTCCCCTTATCCGTACCAGGGGTGCGAATAGCAAGTGGATACCCTTTAGTAATCTGGGTGCCCCTTAGTGATTTTCCTCCATGAGCGCAAAAACCACTTTTCGAGCCAATTTCGCCGCAAAAGCCTATTTCTCCAAAAACACCTACAGAGGGATAAATACAAAAATTAGTACAAAAATGGTTACTAACAATATACACAAAAGAGATGAAAATAGACACATAAATGCGTTTATAAAATACCCCCAAACTTATTATTTGCTAGTCCCGAGCAAATCAAAACTACAAAAAATAAAATCCTAACTCACTGTCGCAGGCATCGTCGATTGCACTTAGCATGTGCAACAAGCTTTTAAACCCCTAGGTGGCCCTAGTGGCCGAGTTATAGTCTCAGGAGGGTTTACCAGAGGTGTACCCACAAAAACTTTACTCCAGACCCTAGCTATCTACGCAGAACCTTGGAATGCACTAAAGAACCTCCTTGGTTGGCATACTTATTGATTACGGGAGGAAGTACCCTGATGCGAAATTCCAATTGCTGTATATGAGTTTGCAGTCAAATATACTAAAATTCATATATAAGTGACAGAGCTCTACTCAGATAGTCGCACTATGGACATCAATATCCGGAATCAAACAAATCACATGAATAGATTAAGAAGATGGATATAGAAATAGATGGTTGCGAATGGACTTCAATGCCAAGATGAACCTATGACCTAGTGGATTGAGATACTGGTCTGGACTAATATCAACACAACTGGCATATACAAGGGAACCAGTGGTCGATAATCCTAAATCTACATCAACACAGCTAGCATATACAAGGGAACCAGTGGTCGACTTTATAATAAACCTTTATTTATTTTTATTTTTTATTTTTTTTAACGACATGATTAGATCTTTTGGATCCAAGCGCATGCTTCTTGTCAGCAGATTACATGGTAATTCCCGTGGATCCTGCATTCCACGCTTGTTTAGGCGATGGAGACAGGGAGAACACACACATATTGTTATCCAAGTGTTAATATTTATTCCGATTGGTCTAATTGGTTTGGTCTTTTTTTTTTTTTTTAGTAACTCAATCACTCTATTTCAACCCAGCAGACATCAACATAAAAATTTGCAAAAAAAACAAAAACAGAAGTAATAAGATGATTCCGAGATACGGTGAAACTATCATGTTATTTCTAACACCTGAGCTCTGTGCTTTTATGAATAGACTCTTTAGATGTTTCCATCTACTCAGATTGGTTCCTCAACTCCTAAAACCAAAATGCTTCCATCCACTTAGATTGGTTAGTACCATCCTTAATAGGCATAAATTTCTAGGCTCTGGAGTTTAAAATGAAACTAAAAAGTTTCTCCCATACCCCCAAACTTAAATCTAACATTGTCCTCAATGTTCTAAAGATGAAATTAAAAGCATTAACAAGGAGAAACTGTTACCATTTGAAGAAAAAGAGTTAAGGAAAGATATTACCGTGTTGCATGAGAATGGGTTACCTCCCAAGAAGTGCTAAGTTTAAAGTCTTCAGCCAGACATCAAGTACCATAAAATGGCTAATTCCCTTTCAAATCATATATCAGTAGTCGAAATAACTTTGGGTCATCAGAACCAAATAGCACTGCCACTAATATGAGACAACTGCACAGGATTAGAAAAATTAGCAGACGGAGCACAACCTGATCTAAACTTTCTTGCAAGAAAACTGGGTTTATCTGTGATGCCCTCTTAGGCTTCATGTGAGTGTCTTGACAAACATATTTTTCCGAACTATGAGTTCCCAATTCCTGGACAGTATCAGGAGGACCGGGTTGTAGAGTCGGGACAGACTCAAGTAATACCTCAGGCACACTGGACTGGAGTCCCAAGTTAGGGACTTCTAATAAGGATACTTGACCATCACTACCCCCAAAATTAGGGTAGTCAGTATTATCAGACAAACCTCTAATTATTGCTTGAATTTCAGGAACCTCAGAGTCTTTAAAATACTCAAGATCTTCTTCCAGTTCTCTACCCCCAAACTTAGGGTCATCATTACTCAAAGAAAGACCTAACACTAGTGACTGAATTTCTGGGTCTGTAGAGTCCT
This sequence comes from Papaver atlanticum, assembly GCA_023531105.1. Taxonomy (NCBI): domain Eukaryota; kingdom Viridiplantae; phylum Streptophyta; class Magnoliopsida; order Ranunculales; family Papaveraceae; genus Papaver; species Papaver atlanticum. Next base: position 422,724 of record JAJJMB010007362.1, read on the forward strand.
TAAAATATTCGAGAGCTTCTTCTAGTTCTAAAGATTGGTCATCTATCTTACCTAAGATAATTGTCTCATCAAATTCATCTAAAGAATCACCAAACAAAGTGTCGTCCCAACTATCCTGAACTAGATCCTGAACCAAAGTACTAATCATATTCACCTCCTCTAAATCATCAGAAGTTTGTCTAGTAACATTAAATACATTTAGTTCAGTGGTCATATTACCAAAGGATATGTTCATAAGTCCGTTCCTACAGTTGATAACAGCATTAGACATGGCTAAAAATGGGCGACCTAAAATTACCGGTATTTTATTCTCTGGGTCAGGGACAGGTTGTGTATCTAGGACTACAAAATCCACAGGATAAATAAACTTGTCGACCTCAATAAGAACATCTTCTATCACACCACGAGGAATTTTAACAGACCTATCAGCTAACTGCAGTGTTATCTTGGTAGGTTTCAACTCACCAAGTCCGAGCTGTAAGTACACATGGTATGGAAGTAAGTTCACACTAGCTCCTAAGTCAAGTAAAGCTTTTTCTACCCTGTGTTTTCCTATCGTGCAAGCAATGGTAGGGGCACCTGGGTCTTTATACTTAGGAGTTGTGGTGTTCTGAATGATCAAACTTACATGACAGGCTAAAAAGGCTTTTTTAGGGACACTAAGCTTTCGCTTTCGCGTACACATATCCTTGAGAAACTTGGAATAAGCCGGCAGTTGCCTAATTGCTTCTAATAACGGAAGATTTATGGTAACTTTCTTAAAAACCTCCATTATGTCATTAAAGTTGGATTCACTCTTTGTTGGTACTAGTAGCTGAGGAAATGGGGCTCTAAGCATAAAATAGGGCCTCTCAGGAACCGAATTGACATAATCAGAGATTTTATCAGTCTCCTCATCTATGGATGGTCCTGAAGGGTGAACTACAGTTTGCTCACTTTCGGGCATGTTTACCTTATTGTCTACAACTCTACCACTCCTAAGGGTTCTAATAGCATTCAATTGATTCGATGGTTTTGTACCTACTTCATGAACTCCTCTAGGGTTGGGTTGTGTTTGACTAGGAAACCTACCTTTTTCTCTCAAAGACTCATTTATCAGACCTACCTGGGTTTTTAACTCGGAAATAGCCTGACTATTTTCTTGCCCTATCTTGTTACTAGCTTGTAGACTTTGTTCTACTGATTGCTGAAATTTTGCAGTTTGCTGAGTTAACAAAACGAGAGACTCCTCTAAGCTTAGGATTTTCTTATCCGACTGATTCTGAAATTGAGCTGGTCCCGAAGGATTCTTAGAATAACTAAAACCTGGGGGAGCATTAGAATTACTAAACTAACCTTGATTCTGGCCCTTAGACCATGCAAGGTTCGGATGGTTTCTCCACCCAGGATTATAGGTTTCTGAATATGGTTCAAATTTCTGACGATTATCGAGTCTAGTGTTATTATAAAGAGCATTGGCTTGCTCTTCATTATTATGTCCTTCCAAAAAAGGCTCCAATCTACCACTAGTGTGACCCATTTCTAGAACTTCTAACCTTTTAGCTATCGCTGCAATCTTGGCATCTGATTCAGAGCCTCCTTCTACCCTATTAACGTTTCCTCTGCTTAGAAGAATTGTTTTCCAGGGTTCCCTACTATTTCCCCATTGTTGGGTCTTTTCGGAGGCTTCATTCAAAAATGTCATTGCCGCATCAACAGTTTGGTTCTCAAATCCACCTGGACACAGAGCTTCAACCGTGGTTATTGTGGAATAATCTAAACCCTCATAAAGGATCTGAACTAGCCTAACCTTTTCTAAACCATGGTGAGGACATTATGTTAACAAATCATTGAACCTTTCCAAATACCTATACAAAGATTCTCCCTCTTGTTGTGAGAATGTGCAGATTTACGTCCTAATCGACGATGTTTTATGCTTAGGGAAAAACTTATTGAAAAAGGAAGATGTAAGTTGTTCATATGTTTCGATTGACTTAGAAGTCAAACTATACAGCCACGATTTGGCTTTATCTTTCAGGGAAAAGGGAAATAACCTAAGTTTCAAAGCATCATCATCTAAGCCTCTAATTCTTAGGGTACTGCAAATTTCTTCAAAATCCCTAACATGGAAATAAGGGTTTTCATTTTCTTTCCCTAAAAAGATTGGGAGCATCTGTATGGTCCCAGGTTTAAGCTCATAATTGGCTTCTGTGTCAGCTAACTTAATACACGAGGGACGAGTGGTCCTAGTCGGATTCAACAAAGCTTTCAAAGTAGCCATTTCTGGTACTATCGGAGTATTAGGGATTCTCTCTTCAGGAGAATGTTCAAAACAGAACTCTCCAAAAATCAGAATTTCTAGATTAAGGTAATCGAGACGCTTAGAACTGCTAGGTTTTTCTTTAACAAATCTACCTAGGGCGTCTCTTTTACGTTCAGGCATACAAGAGTTTCCAAATTGAAAGGGTGAGCAATCACAAATCAAAGACGACTCAACCAAATCAAACCTATTGATTTCTAGCAAACAAAAAGCATGATGGCTCCACTTAGACTGTTTGTAGACCAGCTTCTACTCTTCCAAGAGGCAACTGAGTACAATTTTAGCACACCTCGTAGGACGATCCGAATAAAGTAAGTCGAAGAGAAGTATGAGAAGCTCAGAGGAGCTTTGATACCCCCACCTCTTTGGCAACGCTTCCCTGGGTTACAAGGCGGCTCTAATCGACTTACAGTAATCTTCCTGAACTTTGAGTTAGGCTAACAAGATACCCAATACGATCCTTTTGAATGACTTTCCTATAAGCTCGTTACCCTATCGGTCTCGTTTTAGTCAATATTTTAAGCTTGGGTTCGCGTTCGGTATCATTTTCCTAAGGCGGGCAAGAAGAGAACGGTGATGAAATCCGAACCCTTATCTTGTATGGCCAGGCCTTGCCCTTTACTAGGACAATAAATGTCCGTATTCAGTCCTCAGCATATATGCATACGAAGGAAGACAGTAACTCGCTGACAGGGGATTCGCAAGTGTTCAGAATCTTACCTCCCATTCCAGACGGGGGATGAATCGGCTGTAGTCGACTCGGGCCACTGAATCCTATGTCAATGTACGAACCCATGGTGCAGAGACAATATCGTAATTGTCCTCCTTCTCTGCAAACAGTTTTATATTTAAGGATACCCTTCCGTAGGGTATATAAAAATAAAAATAATGTCCAGAGTCCAAAAAGTACAAAAAAAAATTTACAAAATAATAAAGAAACCCTAATACAGTTTTTTTTTTTTTTTCTAAAATAAACAAAACCCTAAAAAAAATAACTGAAATAACTAAAATAAAATCGTCTTCTTTTCCATTCTTTTCGCTTTAATCTTTAGCTCAAAGTCTTTACGAAATCACCAAACTCCTTGGCTCAATTTTTCTTTATGTTCCAAAACTTGTAGACAAAAGATAAATACCCAAAAACGTAAAAGAGAACAAAATAATAAAAATCTAAAAATAAACAAAAATAAAAAACTAAACCTAAAAATAAAAATAAATCTAAAACCCTAAAAACAAGTCCGCGTCGGCGGCGCCAATAATTTATGTGTTTTGTAGTTGTAGTGGTGAAAAGATTCGTTGCTCGAACTTGTGAAGGATTTTTGTAGACTTAAATTAAACTCAACAATTCAAATAAGTTATATCAAAAATATAAAGAAAACACCGAGATTCTTGATTCCACCATTGACCAATTAAGTGATAAACTCTAATCAATATTCAT